>WNGS01165523.1:23902645-23970120 GCA_020271785.1 Procambarus virginalis | reverse complement strand
GGCATTAGTTTCTAGCAAATGCGGTTATAAATTGTGGGACATATGACTTGTTTACAGATACATTATTTATTGACATGCACAGTGGTCTGTTGTCATTTAACAGTAATATAAACAGAATAGATGGTAATATAGTAATACATCATTGAACACGTGTAAAACATCATTGAACATTTCTGACATCGTAAGGGCATGTGCAAGCATGCTTTCTCACTCCTGGCATCATGCGGTGCATGCGTAGGCAGCCTTTCTCACTCCCTACGTCAAACATAACCTGTGTAGGCAGCCTTTCTCACTCGCTACGTCAAACATAACCTGTGTAGGCAGCCTTTCTCACTCGCTACGTCAAACATAACCTGTGTAGGCAGCCTTTCTCACTCCCTACGTCAAATATAACCTGTGTAGCAGCCTTTCTCACTCCCTACGTCAAATATAACCTGTGTAGGCAGCCTTCTCACTCCCTACGTCAAACATAACCTGTGTAGGCAGCCTTTCTCACTCCCTACGTCAAACATAACCTGTGTAGGCAGCCTTTCTCACTCCCTACGTCAAACATAACCTGTGTAGGCAGCCTTTCTCACTCCCTACGTCAAACATAACCTGTGTAGGCAGCCTTTCTCACTCCCTACGTCAAACATAACCTGTGTAGGCAGCCTTTCTCACTCCCTACGTCAAACATAACCTGTGTAGGCAGCCTTTCTCACTGTAGGCGTCATACGGAGCATGTGGAGACATCCATTCTCACTAGTAGTTGATCACGGGTTGTTGCTGATACACCACCAGTACACTGATACACCACCAGTACACTGATACACCACCAGTACACTGATACACCACCAGTACACTGATACACCACCAGTACACTGATACTCCACCAGTACACTGATACACCACCAGTACACTGATACTCCACCAGTACACTGATACACCACCAGTACACTGATACACCACCAGTACACTGATACACCACCAGTACACTGATACACCACCAGTACACTGATACTCCACCAGTACACTGATACACCACCAGTACACTGATACTCCACCAGTACACTGATACACCACCAGTACACTGATACTCCACCAGTACACTGATACACCACCAGTACACTGATACTCCACCAGTACACTGATACACCACCAGTACACTGATACACCACCAGTACACTGATACACCACCAGTACTCTGATACTCCACCAGTACTCTGATATATGGCACAACTAAAAACCATTTGCAACTTAGTTTACACAGTTTCAGTCATTCTGGAATTTTGAAAATAAATTGGTAGAGAACATACCTCACTCGTAAATAAATCCGGGTCGCAGGTCCCTTAATGCACCATAATTGATCTAAAGGTGTATTAAATAAAAGTTTACTCCTATTTATTACGCCTTTATTAGTGTTAATGTAGCTTGTTTAGTTAATCGATTGCCGTAAAACTACCTGAAGTAGTTTAATTAAGTGATTAATACAATAATAATGGGTTTGATGATTAGTGTTTGGAGTTCGATACCCGACTTATTTTCAGAGTTATGGTATTGAGTTGAGTAGAGGTTACTTGAGGAATTATAATGTTTGTGTGTTTTAACCAGTGAGCTTTTATAGTGTTTATTGTTCTTGTTGCTCCCCCACCACTTTATTATAGATGTTATTACTCAAAACTATTGTTAGTAGCGGTGTTGACCAGACCACACACTAGAAGGTGAAGAGACGACTACGTTTCGGTCCGTCCTGGACCATTCTCAAGTCGATTGTGGACAATCGACTTGAGAATGGTCCAGGACGGACCGAAACGTCGTCGTCTCTTCACCTTCTAGTGTGTGGTCTGGTCAACATACTTTAGCCACGTTATTGTGACTCTTCGCCTGCGTTAGTAGCGGTATTGTTATTATTACTATTACTATTGTAATATTTTGTATGAAGAAAACGGGAAGACGGGGTAATGAATGTATATATATATATTGTATGTTATTATTTTTGTATACTTCTCTTGTTAGTTGCTTTGGCTTTTGCAACCTGGAAATGGACTTTTTCTGCACAGTTTTCTGTAGCAGTGATTGTATACAAGTTTCTGCTGAGGTTACCTGACCAACCTGGCTGTGGTGGTTGTGGGCCTTCGTGTTGTAATGACAAAGAGCCTCACTGACCAGGAGTACAAGAACTGTCCATTAACAGGTGAAATGTGTTGAATAACATCGAATCATTTTCCATTGATTTACGTTAATGTGGTTGATGTGATTGCCGCCCGGTGGCCAAAATTGCTCCATAATTTGTTTTGTTAGTGCTAAGAGAACGCCTTGTAGACGCCACGTGTCTCGCCTCTTATGTAGTGATTTATTCACAAGTGAGGACCGGGTGAAGAAGCCAGGAGTAAGGTAGGAATTTTGTGAAGGTTAAAATGTACACACAGACTAGAACCATCTCGTCTGTGTTTGAGAGAGAGGATGTAAGTCAGTGGGTCTCGAACATCGCTTGGATCTTAATAGATGTATTGATGTGTTACCGGATCAGCCTGACTGTGATGGATGTGGTGCTGGAGCGTCTAAGATACGGCAGGTAAGGCACGTGCCATGTACGCCATTTAATGGGGGACGGAACTGGGCAGTTTATTTTAATAAGGTCCGATTAAAAGGTCTCGGATAGTGGAAAAACTAATTTTCTTCACATGAAAAACACTAGGATGGCCAGATTGTTAAACCACTTCTATAAATTTTGACGTAAAATTACAGTGCTGGGGTTGCTGTACATAACCACATACCTCATAGTACCGCTGCTCGGTGCCAACTGGCAGTGCAAAGATAGAAGCAGTAAAGTCAATATAAGTACTTTGAAGAGATACTTTTAAATTATCATGTCCAGGAGAACTAAACAGAGACCAGTGACACAAACAGTGATGCAAGGCAGCCGCATAACCCAATGTTCAGTTATGATTTTCTAACTGCTAGGATTTCGGGAAAATATTGTACTCAACAATCAATATTTTTCAATATTGAAAAATTGAAACCTTCAATACTCATATCAATATTGAAACCTTCAATACTCATATCAATATTGAAACCTTCAATACTCATATCAATATTGAAACCTTCAATACTCATATCAATATTGAAACCTTCAATACTCATATCAATATTGAAACCTTCAATACTCATATCAATATTGAAACCTTCAATACTCATATCAATATTGAAACCTTCAATACTCATATCAATATTGAAACCTTCAATACTCATATCAATATTGAAACCTTCAATACTCATATCAATATTGAAACCTTCAATACTCATATCAATATTGAAACCTTCAATACTCATATCAATATTGAAACCTTCAATACTCATTCGCATTGAAGGTTTCAACAGAGACTGCAGGATCCTAGCATAAACTTCTAGGTTTCCGTCCTGGATTAGAAAACCCTCAGATATTATTTTAACAGCGAAAGAGAAGTGTTGGTCAGTCACTCGAAGGACTCAGTCAATAACAGAATGTTCAAGATGAAAAGACATCAGAGAAGTAAAATGCGAATGAGGCTGAGGAGAACTCGAGAGACTAACAGTCAAAGAGAAAATGGAAAGTGTGATGAAGGGAACACTCGACCACTCGACCGTCTTCAAAGAAATGGACGAAAGATTGGATCGTTTGAATGACACTGACGCAATGTTTCGATTCCTTCTCGATGTCGAAGGACTGTGTTACGAATCCGATAGGAACGATCTAGAGAAGTGCGGAAATTTGGGCGAATTGTACAGCTTTAATGTTGACCAGACCCACACTAGAAATTGAAGGGACGACGACGTTTCGGTCCGTCCTGGACCATTCTCAAGTCGCTTGTGACTTGAGAATGACATACTCAACATACTTCAGCCACGTTATTGTGACTCTTCGCCTGCATACAGCTTTAATGTTGGACAAAAGCTACATGAAAACATTTTGGAATAAAGAATGTTGTTATCAAGTCGGGGGAACTTGAACACATCAAGACCTGAAGAGCATCTAGAATTTATTTCCAGTGTGGAGATAAGTGCGTCTTCCCTAATCTTCATATTGCTATTCAGATAATGCTAAACTATTGCAGTTTCCAACACCAGTCGCGAGAGATCATTAAAAAAGAAAGTAAAGTATTAAAACTTTAATAAAGAGAAAGTATTAAAACTAATACTTTCGCATTTGAGAGCCTCCATGAGTCCAGACAGACTCTGTCATCTTTTCCTGCCGAGTGTTGAAAAAAGAAGAAACTGAAAAAAAAAACTTACTTCGAACACTTCAAAGACCAATTTTCATCAGTGAAAACAGGGAAGGTGCAGTCGTAATTTTCATGTTGGGACATAATTTGTTAATTAAAAGATTAATACCAGCTCAAAAATACAAGCTCGATATTGTAAAGTTATCTAAAAGGTAACTGTCAGATGTTTGGACAGGGACGCAATTTCAGTGCTTGCCAAAGGCACTATTTTCCATTGATACGCTACATACTTTTGGGAAACGTAGACAAAAAACCTCATAGATGAGACACTCGCCAGAGAAGGCTGGCCACACATGTCAGGTTGCCGGAGTATAAAATAATATTCCAAATCATCGAAGAGTTATCAAGAGTTAAGCGACCAAACATAAATGTTATTATTCCCCTCTGAATCACATAAATTTGGACGCTGGTGTTTATACTGAGATTTATTAAGTATTAGGATAGAAAAGACGAAAGCTTTTTCGTCTTTTCGATAGTTTGGAACTATCTATCTATCCTTTGGAACTAAAGGATAGATAGTTTGGAACATGACGTGTCAGATCTAATTAGAGAGTTGAAATATGTTATACGATCTTCGGAATATTTGTGATGCGTTTTTCATCCCCTAATCATGGGCATTTTTTTAAGTACATATTTAACTACAATGTGTTTCGCATGTCTAGTAAATATATTTCATTAGTTTTATGCCTAATATTTAATTATCTGAATTAGCTAGTTTTCGGTCTAGCATTATGTTAGTGTTGAGGTGGCGAGGTGACACTTTAGTAAACTGTATATTGCTTTAACAACATCACTCTTTTTGTTTTCTTTTACCCCTAGCCATTCTAGTCATACCGCCAGCCTATGATGTCTGGCAGAAAATGAAGTATAATTTAGGTCATGGACAATTGACGTGCGGAGAGACTCGGTCTACCTCTCTCAATAGACTCAAAAACACAGGAATGTGGAAATGTGGATAGAAAAATGCATCTCCACTAGCAAATAGATCAATGTGATCAAAATTTAAGTATAATTGACAAATTGATTTTTTTTTACGTTAAGTTTAGCGATAAACACTATTTTTGTTTAATTTATGACAACCTTGAATCTTCTGTTGATTTCTTTCCCATTATCCACAATGAACAGCAAATGTACTCTAGAGTGGTAATGTAAATATTGCGGAGTTTCTTGAGAAGTTGAGCAAACACAGTACCCCCAGTCATCGCCCCCACCCTCCCAGGCACCGACCTCCCCCCGATACCCCATCCCCAAGGCCCACCCTTCACGATATCCCTTCCAGAATCCTCTCCCTCTCATCCTTCCTATGCTGCCTAGCCCCTCATCCTACCCCCCTTCCTTTACTCCCTTCCTCTGCCCCCCTACCCACTCCCTCTCTCCTCCACACACACCCCATAACAGTTCTCAGGTCAACAAAAAATGTCAACACGAAAACGTTCACGCGTCCTTAATCCTAACTTGTTCGTTGGTACTTGTACTCGGCTGGTGTGTGGGCTTTGTGTAGTTATAATACCTCGTTTACTTATAAATACGTCCGTCTGATTTGGGGGTTTAGGGTACCGGGTTTCCTTAGCAGTAGAATGATTGGCACTTTATCACGCCTGTAGTAGTAATTGGAGCCTGGAGTTTCGATTATGGAGGTTTGGCGCTAAGAGGGTCGAGTACTGGGGTCTGTAGCTGCTGCCTGAAACTGCAGAGGTCTGTAGCTGCTGCCTGAAACTGCAGGGGTCTGTAGCTACTGCCTGAAACTGCAGGGGTCTGTAGCTACTGCCTGAAACTGCAGGGGTCTGTAGCTACTGCCTGAAACTGCAGGGGTCTGTAGCTACTGCCTGAAACTGCAGGGGTCTGTAGCTGCTGCCTGAAACTGCAGGGGTCTGTAGCTACTGCCTGAAACTGCAGGGGTCTGTAGCTGCTGCCTGAAACTGCAGGGGTCTGTAGCTACTGCCTGAAACTGCAGGGTCTGTAGCTGCTGCCTGAAACTGCAGAGGACTGTAGCTGTTGCCTGGAACTGCAGGGGTCTGACTGGGTATGACTGGCACAATGGTCTGATAAAGGATTCTGCGGGTTATCAAGCATGTGTGTGTATCCTGCCGTAACATTGGCAGTCACTGCCACTGATTGGCGTTACCCGGGTGACATGCAGCAGCCTGGGGCAGGACGTGACCACGTTGTCATTTCCAGGTAGCCAGGTTGTGAAAGCGATTACTAGGACTCTCAGGTTCCCAAACTAATGTTGATTATCATTAATATGATACACAATGCATGTGTACTTGTGTTTTTTAACCCTCAAATCTTTTTTGTTATTATTATTTACCATGTAGAAGTTTATTCCAGTTTATTTTCCCGGTGAAAGCTTATTAATGTTTCTGCCTCTAAATTCAAAGTATATTCACATTTGAGAACGGTAGAGCAACGGTCTCGTTCATGCAGGTCAGTGTTCAATCCCCGACCGTCCAAATGTTTGGGCACCATTCCTTTACCCCGTCTCATCCCTAATCCTTATCCTGACCCCCTTCCCAGTGCTATATAGTCGTAATGGCTTGGCTCTTTCTCTTGATCGTTCCCTTCACTTCCCTTCACATTTAAGATTTTCGAATCAAAGTTTACAAATTTCTCTTGAGTTGTATAAATATCACGGGCCGGCGCCTCCAAGGACAACCTGTTGCTCGAACTTCAAGAACAGTTTACCGGGGTACCGAGATCAGGTTATTGTGGTACCAAGAGGAGGTTACCGGGGTACCAAGAACAAATTACTGGCGTACCAAGAAGGTTGTATGGCCCGGAATTTGGAATAACGGACTGCCCACGCGGGGTGAAGATCCATGAACAGATTGTAGCTTTGTTGTTAAAATGTCCACAACATTGGAGCTATTATGCCATAGCCCCCCTAGTGCAAGGATTCAGCTTTCTAACGTCTTTAAACTTATGAATAGTGGTCGTTAACTTGTGGGAATGATGGCAAAGAAGCGCCCAAGCAGTATAACTATTTTTGTCGCCAGCTGCAGGTATCATTTTTTTTTTAAGTTTGCCTCGAAGTGTGAATTTCATTCAGCCTTTGAGTGAACATACGGCCATGACACAATGTACATCACGCGCAGTAGGATGAACACCCGCTGGGCTGTTCATCCTTGCACTTGTACCCCAGACACAGCTGGGACTTAACTGTCCCAAGTGAACAACTGATCAAGCAAGAAGATTATTTTTCTTTCACACAAAAATAATCATTTTAATTTCACGCTCAACGGATTTACGCAGCTATATTATTTTGTGCAAAATTGGCTTTGTGACACACAGAAATCACAATAGCGTGATGCATCAAATGAACAAATTCACAAGGGCCATGACGAGGATTCGAACCTACGTCTGAGAGCACCCCAGACGCTGCCTTAATCGACTGAGCTACGACATGGTCAAAAGGAGTTGAAACCGAAGTTATACTGAACTTACTAAATCCTGTAGCCTCTCCCTGGTTTGTGCCTCGGAGAGGCTGCAGGATCCAGTAAGTTCAGTAGAACTTCGGTTTCAACTCCTTTTGACCATGTCGTAGCTCAGTCGATTAAGCCAGCGTCTGGGATGCTCTCGGACGCAGGTTCGAATCCTCGTCACGGCCCTTGTGGATTTGTTCATTGGCTTTGTGACGGTTAGCATACGTCGACCAGCAGTAACGGGACCGATTGATGAAGAATAAGCCACCCAAGAGCTGGCACGGACCGTGGACCCAAGAGCTGGCACGGACCGTGGACCAGAGACAGTGATGTTTAGGCAGTGATGTGGTGGAGGCTGACTCCATACACAGTTTCAAGTGTAGATATGATAGAGCCCAGTAGGCTCAGGAATCTGTACACCTGTTGATTGACAGTTGAGAGGCGGGACCAAAGAGCCAAAGCTCAACCCCCGCAAGCACAATTAGGTGAGTACAATTAGGTGAGTAGAGAGCTGGCACGGACCGTGGACCAGGTAGATGTTGACTGTTTAGTGATAGCCTACGTAGGATCGAAGCCTACGATTCACCGTGTATAAAGCCCTCCATCCACCTTATGAGATTTAGTGAAGCACTTCACTCGCCCCGTGAGGCCGAGTCCTGTGTAGTATACAGGATCTCCAACTCTCTACGCGGAAGACATAAAGTGTCAAACTTTCAAGAATATTTTCAGGAAAAAGCTTGTGGTATGTTCCATCTTATATATATATATATATCGAAAGTAATTTTCTAGTAGTTTTGTGTAGGAAAAAAATGTGATTTTGTGCATGTAAATACAAAATTATAATCGTGTGGTGGTGGAGCAGATACCCGCGACGTATCGGGCGACAAATACGGTGAACTGCATCAGTTCTGGATGAAAGTGTGATCCATTTCTAAGACTTTTCCTTGCCTGCCGTTGCAAATATATCGGTGATTGCACACTAAAACTTTACGGAAATGTTGCCTGGTGTTGCACGAATTGCATGAGCGTGTATGTCGACCTCAAGGCCACGACTATCACCTGAGCAAGGAACACAAGCATCTATAAATAATAAAATTTGCTCTATGTTTTCTTTTTATTTGTTAAAATTTAAACACAGGTAACTTTTCTGTAAAAAAAAAAAAGAATATAATCGTGGCCTGTTCAGGCTAATTTTGCTACGTTTGGACTGATTCTCGCTTCCGTCGTGTCAAAGTTATGCCATTGACCAGCTTTGACTCTGTAAATCAATACCCAGCAGTGAAGCAAACATTACTGTTGCAAGTATTTAACTCTGAACATGTCTTCGAAGGGCTCCACAGAAGTTTATTAAACTAGGATCTTGATTTATTTATTTATTCTTATTCTAAGGAATATAGTACTTTCTTAGGTATTACATGAATGAATGTAATCAAGAGCTATGAAAAATTCCCATCTCGTAGAATGGTTAGTCACACAGAGGCGTGTGATCCGTAGCCTCAGACTATACGCCTATAAGCTACCGATCACCGCCAAAGACGCATTTATAATTTTTAACGAGTTATGTGTTTATAGTTTGCATTTTCTAAAATACAAATTCGATTTATTATTAGATTTTTGTTTTTAGAATTTAATTTAGAATTATTATTAGATTTTTGTTAGATTATTAGATTATTGTTAGATTATTAGATTTTTGTTAGATTATTAGGTTATTGTTAGATTATTAGTGTTATTATTTATGTTATTAGATTATTATTTTTATTTGATTATTAGAATTTGTTCGATTATTGTAATTTTTAGATTTTTGTTGTACAGTTAGGCCTAGATTAGGTTGTCTCTAGGTTCTGTTGACAATTACCTGTGGCAGGTGGGTGTAAGTGACGAATGACTCAATCCTGAGCACCCAATGGGAAACTCTGCAAGCAGGAACTGGGTCATGATCTCCAACATTACACTACTGGATGTCCAGTCACTAGACCCTTCACACCTGCCGGCATGATGTAGCTGAAGCTTTGCAGTTAACTTGTTCCACTCTCGTGTTCTAGAGGATCTTCTCATAATCCATCCTAAGTTTGCCAGCGCTGGTTAACCGATTACATGTCTGACAAACTGTCATACGAGATGTTTTAATTACAAAAAAAAGGAAAAGTCACTATTGCGACTTAATCAAGGTCGACAAGAATTGCTCAACCCAACTCCAACTGAAAAGCAGATCAGGTCACGATGGGTGGTGGCCGTGCCTGCCACTACAGGGTCGATGGTTGGTGATGGTTGATAGTGGTGATAGTTGTTGACACGGTAATGGTGGTGAATGTTGGTGATGGTGAAGAGAGAGCTCGTACATGATGCTACGTAAATGATTTAGAATCACGCTTGTAATATTAATTAATATATATGGTTCTCTGGTGATTGTTTCAAGTAGGTAATAATGGAGGTGAAATACAGTCCGTGGAGTCGTACCATTATGTGACCTCGTTGTAAATGATTATTGTGAGTGGATGAAGGTAGCGGGGCCGGGTGAGTCTGGATGATGCCAGAGTGATGGTGAAACCATCAGTACTCATCAAGAACAACAGTGAGAGTGGCAGCACCCTAAACTCCAAGACTTTAATGGAACGATATAGACAAAATTGGTCTTAAGGTCTGTGAAAACGCTAACAATTAGTCTTTATTGATATTGGTCATTCCATTGGTGAGGGGGGGGGTTACCTATGGCCCTTGGATGGTGACGAAGGTGCAGCGATAGTGATCACTCTTGGCTCTAACAGTGTAGTGTAATAAAGTGAAAAGAGAAGCTCCTGTGCACTGTTCTCTCATCTACTTGCAGGCGATGAGTCACAATAACGTGGCTAAAGTATGTTGACCAGACCACACACTAGAAGGTGAAGAGACGACGACGTTTCGGTCCGTCCTGGACCATTCTCAAGTCGATTGTGAGAATGGTCCAGGACGGACCGAAACGTCGTCGTTCCTTCACCTTCTAGTACGTGTGTTCTCTCATCTAAGTCGTTATTTTATGGAATAGACTTATCGTCACAACTGAGTCGTAGTAAAAATTCTCATTTCTGTCGCTTCTCAGCCCGAAGTCTCACCAATTTCGACGCAATTTTTGTTAGTTTATAGATTCGACCAATGGGTTAAAAATTCGATTCATTAGTAAAAAAATTTAACATTATATATTGACGTTTTTTGAGCTTCGGAAGCGTCTGATGCGAGAGTGTTCATGTCGTAGCTTTTCTTAGTCCTACAAGTCATCTTTCTCCTACATTCTTACTGATATATTCTTGTGTGCTTCCAGACACCATTTGTCTCATTTTTCTTTTTGGCTTTCATTCTTCTCTGTTTCTTCTTTCATTTTTATCGTTTCTCTTATTTATTTTATACCTGTATAGTAAAATATGTAGATTATTTTCCTTTTGTTTATCTTCGTTTGCTTCTGTGCAGCTGCCTCCTCCTACCTGATCAACCAGGCTGTGACTCATACGTCAGGCTGCGAGCAGCCGCGTCCAACAGCCTGGTTGATCAGTCCAGCAACCAGGAGGCCTGGTCGATGACCGGGCCGCGGGGACGATAAGCCCCGGAAGCACCTCAAGGTATCCTCAAGGTATCCCTCCTTTCCTACTAATCTTTTACGCACATTGCTCACCACTTTCTGATGTTACGTGCATATATATACAGTAATACATTAAGTGTTTATTGAAACAAATTGTGCAGACAGGTGGAGCTCAAACTAACATGATTATTGAGATTCATGAGCAAGCAAGATCAGGAACACTGATCTCAGTAAATGCAAATGAACCACATTGGAAATGCGAAGATAGTCTAAGTGCTTTCCTGAATTTGCATAATTCAAAAAAATTCAAATTCAAATGTTTATTCAGGTAAAGTACATACATACAAAAGGTTATACAAAAATTGATAGATTTATAGATAGAGCTAGTACATAGAATGCCTAAAGCCACTATTATGCAAAGCGTTTCGGGCAATAATCATTTTCAAAGTCATACTATAGAGAGTTCCTGCTAACAAGCAGTTATTTAGGGTATAGGAGCCTTCCCATTTTCAAAGTGGTTAATTTGCTTAGAGGTTCATATATAATACTTCTCTTATTAATAGTAGGTGCAGTTTGCATGAATATAAATGCTACAGGCATTTAAGCTAGGGAAGTGAGCCGCTATACTCCGTGCTTCTCAAGTAGACATTATCGTAAAAAACGAAAGACTTTTTAGGGGTAACTGGTGAATAATAGTATAATATAATAATAATAATATTTTATTTACAAGAAGGTACAATAGGTTGGTGAGATTACACTAGAGTGATATTTTTACATTCTTGCAAAGCCACTAACACGCATAGCGTTTCGGGCAAGCCCTTAATCTAACATATCAGGTAAGGTTAAAAAGTACATTGTAGCATCGTTTTATATTAATAATATAAATTAACAGAGGTGATTACACTGGTAAAGATGAAGAACTTAATTATCTTAATTATCTTAAGTACTAATATTGGGGGAAGTGGGTAGTACAAGAACAGTGTGAGTTTGAAACCCAAGGTAGGAAACTATGAGGATATAATTTGGTACTTTTT
Source organism: Procambarus virginalis (assembly GCA_020271785.1). NCBI lineage: Eukaryota > Metazoa > Arthropoda > Malacostraca > Decapoda > Cambaridae > Procambarus > Procambarus virginalis. Next base: position 23,957,873 of record WNGS01165523.1, on the reverse strand, counting down.
GGTTTTCCTTTTGAACAAGACATAGGTTAGAACATTTAAATAATTAATCAATACTAAACCGAATGACTGTAGATACGTTGTATACAAATCTATGGACGCTATGCTATTAGAAATATGCCATTGAGGCACTGTGATACTTGGATACAAGTTAAAAAAATGCATCCCTGTGTTACGCGAAAAATTCAGATTATTATATCCAATCCAAATTGTGCAGAGAACCATGGGTCTGTATCTAGCACAAAACTGTCAGTTTCCACAGTGCTTTGGCTAGCTGATATTAGGAGAGTGTGCTAAGTCAGTATGATTACATAGTGACGAGACCATACAGAGGTCTCGTCAGTATGACTACATAGTGACGAGACCATACAGAGGTCTCGTCAGTATGACTACATAGTGACGAGACCATACAGAGGTCTCGTCAGTATGATTACATAGTGACGAGACCATACAGAGGTCTCGTCAGTATGACTACATAGTGACGAGACCATACAGAGGTCTCGTCAGTACATAGTGACGAGACCTTCTCGTACGGTGCCCAACCTTTGCTATTAATTCCGGTCAAAATGAATGTACATTCCATAGGTTAAGTGAAAGGTTTATTATTCAGCGGTTTTCTTAAATTATTCCACAGGGAATTTTTTTATATTATTCGCTTTGTAATGATTAGTGGAACAATTATAACCAAGTATGTGTTATTTCGGCTGCTGTTGATCAACGGCCAACGTCAACAGCAAATCTCCACCTGTTTTTGGAAGAAGGCTAAACGCTTCACTAGTATAAATAAGACCGTGTCTTGCCTTTATTTGTGCTCTAAGGTGATACTATATGGTTTTAGAGGTCAAACCAGGAATCGTTATTATTACACAGTTTACTCTATAAAATACAAGAGAGTTCCAGACAACTGCACTACTCGCTATCTTGTCTTGGACAAAAGTTATATGACGTTATCGTATTAACGGGAATGTGAGGAATGTTGAAGCCTGTGTCAAGGAATTCTATTATCGCCTATCCAAGATATCAGGCGAGAGTTGAGGTGTCAATGAAAAGATTTCTGGTGTTTATAGTAGGACGGAGGGAGGGGGAAGGGAATTATCAAAGGGAAAGCGCCAAGCTATTACGACTATATAGCACTTAGAAGGGTCAGGATAAGGATTTGGATGGGACGGAGGAGGGGGAGGGGGGATGGAATGGTGCCCAACAACTCGGACGGTCGGGGTTTGAACGCCGACCTTCATGAAACGAGACCGTCGCTCTACCGTCCAGCCCAAGTGATTAGACAGGAGGGAGGGAGGGGAAAAAGCCATAATTATTACATCCTCCATCACGCTCCTTTGATCCATCGATTGGCTAACACAACAATACTTGTCATCGATGTTTTCTGCGTGCGCCTCGGTCTTACCGAAACACAGACGTGATCAACTATCCTAAAACACGTTAAAATAATGTTAAAAAATTACCGTACATAAAGACCATAATTCATCGTAATCCACATCATCTACCATTCAGTTGTGCTAAAAACTAGACTGCTGTTATAGCATTCAACTGGAGTTTCGGCAGATTATTTAGCACTTGTGCTCACGGTAAAGTTTTATGAAACAATTCTCAAGAAGGAAAGCAAGTAATGAGCATAGATAACCGATTATCAGTAAGAAGAATAATCCTTGTATATGCTTGATGCCTAGTGGCTGAATTATACCGTTATTGAAGTTTGTGATTCTTCATCCAAGCTTCCTGAACCTTTAGACGAGTCTGCCTCCGTGTGTGATGTTTTTTCTTGTGCCTGCAACAGAAACCGACAATAAATTAAGCCTGCTCATAATAGTAATAATAATAATAATAATAATATAATAATAATATATAACAATAATAATTATTATTATTATTATATTCACAAGAAGGTGAATATAATGAGTTGGTGAGATTGTTGGGTTGGTGAGATTACACAAGATTGGTTTTTTTACATTGATGCAAAGCCATTAATTACGCATAGCGTTTCAGGCAGATCCTTAATCTAACATATGACGTAAGGTGAAAAGGTACATTGTAGCAAGGTTTTTATATCAAATAACTACAATGTAAATTAGCAGAGGTGATTACACTGATGAAGATATGTCTTAAGTACTAATATTGGGGAAATGGGTAGAATAAGGTACAGTATTTGGATACTCATATATACTGTAAGATACTCATATTTTGTCACATTTCGTTTCACGTTATTGGGGACAGGAAACCTTATCTTATCACCAAGGGGATCTTATCAAGATCCCCCTTGGTGAACTACTGACAGGCGACGAGTCACAATAACGTGGCTGAAGTATGATGACTATCAACGGTATAGGTTAAGTAATAATTGTAATTAAGAAGCAATAAGATGCTTATCTTAACATACTAAGAAGGTTAGGTGAGGTCGGTGTTTTCTACGAAGCTTTTCAAGGTAAACTAAAATATTCACAATCAATTAGTATGTTACATATGCACTTATTAAATAAGCCAATGTTGACTATAAGCAAGTGCGAGAACGGGTTGGAAAGTGAAGGGACGACGACGTTTCGGTCCGTCCTGGACCATTCTCAAGTCGAGTCTCAATCGACTTGAGAATGGTCCAGGACGGACCGAAACGCCGTCGTCCTTTCACCTTCTAGTGTGTGGCCTGGTCAAATTGAACTACTGACCTTTCCCAGTGGTGCAATCCACAAGAGTATTCTAACTTCCGGGGCCCTACTGAGATGAACATTCAGTTCCTCCCGAGAATGTATTACACTTGTGTCGTGGTGCAGTTTGCAAGATGTTCGGAACACGTAAACTCAGAGGACGGGATGTACGTGACGCGCACGTGTCTGGTTATATCCACTTGGTCACGCAACCACGTACTTGTGTTAATCTAAGTTTGGAACATGGCACCTTATTTGTAAAATAAACTGCCGGATGATATATGTGCGATTGATGGGATGTTTCAAACGAAGGTTAAACATGTATGTAAATGAGTTTGGGTTGATATAACTTTAGCTATATGTCTTATGTTATTCTTTAGTTATTCTTATGAGCTCGTGGACTTACCTGGCCTTACCTGGCACAGGAGGGGGGGGCTGTAACTGCACTGGGGAGAGTACATCACCTTGCGGGAGAACCTGAGCGACTGGAGGAACCACCGTCGCACCAAACCGCTCTCGATCATCCATCTAATAACACGGTCGAAGTTGGTCTTGAGGGGTGAGTGGTGCTGAAGAGCCATCGCGATGCTGTAGGGGGCGAAGCACTCCTGCAAGGACCACAGCCATCTCTTGTTATGCAGACGAGGAGTCACAGTAACGTGGCTGAAAAATGTTGACCAAACCACACACTAGAAATTGAAGAGACGACGATGTTTCGGTCCGTCCTGGACCGTTATCTCTTCAATTTCTCTTCAATTTCTAGCGTGTGGTTTGGTCAACATCTCTTGTTAGTTTAAATTTCAGGGACACAACTGTGGTGCTCAGATTTGGTTATCAAAATTACCACTGGTACAATCTGTCATTTTTCCTGATCAGAGATGAATTTGTGTTTACTGTCTTATAGAAGCTTTAAACGTGGGATAGAAAAATGTATAGTTATTTTGAATGAGGATAATTACTCCTAGTAACTGTTTGAGTTGGTGAGGTGCCCATTACCTCATATTAGCAACGCCTTAACATGGTGACATGGATTTTCCTCATAACCCTCATTTTCTTGGGGATGAAATGAAGATGCCTCACCTTCATGATCCTCATACTGGTGACGCCCTGACTGCTGAAGTGAGTAGTGATGACGAACTCGAGGAACTGACGGTTGTGAAGGTAGGCTGCTCGACCCTTCCTCACCTTGGGCCAGATCACCTCAAGCTCCTGGTAACCCACGAACCTATCCCCTAGCTTCTGTTGAGGGATGGATGACCACACCCATATTGGTATTATATAGGCACACGAGATCTATTAGTTAGCTGTTGCTCTCTCAACAGCAAGTTAATGGTGAATTAGAATTAACTTGCTGTTGAGAGAGATCCCAGCACACTTCATAAGAAGGAAGCTTCGGTCCCTTCTTATGAAGTGTGCAACCCGTCCTCGCAAATTCGTATAGTCAATATTGACTTATTAAATAAGTGCATAGGTGACATACTTAACATAATAGTTTCCCTTGAAAATCTTCATAGAAAACATCGACCTTACCTAACCTACTTAGTATGTTAAGATAAGCATCTTATTGCTTCGTAATTACAATTATTACCTAACCTATACCTATAATAGGTTAAGTAACAATTGTAATTACGAAGCTATAAGATGCTTATTTTAACATACTAAGTAGGTTAGGTAAGGTCGGTGTTTTCTATGAAGCTTTTCAAGGGAAACTATTATGTTTAGTATGTCACCTATGCAGGTAACTAATAAGTCAATATTGACTATACGAATTTGCGAGGACGGGTTGCAACGTGCTGGGACCTCTCTCAACAGCACGTTAATTCTAATTCACCATTTTTGGTTAGTAATGAGCGCGTGTGGCAGATACAGTCGGATAACTACATGTAGACGATGAATCACAACGTGGCTGAAGATATGATGACCAAAGTAAACATTATCAAATCGACCATTAACACAATCAACGTGATAATGGTCCAGGACGGACCGAAACGTCGTCGTCCCTTCATCTTCTGGTGTGGTTTGGTCATGATATCTTCAGTCACTCATCGTCTACATAAATCTTCGTTCCACAAATGGATCTAGCATCTATGTTGGAATTTACATCTCACCTGGTACCCATCGTCTATACCGCTACCTATGTACCATCTACACCAGTACCCACCATCTACACCAGTACCCACCATCTACACCAGTACCCACCATCTACACCAGTACCCACCATCTACACCAGTACCCACCATCTACACTAGTACCCACCATATACCATCGTCTGCCCCAGAATACCGTCTGCAGTCACGTTTTCCTTTTTCACTCACCTGAAGATACGGATCAACAGCAGAGGCCAGGGCGCCCTTGAAGAACCCCCCGAGGCCGGAGATCTCCATATCAGAGTCGCAGAGCTCCTTGATCGTGTCCATGCTCTGAGGGCTGCGAGTTACGGTAAGAAAGGCGGTGAGATTGGAGCTGTAGGCGGTGGTGATGATGATGGCGTAAAGCCCCAGGAAGCTGACGAAGATACGCATATGGTTCCTGCGGGGTAATACCGCTTGTGGGTCCCTGAAGTGCATCGAGAAGGAGAAGAAGTAGGCGAACACCAGCGACTCCAAGCTCTTCACCTCTCCTCCGCCGCTGGGTAGAGGGTAATAGGACTATATGTTGTTGCTTTAGATTCAGCTACTGGGAACAAAAAGTTCCAAGTAGCTCGGGCTATGGTGAACCGTAGTGGACTTACCTGGCACAGGAGCGGGGCAAGTAGCACGGGCTATGGTGAGCCCGTAGGGGACTTACCTGGCACAGGAGCGGGGCTGTAACTGTAACTAGGATTATATTTCCAGTATCTACATGCAGGCGATGAGACACAATAACGTGGCTAAAGTAAATTGACCAGACTACACACTAGAAGGTGAAGGGACGACGACGTTTCGGTCCGTCCTGGACCATTCTCAAGTCGATTCTAATAAATAAATAAATAAATAAATGTTTATTCGGTAAGGTACATACATACAAGAGGTTTTACAAAAATTGATAGATTTATAGATAGAGCTAGTACATACAATGCCTAAAGTCACTATTACGCAAAGCGTTTCGGGCAGGAAAAACATTAAAGACTAAAACTTAATACTAATTGAGATTAAAGTATAAAATGTGTTGAGAACAATTAAAAATAAAAATAAAAAAGGAGGAAACATGGCAGAAAAAGCAGCACAAATACAATTAGGTCGACAAACAGCGTCGTTTAAAAAAAACAGACAGTAATTAGAGGACGTAAATGGTTTTGGGTAGTAGAACCCCAAGCACAAATACCATAATTGAGATATGGATAGATGAGGAAGTAATAGAGCATCACCACGGCAAGGCGAGGTGCATAATATCTGAACTTAGAAAGAATGCCAACAGTTTTTGAAACTTTTTTTGATATATTTAGAATGTGTCCCTGGAAATTCAGCTTGTGGTCAGTGAGAACGCCAAGGAATTTGCCTTCTATTTTGTTACAAATTTGGGTATTGTTTATCCTGAGATTTATTTGATTAGAGGATTTATTGCCAAACAGAATATAGAAAGTTTTGAAAATTCTTGAGAATGGTCGAGGACGGACCGAAACGTCGTCGTCCTTTCCAGTATCTAGTTATACTGACGGTTACAGTTATAACCAAAAGTGAACATGCTCAGTGGCTATGAATATATTGCTAGTGGCTAGTCATACTACATGACTCAGACGAGTCATGTAGTATGGCTCTTGCGCGCATACACAACACATAAACTAGTCATTGTTACAAAACAAATGTCTTGAATGCGAATAATATGCAGGTTCGGCGTGGATACATGAATTGAGTGCACTGAGATACTCAATGTTCGGACGAAATTCACAAACTATCCACTGAAGAGCTCGGCTTACCATCGGGCACCGACGGAGGCGAGGAGAATACGACGAGACCAGCGGCCACCACCCCGCCCATCAACGTGGCCCATGTGGCAGCCTGGAAGGGCAGGGCCAGGGAGAGCCACTGAGGAGCCGGCGGGTCGGTGCGCACCATGAAGCAACTGACCTGCAACCGGCAAGTGATCGAGAGTAGTGCACGGAACCTGTGTGTGCTTGTATACACCTTATGTGCTTGCTGGGCGAGAACAAGCGTCTGGGGTGTACGAGAGGTACACTCGACTACTGAAATCGACATAACCATACATGTAAAGCCTGTCAATAACCATCGCTTTCCCCAACACCACTCTCTCTCTATCTCTCTCTCTCTCTCTCTCTCTCTCTCTCTCTCTCTCTCTCTCTCTCTCTCTCTCTCTCTCTCTCTCTCTCTCTCTCTTCTCTACTCTCTCTCTTACTGCTGTTCAAAATCCAGTTTGAAAAAATCCTATGGAACAATGGTGGGACCTTTGATAAGCCACCCGCTTCCTGTCCCCGTCGAGGCCTCTAGAAAGATGGTGGCCCTTGGGCAAATTCGGGTAAACTTTACTCTTGCTCTTTAGTTCGTTCCTCTCTCGCTCTCGCATACTCGCTCTCACACACTATTTTTTATCAACTTAAATAATTTATCTATCTAACCTCGGCATCGTAGGGAGCACTGTAGTCAACGGCTCCTAATCGACCCAACGTTAAGAATAAGTTGGCCACTCCGAGGTCCGCCTCGTTCCTAAATAGTTTCCCCATCATGCCAGACCAAGACCCGTTTTCGCTCATTACTCCCCAGAATTCGCCTGAAATAGAAAATGGTTTCAACACACTAGTGATGAGAAGACATATATGCACCTGAAAGTTACAGCCAAGTATCATACAAGTGTCAGACAACTCGTACTTGATATTTACGACACGTATTGCATTCACACTTATCTAAAGACTACAGTATGTGTCGCTTACACCTGAGAACCGAGGCTGGTGTTCACACTCCAGCCCGACCTCCTAAAGTTTTCCAACGTCAAGAAACACACTCACCTGGGGGATACAACAGGTCGCATACTCACCCGAGGGAGGTTCTTCAAAGACAACAGTGAAATTGATGACGCTGGAGAGGGCATTGACCACCTCGATATCAATGCCATAAGGAAATTGTAGCTTGCCGGTCACGTCACGGTAATACAACACGCTTGGCTCCCACTCGAATGTTGACACCTGTCGCACCCACAGTGGAGCAGAAAGTTACAGGTTGCGGAATACGAGTGAGTTTTCAGTTGTATAGGTGTTCAGGTGTTCGTATAATAATTGGTTTTGTCAGAGACAGGAAGCCTGTGTATATATATACTTTAAGCTTGTATCGAGGACACTCATGGTGGAACTATTGACCCTTCCCAGGATGAAACCCCACAGCAAATTTGCTTAATTCCAGATTACGAGTCGAAAACAAAGTCCACTGTACTACGAGGCCCTAGCAGGTAAATATTCTGCTTAAGGAAGGTTAGAGTGTCGAGTAAGGTTGGCCTGCTGGTAATCATATGCATGCAGCCTGGCAGGGTTAGAGTTCAGTCTAATCAAATATCACAAACGTTGCGAGTACAGACACATAGGATTAATGACGTGTCCAGTACTATAACCACTCGGCCAACAGACTATACAAAAATATTAGAAAGTCGTCTGGCTTTTAACGAAATACCCGACAGCTAAATATACATAATTATTATGCTTCCTGTCCCCTACAACGGAAATTATACACACACACATTCCACCTTCCTTCCCACACAAAAAACTAATCAAAAGAAACTAAATTAACACCAATGGTCATAAGGAAGTAGGCGTTCTCACCTTGAGTAGGGAGCCCCGGAGGTTAGCCAGCTTGTCAGGGAAGAGAGTGGTGGAGGAGGTCGTGAAAGAGGTGTTCCTCCAGGTGGTGAGACGACGGAGGGGACTCTTCTGGTACAGGTTGTTCGTGTACACCACCCACGACCCCTCTCGCCACGACTGTCATGGTGAAGACCCTCGAGCTTTTAGCTTTCAGGACCAAAGGGTTTGGTAAGGGTGGTGACGGGGAGGGTGAGGATAAGGGATAAGAATGGAAATTCAGGAAAAGGTATGGGGATGAAATATGAGTGGGATGAAAAGTGTAGTGGCCTATAGTGCAGCCACACACCTGATACGGGACAAAAGGTACACACCTGACGCGGGAAACACTGCCTAAGGCGACGACTCTTCTACACTCTCGGGAGCGTTCTCAGTGTGTAGTGTGAGCCAGCTTGATTTTTTGTCGTGCCTCGCGTTCCTCCGTGCGCGTCCCTGAGCCGTGCTGGCCTGCAGTATGGGGGCCCCTGAGCCGTGCTGGCCTGCAGTATGGGGGCCCTGAGCCGTGCTGGCCTGCAGTATGGGGGCCCCTGAGCCGTGCTGGCCTGCAGTATGGGGGCCCCTGAGCCGTGCTGGCCTGCAGTATGGGGGCCCCTGTGCCCTCTATCGTCAGAAAGGATTCTATTGGACTGGAGTCCAATAGAATCAGTTTGAGATGGACTGTAATTACGATGTCAAATGTAATATTCTCCCATAAAGGAAAGAAGACATGGCTGAAGGTAAGAGAAGCGGTGGAGAGACTACAGAGGAAACCTGAAGGATTTACGAACTGTATAAATAATCATAACTGAAGGATAGGAGGGAGAGGGGGAGGAAAGGAAGGAGAGAGGGAGGAAAGGAAGGGGAAGAGGGAGGAAAGTAAGGGGAAGAGGGAGGAAAGTAAGGGAGGGAAGTTTGGTACATAAAGGGAAGTTTTGTAGAAACAGTCGATAGTTAGCACACATTTTCATAAGAATGTTAATATTGTGGTCAAGATCGAATTATTCATCGCGGTGCAAATCATGATTGTACAGGAGGTACATGCAACATCGATCACTCTCGTGTTGTTCCCTGGCTGGCTATGTCACTCTCCTCATTCTTCAGTCTTGCTATTATCATCTCCGCTGTCATACTAAGAGTGTTGTGTGACACTAAGAAGCCTCGTCACTTCAAGCTTGGTGCATACATAGGTTCTGTCGACTAAATTTCGCCCTGTTTTAAGTTCAAGTATGTTTATTGAGATAAGCAAGAAATACAGCTCAAAGGGATAGAGTAGCTTAGGCTATTTCTACCCCCCATTTCGCCCTGACTGTATTGGAATCGAAATGCGCAGGAGGATTGGTGTACTGGTGTTCTGATTAATTGATCACAAGTTGTTTGTTAACGGTATAATTGGGTAATGTGGCCAGGGGTGTACTCGCCTAAATATGTTCTCAGGGTTCTATATTTCACAAAATCTTCCTCCGTGCACCTTCTCAGACTTGTGAAGCTGAGAATGGAAGTTGTTTCAGCACATCCTATTTTAACCTCTTCCAATTCCATTTATTTACGGTTCTTATACACCAATAACAATTTCAAACATTTCTGACGTATTTACGTTTTCCAAACCACCGATGCATCCTCGTTTGACAATTGACAAAACCTTTCAAATATGACAATTGCTTGAGAAAATCAATAGGAAGCAGGAGGAGGATGCGAACCTATATGCTGGGTTCTCCCAAGCATCGCTCTAGACCACTTGGGATTCAACTGCATTCTCTAGGGATGTTATGTTTATTTTCCGGAGGGATCCCCTGAAGCCTAGTCATGGCTTCCGTGTCTTTGACTGTAGCTCATTCCTCTCAATTTAGAGACCAGGCTTGTTGAATATATCTGCACCTTTCTTTAGTCTTAGATTGTCTCTTCAAGTGTGGCATTCCATACCATAGGGACAGCATACTCGAGAATGGGTGCACAAGTTTTATATTCTGACGGCTTCGTTATCTAGATTTCATAAGGCTATTTGAATATTCGCCATTTTGCATATGTTGCAAACGTTATTATACGGGCTCACGGTATAATAACGGTTATTACAGTAGCACGGCTCACCATAGCCGTGCTGCTTGGAACTTCTTGTTCCAGGTAGTGAATCTTTAACAACAACAACATTATGCTGATGAGAATGTGTATGTGTGTGTGAGTGTGAGTGTGAGTGTGAGTGTGTGTGTGTGTGTGTGTGTGTGTGTGTGTGTGTGTGTGTGTGTTGTGTGTGTGTGTGTGTGTGTGTTTGGTGTGTATTGTGTGTATGTGTATATGCCAGATATATATTGATGTTTACGTAATACATATATGAGTGAATCTACAGCAACGAAGGACTAGCTGGTCCTTCGTCTTGGCAAGCGTCTCCAACTAACTAACAGGCGTATTACCTTGACTAGTCCCAGTAGGTGCTCTGTCTTGGCCCCTTTCTTGGAGAGAGCGAGGCTCTGCAGTTGGTCCCTCGTCGTCCCCACGACCACGAACCTGCAGGCGAGATGTGGTTACTGGGAGGAAGTGTCAGGGGTAAGCACCCTGACACCCAATGGTAAGCGCCAGGCCATTGCGATTATATAGCGCTGGGAAGGGATCAGGATAAGGATTTGGGATGGGACAGGGGGGGGGATGGAATGGTGCCCAACCCATTTGGACGGTTGGGGATTGAACGCCGACCTGCATGAAGCGAGACCGTCCCTCTACCGTCCATCCCAAGTGTTGGACATGGTTACTGAGAGTCACTAATGTTGCAGTACTCTTCAAAGCCGCTAACAACACAATACCCCCATGCTTTCACTATCAATATCGCCACCCTCACTATCGAGGCTTAGGGCCCGCGCCGGAATTTCCATGAAAAAAAATTCTACACCCACCACCAGTTTCTGAACCTCAACCATAACCGCGAAAAAAGGTTTTGTTCTTCGTTAAGTTTTGGTTAAAAAGAAAACGAGCATTTTCCCAACAACCACCATGACAATCACCACAACCACCATGACAATCACCACAACCACCATGACAATCACCACAACCACCATGACAATCACCACAACCATATACTTGATGTACATCACCGCCAGCACACACTACTACCACCCACCACCTTACACTTCTGAGGTATCCACGTACCTTGCACAACCATAACCAACTCGTCACACTTCTCAGCCCTAATAACAATTCCATTTTTGGGGGAACAGAAAGCCTGTACGTATCGATTCCTCTCCCCCCCCCCCCCTGGGCCTTTTCCAGTATGCAACCCTCAACAATTTCCTAACTCTCGAATACCTATTTAACGCTAGATAAAAAGAGGCATCGGATGAAAGACAACATGATCCAACCATTGGTATCCCGCCCGGTGAGCGAACCCAAGAACGCAGACCACTCTATCACTCTTCGGTGGGGCGGGGAAGGTGCATCACTGCCTACATGATGTATACCTGCCGTGGTAGTCCCAGGAGTCTTCGTCGACGTCGACGAAGGCCGTGAGCGGGGCGGGGTCCTTGAAAAGGAGGAGGTAGCCTTGACATTGCGTAGACCTCCACACCAACCTCGCCAGGTCCTCCAGTCCCCTCACCTCGACCACCTGCTGCCTCCAAGCGGAAATGGGGGGAAGAGGAGAAGGACATTGCAACTATTTTTCATCAACATGCGGGAGAGTTACACAAAGAAAAGGAGAACACGACGAGCACAATATCACTCTATTTGTATTTTTAGTTGATTATGAGTGACGCAGAATTAGGCAAATCTATTAGGTCGTTTATATTTTAATAATTATGTAAATGTCGTCGTGATTTTGTTTATATGATTATTTACGTCATGGCTGTGTCTACGAGCAAGAACTTTAACGTAGCTGCTTCACCTGTCTGAGGTGAGGAAGACGCAGCAGGTGGTGCAGGAGGCTTGACTGGTGGTAAGGCGGGTCGTAGGCCACCACCAGGGCACAGCCCGTCAGCTCCTGGTGTACCACCTGTGTTAGTAGCAGCACCAGGGATGCTGTCTCTGCCCCGCTCAGTAACCATCCGCTGATCTCCCTCTTCTGTCTCGCTCCTGTCGGCAAAATACTCGTTGCGTGTAAGTACTCGTCAGAAGGAAGTACTGGCTCTTGTGCGGAGTCTCTGGTTACCGTGTTCCATCTTTTAGTACCTTCGTGTGTTGTCTTTAAGTGGTACGGTTCTAGGGTTGGTGTTGTATGGGTGTTTACGGGTGTTTGTGGAATTGATGATGCCTGACGTCCTGGTGTTTGTTGTGTTCCTGGTGGCGTTAGTAGTGGATTAAACGGTGTTTCGTGTGACCTTATTAGTGTTGCTTGTATTTCTGGTGGAGTCCATATTATCACTTCTGTATCATCACGCTCCGCCTGTTGGAGTAGCAGAGAGCCAGGACTGGCAGAGACGCGACCTCTTCTGGTTGTGAGAGCATATCTTGATGAATGGAATGAGGAGACGGGCGAGGTTACTGGGGCCAATAAGAATAGGAAATGCCATAAAGAGAAGGCTAGGAAGAAGCCCCAGAAGCTGAAAGCGGCAAAGAAAAGCATAACTGAGTCCACAAGTCGCTCCTTCCACCTAGCAATTTTGCCTGAAAACAAAAATACATAAAGTTTAGTGAGAAGAAGATATTCTTATTGACTTAGACAAGGATTGGAACATAATTTTCCAATGACAGGGATTCTAATCTCACTGTCCCTCTCATCTGTCTTTTTGTGTTCACTTGCGTGATGGTGATTGACCACTGAAGAAGGGTGAAAATGAATAAGGGCCACTTGCTAGTTTCTGACGGAAACAGAGAGGCTATGCGACAGAAACACTGCCCCTGTGTTGAGGGCTGAGACAGAAACGGGGACCTTAAGATGAGGGTTGACAGAAACATGGCCTTTGAGTTGAGTGAGAGTTGAGACAGAAGCAGAGCCACCTAGTAGAATTAAACTGAACTAACTCCTTGCTATCAGCTTCCCCTTCTCAACACCCTCATGCTAGCATTGCTAAGAGTTCCGTTATTTAAGAATTCTCCTCAGTACCGTATGGTTTCAGATTCGATTCTCAAGTTGTGTGCGACGTTTGGCCGCGTTTCCTTGCATCTGATGCCTTCGTCCACATAGCAGTAAATATGTATCTGGGATTTAGGTCATTGTTGTGGGTAGATTTCACTTACCTTTATGCATTTAACATTCCATTGCAAAGTTGCAGTACTAATATATATTTATATATCTTGTTCCGTTATCGTTATTCTCGTTATCACGAGAACCTCACTGCCCCTAAATCCACAGCCACTACCACTAAATCAACAGGCACTATCCACTTTACCACTAAATCTTTGACACACTAAATTCCTGCTATCACAATCAAATCTACCATTACCACAAATAAATTCACAGCTACCACCACCACTGATTGCACTGCAAATACCACTAATTCCACTGATATCACCACTTAACCGATTGTCATTGACGTAAAATATATTAAAGAAACAAAATATATCACAACAAAATCTGCTGCTATTAAAAATCTACAAACACCATTAAATCTGCAATCATCACCAAGTTTATAAACACCCTTTCATATTCTGTCATCATCACTAGATCCAGTCATCACCAGTAAATCCACTCTCACCACTACAGCCATGTGCCTCTGAATACACCTGTCAGCACTAAATCCACTACTAACCGCCCTGAATCCACCACCAAATATGACTGAATTGACTGTCATAAACATCAGTGACTCCACTGCCATCGCACCTACAGCTATAAGATCTATTTAGTCACTCTATGACTCGTCTTAATATTAGTTATCTGTCTTTCGATTTAACGTTAGCACTGTAGCTACTGAGATTATTGTTAAGTGGCGTGGGCGAACGATAGTGAGGGATAGTGTGGGCAAGCGATAGTGAGAATCAGCCCAATGGGAAGAAATAACGAAAGTCAGAGCAAGAGGGAGAAATAGTGAGATCCGGAGTTTACGGTAAAGAAGGGTGAACGTATGGAAAAGCACCTACTTGACTCCACCGACTCCGGACCCACACTGAGGGCTTCGTTAGCGGGCCACGCACTTTATAAGACCTAGTACAGTGAAGCAGTGCAGTTGCCAGGGATTCCTTTCTGCAATTCGAGACAACTTTCATATTGCAATATTGGTGTTGTGTTCATATACTCAATGTACAGGTGGTGTTCCTGGTGTCAAGGCCGCAACCCGTCCTCGCAAATTCGTATAGTCAATATTGACTTATTAAATACGTGCATAGGTGATATACTAAACATAATAGTTTACCTTGAAAAGCTTCATAGAAAACACCGACCTTGCCTAACCTTGCTAGTATGTTAAGATAAGCATCTTATTGCTTCGTAATTACAATTGTTACTTAACCTATCAAGGCCGCTAGATCAAGAGATAAAGGCGCAGATAGATCATGATGTCATGGGCGGCAGTGCAGATTGCATAAGCCGCCCAGGTCATCTTGATCTGATAGATGAAGTTCACCTGGGCTGCTTGTATAGATAGATCAATTTGTCCACGAGACATGTCCGAACAGACGTCCTGATTGATGATTGATGAAGATTAAGCCACCCAAAAGGTGGCACGGGCATAAATAGCCCGTAAGTGGTGGCCTTTTGAGCCATTACCAGTATCAAGAGCTGATACTGGAGATCTGTGGAGGTGCGACTGCACCCTGCGTGACGGGAGATGTCTCCCGTGAGAGACGTCCAAGATGCGTATTATGATATATGGTTTCAGTTTGCTAATACTGGGGTATATATAAAGTATAAACCCCACACCAGAAGATGAGGAGACGCCCTGGTTTGGCAAACATGTATATTGTTCATGTATACACGTTCAAAATGCGGCCCAAATGAATGATCGCTGACGGATGCTTCAGGCCATGAACATTTAGAGTGAAACTGAGTGTGGCTGAACGTCTTATGGTTGTGTTTAAGGTTGGACTGAGTGGGGAACCGTGAGAACGGTTGTCAGGTGTCAACCCTGTTCGGTAAGATGGTTGTTGATTTGTGTAACCAATTACCACGTAACGTGGTTGAGGTGGGGTCCCTTGATTGTTTCAAGCGACGGTTGGACATGTATATGAGTGGGATTGGGTGGTTATAAATAGGAGCTGCCTCGTATGGGCCAATAGGCCTTCTGCAGTTACCTTGTTCTTATGTTCTTATGTATACGACAGTAAGGTCCACTGCTCTCTCTCTCCCCTGTTGAACACCACTCAGGGGGGTAGAAATAGCCTAAGCTACTATATCCCTTTGAGATGTATTTCCTTCTTGTCTCAATAAACAACTTGAACACCGCTGTAGCACCAGGCACGGCCACGCAGGTCGAAGGTGAAATAATTCCCATTGGCGAGATAGAAGACCTGTGCTTAGGTTTATTGAGGTCTCAACTGCCCAACTATAATGACCTTATTCAGGATGCACCAACAAACAGCTGCTTAGCTCCCGGGTACCTATTTACTCCTAGGTGAACAGAGGCATCAGGTGAAAGAACATGTGCCCAATCGTTTGTTCTACCTAGGGATTGAAACCGGGTCCCTTCTATGCGAACTGAGAACGTAGATCACTATGCTACAGGATCCAAGAGCGCTTTTGAGAGCCTGTATGCAGGCGAGAGTCACAATAACGTGGCTAAAGTATGTTGACCAGACCACACATAGAAGGTGAAGGGACGACGACGTTTCGGTCCGTCTGGACCATTCTCAAGTAGAATTCGACTTGAGAATGGTCCAGGACGGACCGAAACGTCGTCGTCCCTTCGAGTTTGTCATGTCCACAAGGGACAAGCAGAGTGCAAGCCACTCAAGAGTTCATCGTGTATGTTATCATGCATAGGCCCACATGATTGAAGGAAGCGTGCTGCCTTTTCCCTCACTGGCTAATTCGTGATCTTGACTGTTTGCTCCGATGAGGATCTGGTGAGGTCCATGAGCTGCTAGCTCCAGCATCCTAGTCAGGGATATCGTACCAAGAAGGCATGGGTATCGTACCAAGAAGACATGGGTATCGTACCAAGAAGACATGGGTATCGTACCATGAAGGCATGGGTATCGTAGCAATATCGTACCAAGAATGCAGGGGTATCTTATCATTCTTGCTCTGTGCATCAATTTAAAATTCTTGTGATATTCCTAATTTCTGTTAAGCCAGTTGGGATATAGAGTGCTTGAAGAGCTACCTCGAAGTCACAAAATTACTCCTTATCCTGTGCATTGTTGACATTCACCGGCCTGCTGACAGCACCTGTCGAGTTTCTGTTAAACAATGTTGGAGATCCCGGGTAGGATAGAAATGGTTAGGCGCGTTTCCTATCACCTAATGCCGGTAGATACCCAGGAGTTAGTCAGCTTATTGTGGGGGTTACATCCTGGGGAGGGTCAGTAATTCTTTCCTGGATAGGAGGAGGACCTCGATACAAGCCGAACATGTACTCTCTGTATATACTGGCTGCCTGTCCCCCGACACAATGAATTGTGAATTATGTTGAGTTTTTCGTGATCTTGATGCAGATGGCAGTGTCTGGTTGTAGAGTTCTGTCATATGCAGAGGTAAGTTTGAGTTCTTCATTCATGCTAATGATGCTTGTCGTTTGGGTGCGCTAAGAATTATCCATACAAATGATGCCTCGAATAGTTTTACAGCCACTAATGTCGAAAATGTGTATGAAATGATCGCAATAACGTGGCTGAAGAATGTTGACCAGACCTCAAGTCGATTCTCAAGTCGATTGTGACAATCGACTTGAGAATAGTCCAGGACGGACCGAAACGTTGTCGTCCCTTCACCTTCTAGTGTGTGGTCTGGTCAATATGAAATGATCGTTAATGCTGCAAAGTTTCTTGACTACATTAGTCTATCT
This sequence comes from Procambarus virginalis, assembly GCA_020271785.1. Lineage (NCBI taxonomy): Eukaryota > Metazoa > Arthropoda > Malacostraca > Decapoda > Cambaridae > Procambarus > Procambarus virginalis. The sequence continues at coordinate 23,940,606 of WNGS01165523.1, read as the reverse complement.
TCGCCTCCTCCTGAAGTAGACTGAATAAAGTAAATACTTGCTCGCCACGGTTAAGAGTAATGATTCCTTTATCAGCAGTGAAAGTGTGACAGATGGCCCCCTCGCTTTCTTGAAAGGTCTCGCCCTCTAGTTGGCAAAGGTCTCGCCACACGTTCATAAAGATCACAATGCGACCAGAAAAAAGTTAAGAGCAGTGAGCTAGGCAGGATAAAGGGAGTTTTTCCACATTTCTAAAATAAGGGATTTTTTTTCCACGTTTCTAAAAAAAATCTCTTTACAGTAGATGAAGTCTTAAATTGCTGGCCTTTCTTGGCTGTTATGTTCTTTGACATTCATAAATATTACTGATGGAATAAGAAATAAACTCATTTTTCCTCCTGTCTGTAGAATCTGGTGTGCACTACCTTAATCGCACTCACCTTACCATGCATTGTGGTAGGTAACTTCAGCTCTTGGGCCCCCCCTCAAAACAATTAATTAACTAATGTGTTACTACATGATCCCATGGGTGTTGTCTAACTGAATATGTACTTGAGTGGGTGTATTTAGTTTGCGTTTCACATTTTTTTTTTTGCAGTTTTCGCACTAAAGAAATTTCTTACGTATATGACCTCCTACGTCACATGATCTTATAGATGATACCAGCTATGCTACTGTAGTGATACCTGCTACACTACTGTAGTGATACCAGCCATGCTACTGTAGTGATACCAGCCATGCTACTGTAGTGATACCTGCTATGCTACTGTAGTGATACCTGCTATGCTACTGTAGTGATACCTGCTATGCTACTGTAGTGATACCAGCCATGCTACTGTAGTGATACCTGCTACACTACTGTAGTGATACCAGCCATGCTACTGTAGTGATACCTGCTATGCTACTGTAGTGATACCTGCTATGCTACTGTAGTGATACCTGCTATGCTACTGTAGTGATACCTGCTATGCTACTGTAGTGATACCTGCTATGCTACTGTAGTGATACCTGCTATGCTACTGTAGTGATACCTGCTATGCTACTAGTGATACCTTCTATGCTACTGTAATGATACCTGCTATGCTACTGTAGTGATACCAGCCATGCTACTGTAGTGATACCAGCCATGCTACTGTAGTGATACCTGCTATGCTACTAGTGATACCTGCTATGCTACTAGTGATACCTGCTATGCTACTAGTGATACCTGCCACACTACTGTAGTGATACCAGCCACACTACTGTAGTGATACCTGCCACACTACTGTAGTGATACCTGCCACACTACTGTAGTGATACCAGCCACACTATTGTAGTGATACCTGCCACACTACTGTAGTGATACCAGCCACACTACTGTAGTGATACCTGCCATGCTACTGTAGTGATACCTGCCATGATCCTGTAGTGATACCTGCCATGCTGCTGTAGTGATACCTGCCACACTTCTGTAGTGATACCATATTTTTCAAACTACAGGTCAGTTTGGGTAAAATGAGAAAAAAACTCCATTTTTCCTTATGGTCAAATTTCCTTATGAAATGTACATACCTAAAACTATTAAATATACTCAGTCTCCTTTAATCATGGTGAAAATTAGCAGTAGAGCATACAGTAATTTATAAAAATATCCATCCTGTTTTTCAAACTGAAGGTAAAGTTGAGTAATAGGTGAAAAACCTTAATTTTTCCTAATGATTAAATTTCCTCATAAAATGACAGCACATATTTGGAATAAATTTAATCATCTTCAGTTATGCTAAAAAAAATCCAATAAGCTCAAGCATTTTTAATACTTGTATCTTTTATTTTAAGTAATACAGTAATTTTTAATAAAAAAAAAATAGAGATTCTACATTCTGCAGCTGCATTCTAGCTTCATTTTCAGGTTCCATTGACTAAGCCTTAGTCTTTTTGGAGTTTCACTGCCTGCAGGATTTTATAAAACTGTCAAATAAGAATTTATTCCTCAAGAACCTTCTTTCCTATTACAAAGCATGTTATCTACAGATGTTCCACCACTCCCTAGATCTGGGAAAAATAACATTATAACAGTAATCAGTTTTTAATGCGGATTCAGAGTTTACTCAAGCACGTTTTACCTTCATTCTCATCCCTCTTATGACCATAACTTTGGTCGTATTTTCCCTATTTTAAAGACTTTTAGCAGCTTTGAAATGAAGCAATTATCTGAAAATTCTATATAATTCTCTGTTACTCGCTATATAATTCTACAGTGGGTAACAAAGTACCCCCATACAACCTGCTCTAGCAGCCATGGTAATATCTGGTCTGATCCAGCTGCCTTTGTTGCATTTAGTTTCATCAGGTATCTACTTATTGTCTCTTCATCGGTGATTACTACACTAGGCAATGTTGTTTTTGTCGTCTCCCCTCTGCTCCCATTTGGTATATGTTTTTGAATCTCTGATTGCATTCCTGTCACTACCACTTGTTATTTGTTATATTACATGTCACATTCTTGTACAGCTACTAGTACGCGTAGAGTTTCGGGCAGGTCCCTGGAATACGATCCCCGCCGCAAAGAATCGTTGTTACAACCAAGTACACATTTTACTGTCGAGTTAACCAGAGGCTACAGTTAAGGATTTGTGCCCAGTAAATCCTCCCCGGCCAGGATACGAACCCATGACAAAGCGCTCGCGGAATGCCAGGCGAGTGTCTTACCACTGCACCACGGAGACTGATTTTTCCTTTAAGGTAAGAGAAGCAACAGTCTATATCACATGGATTTTAACTTCATCACTTCCATCACAAAAACAATCCATCTTAGATGTAAATTTTTCATTAACATAATATAGATATATAAAGAAAACAAGTTAGTTTATCACCACCTTTATTTATTTCAAACAGCCATGTATCAAGAAAGACAAAAAATTTAATAACGTGCCCTTCAAAAAGACTGTTAAACAAGTAATATCAATAATTAAAGCTTGCATAATCTTCAGATCCTATTAAATTTTGTAAAATTTTTAAAAATGAGATTCATACAGCCTCACGTTGAATTAACAAATTAAATCCATTAGGAATGATGCTCACTTTGTTATAAAGCTGCTTTGACGAGATTGTATAATGTGATTTTTTATAAATTTCATGAAAAGGGAAAGTTTTTTTTATTGAAATAAGCAACACCTAACATAACATTCAATGACTATATGGAAGACGTTACAGACACGGCTGCATTCTTGGAGGAAAATTAACACAATTTTATGTATGAAATATTAAGACTGAAATGAGCTATAAATTATATGAAGGCAGTTTAATAAAATAGAAGGGTGTAGGAGGGGGGGTGTTGGGGGGGAAAAGTACCATGGTAGGTACAAATTATGGCATAAGCATCAAGGTGTGACACTTACCAGTCATATATAATAGATTATCACTAAGTTACCAAGATTTGAATAACTGTCAATGACCATTCATGAATTGTCATGAATCAATGGCTTGGAAAATATCAAACACATTGATATCAATGATTTGTAGATTTCTTTTGATCATTTGTCTCGCAAACATGTATAGATGGAGTGTGACAATAAAAATATTACTTTGTGGCACTCCTAAAAATAAACTCCAAATATAAAACTAATTTAATTATTACAATGTTTGCAAAGATATTTTTATGATTTCTAATTATCAAACATTATATTAAATTCCACAGGCATATGGAACCAATACATTTTTAGATTAAAAACACCATTATTAACCCACTAAGCCACAACTTGGAGCATTTTATGAATTGCCATATTAGATTTTAGAATTAAATCTGTTCAGCTTCTAATATTTATACACACTGGCTTGGCTCCACCCAAATTCAGGGTATACAGGGTACCCCGTAAGTTTACAACCATCACCCCAATATCGATTGTGTAATTATGATCGATACTATGCAGCTGGTGATGGTTGACACATTGTGCATAAAATAATAGCTAATAAAAGCTTGTTTCCTCAATTAGTCCAATAATTGTAGACTTATGGGACCCCCTGTATAATGGAAGAGTGCCTAGAACTGCATAATACTGATGTGACCCTCCAATATAACACAAGAGCTTCACCACACTAATATGAACCTATAGTTAAACACAAAAGATTTTCTGTAAATTTGCAATAGACTAGGTTTTGATATTAGTTATAACTAAAAATTTAAATGGCTAGTTCTCCAAGATGGCTTATGTCATTAATTAAATAAAAAAAAATAAAAACCTTGATAGGGCATCCAATATTACACTTTGTTGACAAGATATATATACCTGTATTACCATATTATTATTTTGTTAAAATCTCTATGCAGGGTCAAACTTTCTGAATCATACATTTAGGGCTTGTAGGGTGTACATGCTCGTGCATATTTTTCTTGTTAAATATACTATCCCAAACAAATACATATTTTCAACCCCTACAGAAACACACACATTCAACTCCAAATAAATCTATCCAATTTAAAATTATATATTCAACATTTTGAACCACTTAAGCACTCTTAAGGTTTTTACCAGAATTGTTGATAATAGACTTTAGTCACAAGCCTGCAACTTCTTTGGTTGAAATAAACAGGAACATAAAACCAATCAATAAAACTAAAAATCACTAGATGAAAATCCTATATAAAAGATACACTTACATTTACACAATCATGAACCAATGCTCTAATGCATCCCTAATCTACAACTATCATAACCATCCACAGGTCAACAGCTCAAAATTTTGTTTGATTCATGTGTGTTATATACACAATATAAAAATATAAGTATACACAAGTATATACATATAATCACTAAGAATTCTATATGACCCGACCAAGATTCAAACCCATGACGTCCAGGATCCCCTCTAAAAGTACACAGTACCACGACTACCACACCAACTGATCGTCTAGACGATCACTTAATTTAATTAAACGATCAATTGTTGCAGTGGTCACAATACCGTGTACGTTTAGGGGTGATCCTGGACGTCATGGGTTTGAATCCTAGTCGGGTCATATAGAGTTCTTGGTGATTTATGGCTTACATGTTCCTGCAGCCTTTCTCATATATATATATACTGTATATAATATAATATATATATTAATGTGTAATATATATATACACACAAAAAATCCAGACCCAAGATCCAGATTTCTTACAAATACATAGCATTAAAGTTCAAGATATCTGCTGATCACTGATCATACAAGTCATATGGGTATGTTGACATAAATTTAAACAAAGACATTGGCACGGAACATGGTTATGGACGTGGTTGACTGGCAGGCTTGACACCTGGAAATAATTTCTGCCACTTGGCATGCATACTTTTAGTTAAAAATACTGAGAATGAATATAATGATCTTTGATATGAAATATTACACTGATGCTGTCAAGGTTTCTTTCATAAGGTTGAATTACTTTCCAATTTTTTACTCGATTGTCAAAAACATTGTTTAGCTGATGAATTTAGAGGCAATTTCCCACTATCCAATGTTCTTTTTAATAAATTCTAAACGAGTTTATGACTTTGGAAAAAGTAAATTTAATCCACTTATTTCAGCCTGCTTATAGGAGGCAAATGGCTACACACAATGCATTTCTGATTGCAAACTGAGCAGAAAATTTCATACTTGTTTGATGAACAATTCAATTGTGGAATAATCTATTCTGGGAGACAACAAACTCATGAATATGGAGAGAGAGAGAGAACAATTGCAGATTCATGATCAACGATAATGCAAAGGTAGTCGGCTGATTATCACACAGGTACTAAAATTTAATGCATCTTTTTTTTTTGGGGGGGGGGGGCTTGCATGATAGCAGGCAATTACTACAAAGCCAATGTTTGTGACTGAATGGCAAAAGGTTTAAAACAATAAAATATCAACTGCTCACTGAACATTGAATATTGTGTGTTGACACAAATACTATACATTTGCTGGTTAGCTTAGCTTTTTACATCAAATAAGTCATTAACCCACCTGCTTTGAGACATTTCTGGTTGCTATATAGAATCACTGCATGTTAGACTATGAGGACAGCGTCTGGGATGCTCTCGGACGTAGGTTCGAATCCTCGTCATGGCCCTTGTGGATTTGTTCATTAGACTATGAGGGATACCCAGAAGCATATCTTTAGATATGAGCAATTGCCTCTTAACTGAAACAGTTTCTAGAGATTGTGGCTATGTTATTTAAATTGTTTAAGCCCTCGGTGCCTATGTGACGTGAACGTGTCCCCTCGGTGGCTTGTCAAATATGTATGGATTATTCAATTAAAATAGTACAAAGTGATGACAATAGTATCTGCCTGAAAGAATTTGTGGAAATAGATGATATAATGGTTTTGAGTTGATTCAAAGATGTTTCGTGGCGATGACAGGATATTCATCGCACGTGGATGCTTTTCCACTGCATACACAGTTTCAGTTTGAAAACACAAAGAAGTTTAAGATAATGATTTGTTTTTCCCACGTAATCTAAACGTTTTTTCTATAACAAGAATACAAAGATATTTTAATTTTCTATATTTTTTCTTTGGGGTATTGATGACAGTGGTACTACACTCAAAAAGTTACGCAAAAAGGAGTATGAGCTTTATTTCCCCCATAAGTCTATACAGTATAGGTTTTTCTATAACAAGGATCATACTTTGTTTTCAATTCTTACTATTTCATCAGTGAGCTCAGAATGAGTGACTCAATACCCCCTTTTGTGAAATCATTTACCTTTCTATTCAGTTTGTTATACAATCATTCTAGGAATCAGCCACTGAGGGTGGCTGAAATATTGCATAATTAAACAAGTTAATGGCAGTGTGAATGAATTTAAACACATTTTCAATACAAATAACACTTAGTGTCCAAGTACTTAAATGAAAGTTTAAATTTAGATAAAGAGCATCATTAACAAGGAAATACTGTAATTGGCAAGGCTTATAAAATACGCATAACACAATAATAGTCGTTTCATATTTCCATGCAAAATTACTGATGTACAAGTCCCCCAATATAAGAACAGCCATATGAATCGACAAAAGATATTAATATTTATCATAATAATGATGACACTCATCTAATCTTTGATGCATAACATTTCCAAGCTCAAAATTGAGACGTTACTGACTTGCCATATCATTATATGCACTAAATTAGTTAAGTATAATATATAATTCTTAACAATAAGGAGGAGGGAGCCTTTTTGGCAGGAGAGTGTAAGTAGTGTAGGAACTTGGATGACAGAGACCAGCTCTGTTTCATGCCACAGTTATTCACACTCAAGTCTAGCATCAGATGCAATCTGATTTACCAGATATTAGAAAGGAGTAGATTGTTATCCATATTGAATGTGATGTCTCCCATATATGTACAATATGCAAATTCATGTGGGCACATGAACACATTCAGAAACTACACTATTTACACACACATGTACACTATACACAGTACATACACATGAAAATTTATATAAAATATTCATTATTAAATTCAGCTGGAAACAAGCTATGTAGCTTTCCCTAAGCAGACAGCCTATATTGACAGTTTTGAAGCATATCTTAGGAGCTGCTTCCCTTAAAATTCTTGTTTACCTTTGAAGTGAAAAATTACGGCTTTCTACTGAATACCAAAATGGCACATTTAAGGAGAACAAAACTTGTACATCTGCCACCTAACACACAGCAAGACTGGTTAGTCATGGTCCAAAGCTTGAGTTAGAGAACATGGGAGTGGATGACCGGGAATTCGTTGATAAAATCAACAATCTTAAAAATCTTATTCCTCAGTCCATAAATTTTAAAAATTTTAATATAAACTGTAGCTGTGTACCAAAGAGTCCATAATATACAATAAAATATACCAAATATCTGTTGGCAGGTCTGCACTCTTGTATGTACCTTGTCTATCACATCCTACCGTGTGGAAAATAATAGTTTAAAATTCTTACAATTATCTTAAAAAACAAAACAAAAAATTGGATAAATAATTCAACCTATAATGCAGTCAAGTAACTGGATATATACATTAAATGACACACTGTACATGTGAATCCATTAATGCACAAAAGCTGTAAATCAACACTCTTGACTAGCCTTGAATAAAATTGAAATATACTGTACTTATTTTGTTCAGATGCAAATAACATCATGTTCAAGACCTAGGCAAAACTGATAAGAAACGTGAATAATAAACGAGCTAATCAAGATAAAATGCTATGTAAATTGAATATACTATTTTATATTTAAAGATTCTAGATTCTATCATATACATCACAATACTCAGACATGTGTGACTCAAAATAGCACCAATATAAGATAATCCTTAATAGGCACAAACCATCACGCAGCAGTAATGGCACAGTTTCTGTTGACAACTTGCACCCATGGCACCAACCAACACCTATAGCAGCTACTTATTATATCTATATATATTTGGCCAAAATATATATATATATATATATATATAATCTCGTGAAAGACCAAGTCGTATTAAACATATACAGGAAAACTAAGCACTGTTTCATTTAAGTTTCTATAAGATCATATAATTATTTTAATATTTCCATAGCTCAATATAAGGTGTTAAACCTATATTCCATGACGATTATTCGGTATACCTCTTTACAATTCTCATTATTAAATTCCTCAATAGGTTTAAGAATTAATAGATTTACTTAAACAATGAACTTGCCAACCTAATTATACGCAACATGTGAAAATATGAATCTAGCTCCGCAATCTAAGTAACACAAAAATTTACATTTACACGAGATATATGAGCATGTCAGAGCTTTGCCTTCTCATTTGAATTACCCACATCAACTTTAACAAAACATCAGTCTTTATAAACATCAGAAAATCTTTTCTCTGAAGTGGAAAAAGGTCAATTAATCATCAAAATATATGCTGCTAAGGTTTACAAATTATGCTTTTGTATAATAGGGTTTAGAAATTTCCAAATTCTAGTAACCCCTTCTTTGTGGCCACAGAAAGTAACAAGCAAATCCAGTAAAACTGTCACAGGATCACACTAGCCAATGCTAAAATACTGAAGTCGGGATTGATTTGGACGGACTGGTATCCTTCAATTGTAGCTTTGGAACATGTTTACTAGGGCAATTGTATCATTACATCAGTACAGAGAGTATCACCTCTCTAAACAGGTTATCACAAGCAGGATTCCTTGTAACCTGAGTATCAGACTGAGGACATCCACAATGTGTGGATCCCACTGTGGACCAAGCTGATGATTTAGAAAATTCTGCTAGCCCCATTTTACATGGAGCATTGACAGATTTATATCACAAGGTCAAAGTCCAAATAACCAGGTGACATTTAACTTCCATACCAATTTAAAAAAATCATTATGTATCATATAATATCCTGCAGAGGCTTTGTACTATCTTTTGATGTTTTAAGTTGATCTGTATCTTCTAAAATTATTAACTCCATTTTAGCATCTTGGTTATTATTAAGTTGGTTAATATCATTTTTCTTATTAACTTGATTCTGACTTTCGACTTTATTATTAATTGGAAATACAGTGTGATTCTTTGCATCACAAATTGTGTTGGCATTAGAATTTGAAACGTCAGAGAGATTCAATGGCGAGCTAAATAAATTCTGAACTCTAGTAGAAAAACTGGGTTTAGCAGTGGTTGTTGGCTGTGTGTGACTAGCAATATGAGTGGACGAGGTAATGGACGTATGAGTTAAATTTGATTTTTGTCCGGCCACTTGCTCATTCTTTGAATTATTCATTGTTGTTACTATCTGCTGCTTTTGACTTTTATTTCCTGATGAGGTGCTCCTTTGTAACAAAGACTGTGATTGCTTCTCATGATTATTTATTACTTTTTCTGAATTATGGTCTTTTTGATGCTGATCCTTTGCATCTTCCTTTGATGTAGCATTCTGTTGTGCAGGTGATTCTCTTTGTGACGATTTATCTTTAGAAGACTCTACTGAAGAATCAGTTGTTGCAGAATTCTGTGAATTATTCCTAGAAGCAGCACCCGAAGAGTGAGTTAGTTGCTGTGTGTCTGTTTCAGATGACAAACTCTGTGGTAGTGAACTATTTCCACAAGATGGAATATTGCCCATTTCCCACTCTCTTCTAAGACGAGCTAGGATACTTGGGGCATCATCTGTATCAATTCCTCCTTGGCATGCTACAAGAGGTGCAGAATTTCTGTAAGTGTGACCTGCACTCGAGTTAGCTCGCCGAACTAAGATAGCGGCATTTTGTCTGTTACTGCTACGTACACTGTTACATTTTCTACATGCAACTGTTGGATGATGTGGATTATGACACATGGGAGGACGTGGCACAGGCATATCAGTAGAAAGATTAGGTGCACTGGGAGACATTTTAGGACCCATTCGACGATTAAAATTCATTGGTGGACTACCTGGCATTAACGGAATAGGAATCTGCTCAGTAGAATGAACAGGTGATGACTGTAACCCTGTACCTCCAAATTGTTGAGAGAGTACCTCGTGATGGCCATGATAAGGAGGAGGATTACCACGTACATGACTAGTTGATCGTAGATTCACTGCTTGCAGTGCAGTTTCATGCCCCAATTGTGACTGAGCAGTTGCCATGGATGACATGTCTCTTAGAGTTGGGGGAGGAATATTATTTGTCATCTCCAAAGGATACGAAGGTGGAGGATCATATGGTGGACAGGAGAGGGCAGGAACATCATTGTGGGTGTGTGTGTGGACCAAGGAAGAATGATCCATACCCCTATTGAGGCCTGGGTGTGACTGATCACTGGTAAGGTGTTGAGAAGGTGGGAGCAAGGAGGGATGAGGCTCTACACGCGCCAGTAGTGGCTGGGATACCGTGCCTTCTCCAGCTGCAGAGCTAGGATGAGCCAGTCCTGGAAAACACACCACACGCAGCTGCAATGAAATATCTGTGTGTCACCAACACAGAATTGACAGTCGTAGGAGAAATGGCCAAACAAAAAACAAGTCAGGACCTAAAATGAAACCTAATGAAAACTAATACTGTACCTTATAACCAAACCTACTCACCCCAATATTAAATTTGTGGCAAAATGCACTTTATTTTCTCAATCTAAATGCACCAAAATCTCTCTCTCTTGCTGTGTTAATTATAATAAAAATTAATAATTTAAAAATAACAGTTGAATAATATTCTACGCTAAAGAAAATAACGTAATATTTAAGACCAATATTCTCCTTACAGACAACCAATTTCATCCACCATCCCTTTTATGTTAAGTCAATAACTGAACTGAAAGGAGACTCTTACTCAAACTCCTTCATATATTCATCCATAACTACAATGACATCAAGCTATATGCATCCCCACTAACCAAGGTATTACGCCAACCTACAATTCATCATCATCTTCACAGTCCAGCCCTTCCAAAAATAATCTAAATGCAGCTTGGACAGTACATTGTACCACAATGTCTTAACTAATAAGCCACTAGTGCTGCAAAGCAGATATACAGATGGACAACAGGTGGTGGCAAAACGAAGAATGTGGCGCGCTCTACTAAAGCAAAGTTGAGGAGACACGGTTACTACGCACGCACACACTGAATATCCGACTCCTTAGCTACTTTCCATAATTGTCTTCTATTTGCTACTGCATAGTTTTTCTTAGAAGTAAACATGGTTTTGCACATAAAACTGGCTGACTTGTTTCAAGGCCAGAAAATAAAGATAGAAATAGAAGATAATCAAGATCAAAAAACTTTGTAGTGGGGAAAAAGTAAGCATAAATGGAAAAAGGATGACTATTAGTAATAATTACAGAATTAATACATTATACATACACAGCATATGACTAGTTCTGCTCTTTTTTTTCTGCATTATTTCAAAGACAAAATATTGTACACAATCCAAGTAAAATGGTTTAATGAGTAAACAAAAGAATGTCAAATACCAGTATTAGTTCTAAATATTAGCAATTGTCCAACTCATTTGTTGCATAAAACTCAACGCTCAGCAAGCTTCAACTGTAATGCACCATCTAATACCCAAAGATAAACACAAGACTGACAAACATATGACTGCTGGGGTTATTTTTTGCCCCACACTTGACTGTTATTTGAGCATTACTGTAGTTATTTTGTACTTGTTCACTCAAGTTCCACATGAGTATATCTTATTAACAAATCTCATCATGCAAAGCATTCCTGATCTGAGAGTGGAATGTACAGCATCAAAATATTTTAATAGAAAAGAAAATAGCTGAATTTAATGAAAATTATAAATTAAACAAAGTATATTAAATATATTTGGAAATATAAGTTACACTAAAAAGCCCTTAATATCCTTCACATTTAATTACCACAAAGTAAACATAACATTTTTGTGGGATACCTAAATATAAGCACACACTAGAAAACTAAGCGGAATCATTAAGAGTTATTGTAATATGAATTTTAAGCAAGATGCCAATTCTAAAAAAACACCGTTGAATGTAGTGAAACACCATTTTCTGGGCGAGTCCCCCTGGAACCATGGAGCTAATATGCGAAACACTGTATTCACTAGGGCAATAGTCAATGAAGTTCAACCTACTGGGGACCACGAGCCAGAACCTGGCCCCCTCAGAGAGGCACAGGGAACAATGGCCCCTTAAAAAAAACCTGTGGTTGGGGGCTTTTGTGATCTGCCATCGACTGGGGTTAGGCACCCAGAAAGGTAGGCATAACCAAGCAAACTCCACACGGTGAGAAAATTACAACCGGAAACTGAACAGAGAGGCAACACTCTTCCAAATCCCAAGTAAACAATCAAACAAGCACACACCGCCACCGTGCCGCACATCCACATGCCCCTGGAAGTTTGGCTGTGCAGAAAAACTTCCGGAGGGGAAGTTGTGTGACGTTTGCTTGTTTGATTGTTTCCTTGGAAATTGGGGGAGTTCTGCCTATCTGTTCGGTTTTCGGTTGTAATTTTCTTACCATGTGGGGTCTGTTTTGTTACACCTACCTTTCTGGGTGCCTCACCCCGGTCAATGGCAGATTAGGAAATCCCCCAACCACAGGAGGGTTTTCCAGGGGCCATTGCTCCCCGTGCCTCTCTGAGGGGAGCCAGATTCTGGCTCGTGGTCCCCGGTAGGTTGAACTTCATTGACTACTGCCTTAGACTAATATATTGCATATTAGCTCGATAGCTCCAGGGAGCCTCCTTGGCTCCCCATAGAAAGAAAGTGCACTATTTACTTTTGCATAAATTCTAATCTGTATTTGCAATAACTGATCTGCTACACACACCCTTTAACCTCACATGACTGTTTAATGTTGTCTACTTTCTAAAAAATAAAAAGATAGGGGTTCATTCCCAAGCCAACAAATCCCACTGAAATGCACAGTCAGCTTCCATACTATTAATCAACTTGAATACTTTAATTTATACTGCTTCAAGCTTCATCATCATTTCCTATACTTGCTTTCTATTTAAAGTACTTTGACTATTTTTGTTATAAGGTGAGACTGTCTCACTGATGAATCTAACATAACAGCACCACCAACTTTAAGCAATGATGTCTTCTCTAATACACTTACTGCCTATAACTCAAACCTGGCAACTGTCTCCTCATATTAATCTTTCTCCTTCCATTGCACCACATTTTTCACTATTTCATACTATCATATTTAATCTGCAAGTTCCCCCCCCCCAATACATTATTACCAAATGCAGTGAAATATTAAATGTTTAATGGAAGGAGAAAGATTAATATGAGGAGACAGTTGCCAGGTTTGAGTTATAGGCAGTAAGTGTATTAGAGAAGACATCATTGCTTAAAGTTGGTGGTGCTGTTATGTTAGGTTCATCAGTGAGACAGTCTCACCTTATAACACCTGGCTTTGCGCCCTGGTGAGGCCACTCCAGACCAGGCCGACACCGGTGCGCAACTCCATAGTCTACTGAGACTGATGGATGCCTACTACTAATTCACCACCCTCTTCCACTCTGTCCCATTTCCAGCATTCTTTTCAAACTGATTTGTCTTATGTTTTACTTCCTCAATTAATTTTGTTACATTAGAAAATTAATGATATTGTATCATAAGTTTCAAACAAGGATGGAAGATCTGTCACTAAAAACTGTGCAGATAGTTAGCACCTGAAATGATTAGTTAAGAAATAAATACCAACCACCTTATAAGACTAAATGACAAAACGATAAGACAACATATTTTAAAATTAAGACTAGATCAGGCAGAAAACAAGGAGATTGACAACAACCAGATACTATAGCAAGATGACACAAAATATTGTTTTTACCCACCTTTCCATGCATGCCATCATCGACATCAACTAGCAGGTCATCTGCACTCAAGGAATCCAAGTCAGGCACTCTTCCTGACGATTGGCTTGCTCCACCACAGCTGTCCACTCTTTTCTTCTCATCAACTGCATCGCGTGAACCACTCAACCGACCGCAAGCCTGACTTTCTTGTCCCATCGAAACTGACGAGGTGGATGATGCAGATGAAGTAGAGGCAATACACGCTGATGTCAAGGAATTTGATGCAAGGTCCAAGTATGGATTGATGGCATTAGATTTTGTGGTGGAAGCACTCACAGACGTGTGGCTCAGGGAAGGGAACGGAGGGATGGGCGGGGCACAGCCTGCAGGAAGGTTGATGGTAAGCTTTGATGTAAAGCATAACAGTAACACAATCACTTAGGTAATGGCAAGGAAAATTAAGCTTTAGTGCCAGATAACATAACTATTAATATATAACACACACACACACACAGGAATTGATAGAGACAGATAAAGATAAAGTATTTTACACAGGTGTTACACGAACAAGGAAACACAGGTGGAAACTGAGTACAGTACCCAACTCAGTCACATGGATGGCCGAGTTGAAAGAACTCATGAAAGAACTTTTTTCAGTGTCGGAGTAGTTAACAGATGGAATGCATTAGGCAGTGATATGGTGGATATGGCAGACTCTATATACAGTTTCAAATGCAGATACGATTAGAGCCCAGTAGGCTCAGGAATCTGAACACTAGTTAATTGACAGTTGAGAGGCGCAACCAAAGAGCTAGAGCTCAACCCTTGCAAGCACAACTAAGCGAGTGTAAACACACACACACACACAAACTAAGGAAGCATTCAGGACCTTGTATACCACTGATGTCAGACCAATCCTGGAATATGCAGCTCAAACCTGGAATCTATACCTAGTTAAACACAAGATAAATTTAGAGAAGATTCAGAGGTAAGCCACCAGACCAGTCTCAGAACCGAGAGGTATGAGCAATGAGGAAAGGCTACTAGAGCTAAACCTCATGTCCCTGGAAGACAGGAGAGTAAGGGGCAGACATGATAACCTGCTACAAAATTCTCAGGGAAATTGAAAGGGTGGACAATGACAAACTATTTATCACGGGTGGAACACGCAGAAGGGGACACAAGTGGAAACCGAGTACCTAAATGAGCCACAGACATTAGAAAGAATGTTTTCGTGTCAGAGTAGTTAATAAATGGAATGCATTAGGCAGTGATGTGGTAGAGGTAGACTCCATACACAGTTTCAAATGTAGATTTGATAAGAGCCCAGTAGGCTCCAGAATCTGTACATCAGTTGATTGACAGCTGAGAGGCAAAGAGCCAAAGCTCAACCCCCACAAGCACAACTAGGCGAGTACAACCATTCCCAATATATATTCACATGACAAAACTACCTGAATGCAATACCTCTGAATTTAAGCTGATTTCAATAAGCATTACTCAGGCATATTTTAGGCTGACAAAATATAAATGAACTCTGTTATGCACTTTCACAGATAAGTACATAAAGTAGAAGCAGCACATCTCAAATGTGATAAACATAAGCAAGCAGTGAAAAAAAAAGTGGAGAAAGCTTGATGCTGAATACTGATACAAGAATGCTTATAAAGAAAAAAATGATTGGCATTTGTTAAACATTTTTTTTACCCTGTTCTAAGCAATTTTCAAATGTTTGCAACATTGTAAATAGTAACTTTTGTGAGGACAATCAATAATGTCTGAACACGCTCCTGCTCACTTTCTCCGATTTACTCTTTCTATATATTTTACCTTCAGCAATCTATAAATAAACAGCAGTACAGTATTGTATTCTCACTTTGCTAACATCGAAAATGTTTTACTCAACATATTATACAATATTCACTCTCATCCATATTTTAAATGTGCAGACAACTGTATTTTGAATTAAACCATTTTTATTGACATGAATGATTGATCTATACTGACAATGCCAACAAGTAGAATATTGCACATAAATATTCAACTGAAACTGTAAACATTAATGAATAAACAAAATTGCAACATAACAATCTTGTTGAATGACAACATTCTTGTGTAGTACAACACATAATAAAATCAAATAAATTATGGATTAACATGTAGAAGCAAATAAATTTGATTAGTTTTGGATTTCTTTGTAAAATGCAACACCTTGGTAAATAACTGTGCAGGAAAAAAAAAAAAGGGAAAATAAAAAGGTTTGAATAAGCTTATCACGCTTTCTTCAAGACACACCCAGATACTGTAAATACTGAACATTTCATTTGCACGTAATAGGAAGGAGATACCAAGATCCAACCCCCCCCCCCCCGATGAACTAACAATGTAAGGAATACGTATAAATACAGACCAACAAGTATTAACAGTGACCAGTATGTATCCGTGATTACACCAACCAGCATATTTCATGAAATAAATATGATTACAAAATACAGTAATGTATTTTTCAAAATTCCAAATGTGCCCTTCTCTCTTTCTAAATCATATACTGTATTCTACAATATGGAGAGACATGCATGTGCTGGCTTATCTCATGATACGACTGCAATATTGTGAAATGTTCTTAAAAACAATTACTTTATCATATATTTGCAAAAAATATTAATCTATCAATGGCACTGCATTTATAACTATAATCATACAAATCACTGAAAACTTGTGCAAAAAACCAGCGTTGAATGTAACGAAATGCTATTTTCTGGGTGAGCCCCGGAGACTCCCTGGAGCTATCGGGCTGATATGTGATATATTAGTTTAGGGCATTAGTCAATGGAGTTCAGCCTACCGGGGACCACGAGCCAGAACCTGGCCTCCTCAGAGAGGCAAGGGAGCAATGGCCTCTGGAAAACCCCTCTGTGGTTGGGGGTATTGCTTGTCTGTCATCGACTGGGGGTTAGGCACCCAGAGAAGTAGGCATAACAAAACAAGCTCCACTTAGTAAGAAAATTACAACTGTAGACTGAACAGGAAGACAGAACTCCCCAACTCTCAAGGAAACAAGCAAATGTCATATACCATCGCTGCACCGCTTGTCAGCGCAGCCTCCCATCTCTGGGAAGGGGAAGGGGAGGGGTAGTCCCGAGCCCCCCAGCGCCAGCTACTTACACCTCCAGTTCGGAGGATGAGCATCAAAAGCAAAATGAAACTGCCAACCGGAAGGAAGGAGTGTGCCAGGGAGCCTCTGGGGCTCCCCCAGAAAACGGCATTTCATCACATTCAATGCTGGTTTCCTATGAGAAACCCCTTTGGCTTCCTACATAACCCAAGACAAGTAAAAGAGGGACTTACCCGGAAGGCGGCCGCCAAGCTCCTCAACTCGAAGTCAAGACAACTGGCTGAAACCTGCAACCCAAAGCCACACACGAACAAGCAGGACTAGGAATGCTGACCACATAATGGGCAGCAGGACCCTGTTCGACTTCCAAAATCCCCGCGCCTGAATATCAGCCCAAGATGGCAGCCAAAGAAGCAAACTAACGAACGTCACGGGCACGAGGATAGACTGCAGGCTGGCTAGACTTAACACTGCAGATGATCTTGGAGACTTGAGCCCTGGAACAGGGAACTAGGGAAAACCGGATCAACCCAAAGCGCATTCCCGGCCACCAAAGCAGAGGCACACAAATAATGGTGAAGAACCGCAACTGGACAACACATGATGCACACCCAGCCTGACCAACCAAGCATCAATAACCCAACGGCCTCTCCGGAAAGCCGCCATCTCATTTTTTTACCAGAAAGAAAGAGAGGGCTGCAACCGAACAAATCGACTACCAGGACCGAAGGAGCAGAAACCCCTACACCGGAGGAGAGCATGAAGCTCAACAACCCGAACCCCAGAAACTAACAGAAACAGAGCCTTGGAAAAACAATCTTGAACCGAAGAGGCCACCACAAACCGAGGGGAAGAAAGCAAAAAAGAGCACCCTGTCCAAGGACCAGGACGGCTCAGGCGGCGCATGGGCAGGCCGGAGGTGAAACAAAGCATGAGAAAACTTACAGAACAGTAAGAAGTAACATCCACCCAGGTAGAAGTAACAACCACCCAGGACACAAGCTGAAGAGGCTCCGCCAGCGCCACACGATAATGAGGCGACAGTATTCGGCATCAATTGAGTCATGAAAAAGATAGAAAAGATAGAAATCCTCTGGGATTTTTACAGTTTCTATTATGCGAGACTGGCTGAAATATATGGTATATGAAACCAATTTGTATGCATCACAAAACATGTCCAATACTTCTAAAAACACTAACAATGAGTTGGATGAAGTGAGTGTAAAAAGAGTTTGCCAGATATTTGGGACTGACAATGTTATAGTTAAAACTATAACTCATTTCAACTTACTGAGAAGCTGCTTGAACAAGGTGTAAACACCTATGGTACTCTCAGATTGCAGCATGGTGCACCAAAAGATCTTCAGCTACAAGCAAAGGGTAAACTGCCAGTAGATGAAACTGTATTCAGACAGAAGGACAATACTTTTATAATCCTGTGGAAAGATAAGGGAGTTGTTTCACTCATCACAAGTTCATTGTGAACAAACCAAAGGCAATATGACTACAATAACCACATGAAAGGTGCTGATCACTTCACCTCGAAATGAAGAATCATCTGATGATGATTAACGTTTGGCAGATTTTCTCGTTTGCTGTGGGTAACACAACAGGCTTTTTGCCCTTATATGCATAAAATCCCTTAGAGAATTCTATTGTAAACAATTTGATACCCAACTAAACAATGTAGAACCAAAATTGAGGCAAGAAAACTGAAAAAGAATACTGTACACACATTTTCGTGCAGTTGCACGCTCATGGGTAACGCTAGGCTGATTTTCGAGTTAGCTGCGGGTGGCACTTCAGGCTTTTTGACCTTATGTGCATACAGGTACATTCATTTAGAGAATTCTATTGCGAACAATTTGATACCAAAATCAACCACGTAACACGAACAAGGTGATAAAACTGAAAAGAGTATACACACGTTAGTGCGGGTGAGCGCTCACAGGAAATACCAGGCCGACCTTGGGGTGGGCTGGACCTCATGCGCCAGGCCAGGCAAAGTGTTAAAGGGTATCAATACATGCACTTATCATCCTTACAAACAATTTCCACCTAGTTTTTCCTTGTCAATTCCTGTGCATCTCTCTCTCTCTCTCTCTCTCTCTCTCTCTCTCTCTCTCTCTCTCTCTCTCTCTCTCTCTCTCTCTCCCCTCCCCCCCCCCAACTTTCTTACATTATTTTCCTACTATTTTCTTCTAGGGATTTCTCTCCTAGTACTCTTCCTAGGTTGGAATTTATGAAGACAAGTCCCCAGCCCAAACTCCCTACCCTTTGATCACAGGGAACATCAAGCTGTTCACATCACATAGTGGTAGTTAAGTAATTATCTAATGAAGGCACCAAGCTGGGAAGACTATTTTATTTAACACACATACAGTGGTAAGCAATGATCTTGCCCACAACTATGTTCTTTCAAATTTCAAAGCATTATACAGAAATATTGCTTCATACAAATGTTTTGTTTCTTATTCAAAGATAATGCAATGGGTAAAGCTTATATAGAAAAAAAAATTAATAGAGCTCTATTTCTCTCCCAAGGTATTTCACCATAACAAATAACTTACTTTGATCTTAAACCTGTAGACCATCAAATCATTAAGGCTATCTATTATCAATAGAGATAATTTTATCTGTATCTCACATTTTTGTCATAAAATCTTCAATTGGATCAAATTTTAATCATAATAGATAGGCATCACCATCATGGTATACTAAGAAACTCTCAACTTGGGAATAAATGTAGGAAGACATTAGCGGAAAAAAGGGAGCACATAAACAAGACCCATAATTAACATTGGTGGGAGGACCCTCAAACGTGAATGACAAATTATTACACTGGGCCATAGAACTATGGGTGACAAATTTAAACAAAATGCTTGTTAAAACAGGTCTCTTTCTACTTAGAAAAGCAGTACATCTATAGAAAAAAAAAGCTACAAATTTAGTTTTTCTACTTTAAAATAAGATATAAAACAAATATCTCACCTATGACATGGAAAGGAGACACGTATGTGGACAGGCAGGCAGGCAGGCAAGTGGACGGGCAGCAGGCATGTAGGCAGCACATTTAATGCATTCTGCTCACAAGTCACATAACATTAAGCAGATTCAAAACTGCTGTAACTTGGGGAACACAGTTACAAACGTATGGCATCAGCAGACGTCAGACACATGCAGCAGTAATAAGAAGAATGAACATAAATTTTTTAAGAGTGCTCACAACACCACAAACCTCATTCAGTCTATATGAAGAAGGGGTGTGATACTCACATTTAAGGCTGAATAGCAGTTAGTTTACAAGATCACAGGAAGCTTATTTGTGCAAACAGCACACAAACACGACTACAAGTTATTGTAATCTGTGAGAGCTACCAGAAAAACAGCTACATAGAGGTCATTGTTGTCAGGTACCAAATATCTCTGTTCGTGTATCATACTGATCAACATATTGATTAGAATCAGCAACAGGATATTTTTGTACATCGTTAATTTAGCTCATTGACAATGACATTTAGCACTAAGAAGTATACTGCAATATGCTGGCATCTTCCCCATTATACTAGAGAAGGATCTCACCGAGCTCTTCATCTCGTCTCGGTGTACCAGGGGCACTGGAACCACCCCCAGCCCCTCCTACTCCACTACTGCTGTGTGAATGAGCTGTTGACGCCTGAGTACTGTGGACCATGCTGGAGTTACTGATGCTGCTTCGGCCATCCAAACTGAAACAAAAAGCAACAAGATAAAACAATTATTTTAACGTGAGAATCATTACCGTAAGCTAAATTTAATTAAAAAATATACAATAGGAGGAGGCTGTGTGTTTATAGTTTGCATTGGCTTTGGCACACAGGATACCTCTTGAAGCAAATTTTAACCATACACTACTGTGACATAGTACATCCCATTATTTTCTATGCCACTTTTCAGTAATTGTGAAGTGGTCTTATGTTCTATCTTTTGCCACCTTCAAATAATCAGTCCAATATGTTTTTTTCTGTATTAAAAAATGAACATTTCAATAATAAGTAAACACGCAAGTATGCATGTACAGTATTTTATACAGCTGACGAGAATTTAAGGGATACAGTATGTGCATCAAGAAATACACCAAAAGAACAAAAAAAAGTGTTGAATGTAATGAAACCTTTTGTTTTGGTAGGGGCCTCTGTGGCTCTCTGCAAGCAAAGAACTCTCTGCAAAGCAAGCAAGCAACCAACTCTATAGTCATTTGCTTGCTTTGCACAGTGGTTTGGCTGTTTCTGTGATTTGCTTTCTGTGAACCTCACAGTTGTCTGTATTGCTTCGCTTACATTCTTGATGTTTTCTTAGTGAGGGGTGAGAGTAAGCGTCCCCTGTTCACCGAGTCTCTGTTAAGAGGGGAGCCAGGTTCTGCCTCTGGTCCCTGGTAGGCCATACAGAAGAATGAAGTAGCTCAGTGGTTGGGAGCTGCCACAGTAAGCTAGCTTCAGGAAATCACAGTTTGTCCCCTCCAGAAAATACTTATCTGAAAGGGTGTATCAAACCATTTTATATTATGTGGTTTCTCCTGTAATTACTAACACAGAATATGCACCTCACAAATTAAAACGTAAATATGTGAAAGTGAGTATTACATTATTTT
The DNA here is from genome assembly GCA_020271785.1 of Procambarus virginalis. NCBI lineage: Eukaryota > Metazoa > Arthropoda > Malacostraca > Decapoda > Cambaridae > Procambarus > Procambarus virginalis. The sequence goes on along the minus strand of WNGS01165523.1, from coordinate 23,918,657 downwards.
CAATCTAATTACTGGAGGTTGCAAGTACATTATGTTGGTCATTGGGAAAAGCTAAGTAATTTGATCATCACCGTAATGGAAGTAAAGTTTTTTTTTTTGTACAATATAAGAGGCAATCGTATTTTAATAACCCAACCAACATACATGAAAATCGAGTCGTGATAAGGTTCCAGAATGGATCAAAACATCATCACTTTCCATTCTTTTCATGCATGGGTTGGCTTAATTTTCAGCCATGTTATTACGACTTGTTCTCTGCAAAGGTATTTTTTTAGTGGAAGGTGTTCACTTTTTCCCGTAATGGGAACAAAAACGTTATCACCTAATATTTGTAAATCCGCCTCTGACATAGTATCCTGGCAATAAGCCACATACAGTACTTTTATGCTCCAATTAATCTACTACAAAATATTTTATACTTTGATATCGTGTTTTTAACTTTGTTCTCTTTCATCAACTAATAACTTAATGTCCAAATTTTGCATTTCATGCAAAGAGTATTCCTTTACAATATAATCTAGCCAAATACTGTCTAGTTGATGACTGCTTCAAATATGGTGGCTAATACAGGGTTCGTCTAAAAATATTTGGGTCATTTCTTTATTTCTGGACTTCTTCATATCAAATTGTCCAGAAATTAAAATATTTATGACAGAATTATAGCCCTTTTCAGGAGCTATACCTTTTACTGCTGTAATCCTGTCTCTCTCTAAAATACATCTTTACTCAAGTCACACTACAACATGAGTTCCATAATATCTAGTTCCTAACATTACTGTTAGTATAGAGCCTGTTAATAAGAAAGTCAACACACACACACACACACACACATTGCATCCCACAAATGCAACAGCTCATCAATTACCTTTTTCCAATGTTCAGAGACTTTCTCAAGAGAGCTTTTTGGTATAGTGCCTCTTTTTCCTCTGCTCGTCTTTGAAGAACACGTATCATGGCATCACGCTCTGCTACAAGACTTTCCAGTTCACGGTTCCTAAGGGTTAATTTGCAGTCATATTTAGTTTTCTTTAATATTACCCAATCATTATATAATACGTAAATAGCAAGAAGTGTGTGCTAAGATGGTACATTAGGTGGGAATAGCCAGGCGAGTGTTGAAAAAGTATGCCAAGCACTGAACAGGAGAAAGCACAGGCAAAACTAAAGCAAGCAAGCATGAACCTGGTTACCCAAACTATGATTAAGCAAAGAATATACATATATATATATGTGTTACAAGGACAACCAGGACAAGAAAGATGAGTGAAGGACACAACTGAGGAGAAAAAATTATGAGGTGATAGTTACATTATACTAAAGTGGAATAACGTGACAGACGATGGACATTAGGACAAGTACCATAGTATGTACATTTATAAAATAATAACCATGTGCGATAGTACTTTTACTGTACTAATATACAAGTATAAAGTAACAGCATATGATTTATACAATTTTACTTTTCATTTCATACATTTCATGCAGTTTATGCCTAATTTATTAGACAGGGGAAAAATAAATATCCATCTTCACGGCTTATTTTCCTAATAAACTCTGTGAACAACATTTCAAAATACTGTATTACTTTACCCCAAGACAGGGCTACTGAAATATATATAGAATAAATACCTAAATATTAGATTTGCAGATGACATTAAAAATTAAAACCAATTTTCTAATTCAATTATTTACATAATCATAAAAATGATTATGCAGTCCTGTAGTAACAAGTGGAAATACACTTGAAGAATTTGTAGAGACCATCTCTAGCTGAAATTTCCCAAGCCAGTAAAATATAGAACTAGAATGTGAAGAGTTATCAGAGCACCAGGTACCACCCACAAAGAGGCATAGCACAAGAGCTATGATAGCAGATATAGCACAAGAGCCAGATATCATTTCCTGTAGATACTGAGAGATAAGCACCTAGTACCTGACACCTAATTCCAAAAGAATTATGAATAATTCTTCAAAGAATAATTCACAATATTATTATAATATTTAAACACTATAAAGTCTTATACTGTGTAACTTATTTGAGCATATTTGATTCCCTCTCCAAGAAACTTGTTCTAAATGAAAGTCGGATACAGTGGATGGATTAAGATTCAGTTCATGTTATAAGCATTAGTATAGGGGTCCAAGTAATCAAGAAATTCCTGCTGGACCAGATTTGTGGTAGGGATAAACATAATTTGCATGATAAAAAAATTTACTTCTATAACGTGCTTTTGGAATCAAAATATCTTTTTAATTATGCTATATTTTAGACGCTATTAAAACACTTTGTGGCAATAAATAAAAATAACATAGTAATGATGTAATGCACAGAACAGGGTATGGAACCAATCATTCTGTTCGTGTAAAAATACACTCTACTGTATACACAAATTTGTATTTTGAGAATTATTTTGCTGTTCAAAACATGAGTCTTCTTTGGTGACTCAAGATACCAATAATTTTTTCTGCTGTCAGCCAGACAACCTGGCCTTGGTGTATATGTACGTATGTAAGGCCATCAAAAACATTTAACAAATTTTCTTGTATAACCACATGTAAATACAGTTAATAATAATACAAGAATCCTTCTGGAGACTCTAAAAATCCCCTTTCTGGGCCCACAATAAGTATTATTATTATGTTATTCTCATAGTACATTCAATTAGTAAGAGGAAATGTACTCGACTGTTTGTCCTGTTTGGCAGGAAGTAGGTGGGCATTCATTTGTGTGTATCAATTGTCTCATTGCAATACTGTGCTAACATTTTGACATACCTCAGCATTTAGTGTCCTTAGAGCGCTATTGTAAATGCATTTTTCTTTAGACATACAGGTGTTGATGTGTACCAACATTCTGGACAGGTGTTGATGTGTACCAACATTCCTGTTCTGTAATTTTTCTACAACATCAGTAGTCAACTGATTTATAGAAATTCAGTCTATTATTAATACTTTTAATATGCTGGTTCTGCAAAAATTTAAACAGTCTATCATCTACTTAGATGGAAACATGCATTCAGCCGTTTCATTATTTACTGGTATAATACCCATTAACGTACGAATTCTGAGAAAAGCATTTATCAACTTGCAATTTTTACGTCCAAGTGAACTTTTTGGATTTGCTTCCATAAAATGCTGTTTTGTGTACATAACCTGTAGATTCTTGTTTAATGTATAGTACAGATGCACCAAACATCATTTGACAAGTACTCACAGGCCAGACTTTCTTATAAGTAAGCAACTAATAATCAAAAGAAGGCACTAAGCCAGGAAGACTTTTTTGCATCATCATTGTCACAAGATATTCAAATGAGATTTCCATGCAAGCCAAAAGCAATGAAGGCATTGCATTAGTGTATAAGCATATTAAGTTGCTACACTTGTGATGGTGTCCTTTTATCTTACCATAAGAAAGTCCATTCTCTTAAATTAACAAAACCTTACCTCTTGCAGTTTTACTTATTAGCCATTCCCTCTCAAATACCTAACCACTTGTCCCAATGATACTCATTACTCTAATCTGTTTAATTTACACTTACAGTGAAGGTCCTTCAAGTGCCAGCTTTCTTCATATTATTCTACTGTTAAATCCTGCTACATTTGTGCATTTTGCAACGTTTTTTTACCACATATCATTCAAGCTCCAGCAGTATATCACTAAAGGTTAATCCTAGTACCATGCTTAAAAAAAAATTAAAACAAGCTTGCAATTTGTTTGTTTTTTTCAAGAGAATAATTACCTGGCCTCATACTCTGCTTGCTTCTTACTCATGGTGTGGAGCTCGTCCATTTGGCGCAGTTTATCAGACTTTGCCTGAGCGATGTGGCGCTCACTCTCCTGGCTAGTCTTTTCTAAGGCAGCAATTTTGGCATCTCTGTACAGTAACCATAAAAATTAAATAAGATATTTTCCACAATAAAATATCAAGACTGCCAAAATTGAATTAAGCTAATGAGAGATTTCAAAATTAAACTATTGGCAATGTAAACTCCAGTGGTGGGAAGAGGCAATGACAGAAGTGCTAACCTGTAGCTCTCTCTGTCTCGACTATAAAGGATGGAGAAAGCTGACAAAGAGGTATAAAAAATGTATTGAAACAATGTCAAAGAAAGCCATTATCATTTCCTGAATAGAGCATATATATTTGAATGGCAAAGAATGTTTCTGTAAAATTGCAAGTGCAACAGCCCCAGGAATCATTCTGCACCCCCCTCCCCCCACCCGAGAAAAAAAAAATAAAAGAGGAGGAACACATGATTCTGCTTAACAAGGTCCACAATAGGAATTTAAGGATTAAGTTAAGCTATGCAACAAAGAAGACGAAGGTGCTTTACAAATCATGGCAAGTAAGGGAAAGCATGAAATGAACAAAAATATGACATGTATGTGCATACTATGCTAAATGGATGCGAGGTTGCAAGCTTACAAAATACAAAAGAACCCAGATACAAAAGCAGAAGATATAAATTACTTTTGCATAATCCTATGGATCAAAGATATCACATGGTAATGAATGAGGTTACGATACGGAAGGGTAGTGCAAAAAAACCAGCGTTGAATGTAATGAAACGCCATTTTCTGGACAAGACCCTTCGGCTCCCCGGAGCTATACCGGACTGATGTGTGTATATATTAGACAGTGGCAACAGTCAATCGAAGGAGTTCTAAGCCTACTGGGGACCAGAATCAGAACCTGGCCCCCCCTCAAGAGGCACAAGGAGCAATGGCCTACAGACACCCCCGTGTAATTGGAAGCGACCCGACCCCCAGAGGCCAATGCCAACAAGAAAAAGAGCCGTAGAAAAACAGTCCTGAACCGAGGGGGCCACCCCAAACCGAGAAGAAGGGAGTAGAGAGCACCCGGTGCAATGACCAGGACAGCTCAGGCGGCACATGAGCAGGCCAGAGGTGAGAACAACTCCTGGAAGACCTGACAGAGCGCAGGGGAAGAGGCCCGCCCCGAAAGCCCCAATCCCCCCGAAGGAGAAGGAAAGAAGCAACGCCACCGCAGGCCGGAGGAAAATGACCCGAATTGCCCACGAATCGTTGGACCAGGCGAGAACAGCGCGAGCCTCCCCCTCTACTGCCTCGCCAACAGGGCGAACTGTGAAAGGGCCGACGACCCCTATGAGAACCCGACTAACACTCAGAGCAATCATTGAGCCAACGACTCCAATTGAGGATCAGGCCCGAATCTGACACTACTGGCTTACGACGACCAAAAGAACGGCAAGACCTGGCGTGACCCTTCCGGGTAGAACCTCCACAGCCCCCTTGGAGAACCTACAAGTCCGACATAGGCTGTCAAGCCGCCTGCAGAAAATGCACCACCCCAGACTCAGTAAACAGCAACGGACAAAAAGGGATGAAAATCTAAAAGTAAGGGCCCAAGACGATTCCAAAATATGGACAAGCACAGCCTGTCAGCATGCGAGGCAAAGCGAAGAACAGACACCGCCTCCTTCAGAAACGGCACATACAACTTCACTATGGCAGCTGGCACCCCAAGCTGCTGAAGCAAGCACACCGGACACAGGCCTGGAACCCAGCACCTCCATGCCCGGCACGAGCCAGTCCGATGACAGCTCCAGCAGGGAAAAGAAGTGCAAGACTGAAGTCAAGTGCCCATGGGTGCACAAATCCTCAGCCACCAGGGATGCCAAAAGGGAGGGAACCTGCACATGAAGCCGCACCTAGCCGACATCATAAGGAAGGACGGGGGCGAACAAGCACGCATTGAGGTGCTCCAACTCACCCCTAGGAAAACCTCAATGACCGTAGGCAACTCTCGCCATTCAGGTGCGCAGTCCGACAGGACGAATGCCAAGCCCCCAATGAAAGAAAAGGCAGTCTGCCAGCCAGAAAGACTCCGGCACCTTGTAACGCACCCAATAAGAAAAAAGAGGAGCCAAACTCAAAAGAAGAAGGCTTCATTATCGAGGCGTAATCCGGGTCTTGCAGGAGGTAAACTGCAAGGGCCTCCCACACCTTCCTAGGTGGGATGCGGGAAGCCAAAAAAAACTCCAGGAGGAGAAAACTGAAGAACCCAAGGGAACTGAACCGAACTCGGGGAGGAGTCAAACTCATAACAAAATCGTACAGGGAGGGGGATAGGAAAACCTCTCCCCCTGTAACAACAAGCCCCGCACCGAGGGTACCAAACACCCAAGCAGGGACAAGTGGGGCCAAGGCACTCTCCCCCAAGTCAACTCCTCCCCAGCCCCGGAATCCTCCACATCAGGACCCGAGGCCAAGCCGTCCTCCAAACTCTCTGCCTCTGGAGAAAAAGCAGAGTCCACCGGAAAAGCAGGGATGAAGGGGGGCCTGCTGGCGTGGCCCAAAGGCTCCAGCAGGAGGACCAGGCTCGAATGCCTCCACCGCCAATCCGGAAGGGGCAGTCCCCGAAGCCACCCAAGTCTCACTACCAGTATAATTCAGCAGGGCAGCTGTGGGGCATCCGAAAAGGCAACCAACATCGCACGTTGCTGCAACCTAAACCTCTCATGCAACGCTAAAGCTGCCTGCACCCGATTATCAGTCTCAGTGGATTGGGTGAATGGAGTACAAGCAAAGAACACCAATCGCAGGACTTCAGGTCAAAGGTGTCACCGACTCCAACAGGCAGCAAGGCGGAGGCAGATGGTGAGTGTCACCCTGAGACAAGGGGACAAAGCAACCTTCAAACTCGCACAAGGCGAAGTGGGACTCAGAGGTCTCCTACATTGGATCACAGAGCCCCAAAGAGGGTTTTCAGGGCCCTTAGGCTGACTGCTAAGGGAAGCCCAGGCGAGGTACTGCTAACCGGTTATCCCAGAGTTACCAAACAAACAACTAAAAGCTGAATCCTTGTGACGTGTGCAAGCACAGGGACCTAATGGAGGGCCACCCAAATCCTACAAGTGGTCCTACCACCACACAAGGCAGACTCCCACCAGGCAAAACAAAACAAAAGAAAACCCCCCACAAAAGCACATCATCTCCAGGTGAACAAAACCAGTCGCTATGCGTATATCAGACAGCTGCACAGTACCTCGCACCCCAGCCAGCGACGAAACTACTTCCTACCCAAGGCCAAACAGGAGTAAGAACCTCCCCAGCTGAACCCCCAAAGGCAGGCAATCACTGAGCAGCGACAGAACCACACGGAGGTAGCTGCTCCTGAACGACTCATGGAAGATAACCCTGAGGCCGCAAAGGCAGTACTTACGGGGCATCTAGGGAAGGTAGCCCTAGGTGCATGCAGCCCCAGTACTCTTGTGTTACGTCTGGCTCACACACCACCAAAACAGAGCAACACCACCGCACTCAGCACTGCGCAAAGAGTGGAGCCAGAGCAATCGACCGTCGCCAACACAACAGCCTCTTGAACTGAGGAGAGTTGCAGACATGGAGGTCTGGGACCCCCCATCCCCTCCCAGGGAGGGGGGGGGGTTGTGCAGACGGATGCGCTGCAGTTGTGGTGACATCATGTTTGTTTCCTTGTTTTTGATTGGGGAATTCTGTTTGCTAGTTCAGTTTTTGGTTTGCAATTTTTTGACCAGCAGTAGTTTGTTTTGAAATTCCTACCTTTCTGGGTGCCTGGTAGATGGCAGACAAAGACTGCTTCCAATTACACGGGCGTGTCTTTAGGCAATTGCTCCTTGTGCCTCTCTTGAGGGGGCCAGGTCCTGGCTCTGGTCCCCGGTAGGCTTAGAACTCCTGCGATTGACTGTTGCCACCGTCTAATATATACACATCAGCCCGGTATAGCTCCGGGGAGCCGAAGGGGCTCTCCACAGAAAAGGTTTTAGAATGGTACTTGGATGAAAATAGGGATATGGTAGTATAGGCATAAATACAATATGAGGGAGAAAACCATGACTGAAATTTACAAGAATACTGTATTACAAAAATTAGCCTATTAATGCCACTAAAAAGCTGTTATGCTAATAAAGTATATCTGTAAAATTAGCTATACAAATCATAGTGAGAAATTAAGTTAAAACAAATAAACAAAAACAGAAAATCACATGAATAAAACGGTCATGTTGATGAACAGACTTTTTCCACAAGTGAACAGATATGAAAATTTCGAGACATTTGTACGTATTTCTGATATACTTTTCTCACATTTTAAAATGATTTTACGAACAACAGATTATGCTTTTCTTTCATATCTTTTCTTTTACTGGTTTATATACACGTCCCATTAGGCTAGAGTTGAAATAAAAAGGTGGTACACATAGTTTTTCTTTAACCACTTAATGCCGGAACAACCGTGGACATCTTCAAAGAGAAAACTAGATAGCTTCCTTCAAGAAATGCCAGATCAACCGGGCTGTGGTGGACATGTGGGCCTGCGGGCTGCTCCAAGCAACAGCCTGTTGCGATAAGCTCTCACAAATCAAGCCTGGCCTGGGGCCAGGCTTGGGGAGTAGAAGAGCTCTCAGGTACAATCCAGGTACAATGTTGTGCACTATACACACAGTACAGTACAAGCAAAATAGAAGTTGTGAAACAATTTGACAAACTGCAGAGAAAAATAACAAGAGTAACGCACTTGGGCATAGATGCAGCTTCAATGGCAAGCTGCCTCATTGCTGACTCTTGCAGGTAGCGCTGCTCCCATTTTGTGACCTCGCCTTCCAGAATCATTATTTTCTCATCTTTTTCCCGAATTTCCCGCCGCAGATCACTCAATTTGCTCACAGGACCATCCTGTAAACAAAGCAAAATATTTAAAAACACATCTCCTATAAAGACTTTGTTTCATCTTTGAACTTCTCCTTTTTGTGAGCCTAGTTATAAAACTACTTTAGTCATTTTCACTCAGTAGAAATTTTTGAAGCCTCAAATTACAATATGCTTAAGACTTAAATGTAGATTTAACTGCCACCACATTCCCCCCTGGCCAGATCTGGGAAAACAACATTGATGCAACATTGAAACGACATTGCTAACATTGATCTCATGTTGGTTTAACATTACTCGGGCATATTTTGCCCAGTGGGTTAAAAAGTCATCACTCAAGTGAAATGAGGAACACCTCTTGCAGTAAAGTACTGGAAGAAGTCAAGAAATTTATATTCCTACCAATAGTGGCTTATCACAAGTTGAGCCTGGCCTCAGGCCGGGCTCTGGGAGAAAAAAGAACTCCCAGAACCCTCTCCAGGTATGCTCCAGAGAAACAACGGCATGGAATTGGACAAAAAAAAAATATAAAATACAGCCGACATGATTTATTTAAGAAATCTGTGATGGTTAATGGGATTAAAAGAAAATTTACATAAATATAATAAGTTAAATCAATTGGTGAAAAACAATCATCACAGAAAAAGAAAATCATGTAATGAACAGGTGACAGACTCAGTCTAAATTATATTTTGGAAAATGCTGTATAGAAGCTTTTCAGTTATGGTTACCTCAATGGAGATGATTGATTGATGAAGATTAAGCCACCCAAGAGGTGGCACGGGCATGAATAGCCCGTAAGTGGTGGCCCTTTTGAGCCATTACCAGTATCAAAAGATGATACTGGAGATCTGTGGAGGTGCAACTGCACCCTGCGTGACGGGAGATGTCTCCCGGACCATATGGTGACCAAATGGCGCTCAATGGAGGGTAGATCTTGGAAAAAACTCTAGGCATCAAAACTATAGGACTAAAAATATACAAGACCAAAAATAGAGGCGAGCATCAGAACAAAGGAAAAAATGAATAACAAATAGTAACAAGCAACTAAGAAGAGAATACAGAGAATGAGAAAAAGTTGAATACCACCAACTGGTGGTGCCATGAGAATGACCAGAGGACACAGTTATCAATGGGTAAGAAAGCATTCAAAACAATTACTCCACAATAGAGGTGGTGTCTTAAACAATCACGAACAACCAGCCAATCAATCAATCAACTTCAAGCAATCCTATCCAATACACAGATTTCCACATTTTAGGATTATATTTGAGCGATGCGGTGACTCCCACAATTGCACTAGGTAAAAAAAATCGAGGTGGACCCATCTTTCTAAGCTTCACTCCACCAAGAATAACATTAGCCTTGGATCATAGTACGTACTGTAGTCTGCCTAAGGATGAGATGACCCCTTCACTGCCCATCACTATGGAGTGCACGCTTCCTTTTCCCTATGATAAAGGGACGGTAAGGTTGGCTCCGAGACCAGGCTTTCTAAACTTCTCCAAAAGAGGTGCAAAATTGACCTAGTGCTTGCCTTGGCCCTAGAAAGCACATGCAGGCACAGATAGGTTGTGTGTGAGGGGGGGGAGGGCCATGTGGGGACTTACTGAACAAAAGAAGCTGAAAGTTGTGAAAGTTTTTAGGTAGAGTTAGATTGACATGTTAATACAGTATGTGAAATCAAGCTCAACACTTATATGCCGGTTTATGCCATACAACGTATTTTTTTGTTCATCCAACGTAAATCCGGCTTGTCATGATTTTTTAATTTAAAACAAAATTGAGTTTTACCTTATTAATACCAATACTATAATTACCAATATTTGATTTTTTTTCTACCAACTATTACCTAATAAAATTATAAAAATTATTATTATTGTTGTTAAAAAATAAATTTGGAGCAAGTGGCAAAAATAGCACCCAAAATTATCTTTCTAAAATATTAAGTCTGAGACCATTTTTGTTATTTTTCTTCTTTAGCAAGTGTATTTTTATTGAGGTAACTATTTACTCAAATTTCAGGAATTGATATCAGTTATTGATGTCAGAATTTAATTAATTCAAAATTCAGTAAATCCAAGGAAGTATGGTAATGTATTTTTTTTAATTCATTTGCAAAGAAGAAATTGATAAAAAATAAAAAAGCAAAAAAATATTTCACAAATTTCACATAGTAGTTGCCCAGAATTGAGAGAATTGCACCCTCTTAGAGATTTAGAAACTGAGGTTTCTAATCTCTAGAGGGTACAATTCTACATCCTCTAGAGATTAGAAACTGCGGTTACTCATAGCTGACCTGCTTGGTACCAAGACGTAGCTGCTCTATCTCCTTCTCCAGTTTATGACGCAGGTTGTTTTCAGACTGTTCCCTTCTATCAGCTGCTAACTGAAGGGATACCAGGAGCCGCTTCAGTTGTCCAGCTTGCTCCACCAAGTTCTGCTTCTTTCGTAACTAAAAAACAAAAAACCTAAAGTGACAAGGATATCTACGTTAAAGTGAAACATAACTGCACAAACTGAGCATTTGAGCATAGAAGTAAAAGCATAGGTCACAAGTCTTCTACATCCAACTGATTTCCATTATGGGAAAACAGGAATGTAAAAGTATTGAGGAACAACATAAATAACAAATGAACTGATTATGTGCCTCTGTACCCCTTTACACCTCTTCCACTTTAAATCTCTATCTACTTATGCAATTCTCTTCCAAAATACCCCAAATTTGGCATACGGTACTGTATAAATACCGACGTCATTATAGAAATTACTATTTAATATAAAACATCTTTTACGTCAATACAAAATATACTGAAAAATACAAGCAAATGCTAATTTAGTTGAAAAACATAGAACATTTGTTAGCTGAAACTTTTGATTATTAATTTGAAATATTTATTTTATCCCTTCAAACACTATGGTATTTACTGCAGAGATTTCTTACCTCCTCTTCAAGCTTTACTACATTAGCTTGTGCATTAGTTAGGGCAGAGTCTAATATATCTATGTGTGTTCGTTGTTCGTTGAGAGTCTGTCTTTGGGCAGTTAACTCAATTTCCTGTCGTTCCTTAGCAGCAATCAGCTCTTTATCTGCAATAAGATGAAAAATGTATTAAAGCCTACAAATGTAACATGTTCAATTAAATTCATCAATACCATTTATATGCCGATCGAGACTGCAGTGATAGGAGGGAGTCGATCGGCCGAGCGGACAGCACACTGGACTTGTGATCCTGTGGTCCCAGGTTCGATCCCAGGCACCGGCGAGTCACCCTATGCCCCTGTTACCTAGCAGTAAAATAGGTACCTGGGTGTTAGTCAGCTGTCACGGGCTGCTTCCTGGGAGTGGAGGCCTGGTCGAGGACCGGGCCGCGGGGACACTAAAGCCCCGAAATCATCTCAAGATAACCTCCCTCAAGATGCCTGGTTCAATATAGGGACATGTTCCGAGAACCCACATGTTAAACTGAGCCGAGTAATATTTTGTTAAGCCTTGAGGGATGTATTTTTGGCTAAGTAGCTCAGCCAGGAGGGGAAAGGATATGGTTTTTGTTTGCATTCTTGATCTTCCACCAGACTGTGTCTGCATGGAGTTGGCAGAAAACGTGAGGTTTAAAATAATTGTAATGGCCTTCAAATTGATTGATAAAATAAGTGCTTGGAGTAACAAGTGGCAAATGGAATTCAATGTGAATAAGTGCCATGTTATGGAATGTGGAATCGGAGAAAATAGACCACACACAACTTACAAATTATGTGGAAAGGAATTACACAACTCTAAAAAAGAACAAAACCTAGGGGTGGTTTTGGATAGTAAGTTGTTGCTAGAGGAACACAAGAAACATTGAGAGAGGAGCGTATGCGTCACTTTCCAACTTCAGACTTGGTTTTAATTATATAGATGGTGAAATACTAAAGAAACTGCTCATGACTTTTGTGAGACCAAAATTGGAATATGCAGCAGTTGTATGGTGCCCAAATCTCTAGAAGCACATAAACTGAAAATGGTGCAACGGCATGTTACAAATGGCTTTCGGGACTGAGAAACAAAAGTTACAAGGAAAGACTGGAGGCGTTAAACATGCCTAAACTAGAAGATAGAAGAAAAAGAGGAGATATGATCACCACTTACAAAATACTGACAGGAATTGACCAAATTGACAAAGAGGAATTCTTGAAACCATCAACTTCATGAACAAGAGGACACATATTCAAGTTAAGGAAACAAGGGTGCCGAAAAAGTATAAGAAAGTTTTCTTTTGCAAACAGAGTGGTAGACTTTTGGAATAAGCTAAGTGAGGTAGTGGTGAAGGCCAAAACCCTCAGTACTGGGTAGTTTCAAAGCATTATACGACAAAGTACTTGGAAGACGGGACACCATAAGCATAGCTCTCATCCTGTAACTACATTTAGGTAATTACACACACACACACACTGATAGCACAAAGGAAAACAAACTTACTCTGTTGACCAGACCACACACTAGAAGTTGAAGGGACGACAACGTTTCGGTCCGTCCTGGACCATTCTCAAGCGACTTGAGAATGGTCCAGGACGGACCGAAACGTCGTCGTCCCTTCAACTTCTAGTGTGTGGTCTGGTCAACATACTTCAGCCACGTTATTGTGACTCTTCGCCTGCAAACTTACTCTGTGAACCAGCTGTGCGATGAATAAATCCCGTTATTTAGTTCCTTACGAAGCGCATCAGAACTACTGGTATCTGTAGGCAACGGACGGTTAGCAATTTGAGTAGAGAGAACATCAACCTGATCCTTTAGATCTGCATTAAGCTCGGTGAGTCGCTTAACCTCGGCATGGAGTTTGTGGCGTGCAAGTCGCTCGAGATGTTCCCTTCGTTCAGATGATTTCACCAGGGCCTCGTGTGCTTCATGAACCTTGATAATTTCCATTTCAAACTGAGAAAGACAAAAACAAAAACTAAGTAATGTTATACTCATGCTTGCCCTTTACATTTGAGTGATTTGGGAAATAACAAATTTTCACACAAATATTCTTCAGAAATTTTTGTTAAAGTAAAGATCTAATAGCTATATTTCCTCAATTACTCTCCCTTCTCAAGGGTACACCACATCAGCACACGACGGAATTGTTCGGGAGTTGATTAACATGTAGGACAAGACACATGGGTACGTTACTTTCCCTTGATGCCTCTGTTCACCTAACAGTAAACAGGTGCCAGGGAATGAGGCAACTGTTGAGGGCTGACTCCTCAGAAAGGTCAGTTGCTGGCCTAGGGGTCCTCGTTAAACCTAACAGGATTTCCTGTCCCCCAACAATGGAAATCCACGATGTAGTTTCCCATTGTTCTATAATAGGAAACTACTGTACTAAGCATATCTCGCAAAACAAATAATATTAAGACAATTTAACAATGGAGTCTCGAATAGAAAAAACTGTTACAGACCCCTTCTATTCCAAAAAATATTCACAATTATATGCCTAAAATTAGTTATATTAGTGTAAACCAATATTACATGCTTTTACACCTATTTTGAAATCAAAATCACATAAAAATAAATTACTTGGTTTAATTCTTCTAATGTTTTTTTTCAAATCAGTACCTCAACAGTAAATATTCTGATGACACTAAAATGTGTTGTCCAATTTGGAATTTACAAACTTGCTTCCTTAACCATTTTATTTGCAGTTTTAAGGGGAATTTCTTGAAATATTGTACATGAGCACGGTGTGGGCAGATCTTATCAGTAAACCAACTGGAGTGCACCTCTGCCAACCAACCCTTCACTCAAGGCAATATTTGCCCTGCCAGGTCATATTTTCTATTTGCTTTACAAAGTGCCTAGCTGAAAAGTATTAATGTTTCTTTCCTCTCTAAGGTTATATAGACCAATTGTGTGCAAATTTCCACTTTTTTTTATAAATACACATAAACCAAAAGCTCCCCCTCATAGGGGAGCCAGTAGCTCCCCCTCATAGGGGAGCCAGTAGCTAACCCTCATAGGGGAGCCAGTAGCTCCCCCTCATAGGGGAGCCAGTAGCTCCCCCTCATAGGGGAGCCAGTAGCTCCCCCTCATAGTGGAGCCAGTAGCTCCCCCTCATAGGGGAGCCAGTAGCTCCCCCTCATAGGGGAGCCAGTAGCTCCCCCTCATAGTGGAGCCAGTAGCTCCCCCTCATAGGGGAGCCAGTAGCTCCCCCTCATAGGGGAGCCAGTAGCTCCCCCTCATAGGGGAGCCAGTAGCTCCCCTCATAGTGGAGCCAGTAGCTCCTCAGGCAGCCACCTGGTGGTAGAGGGGTGTAAGTAGCAAAGGAATTACCTAAATGCTGTGTTCCTAGTTGTCAAGAGTTTGTTCATATTTTCCTTCTTGTTGCATGTTTTGTTTTGATCTACCTTTCTGGTGGTTGATTCTCTCAGGATGATCTAACATCCCTTACTCCATGCACCTCTGAGGGGACCAGGTTTTGGTCTCTGGTCTCCGATAGGTTATCTTATGACTAGGAAAGGCCTGGTGTGACGTGATGTGTGTAGAATTATCTAGGTGGTTAGCTACAGGGAGCCATTGAGACCCACCAGAAAGAAGCATTTCATTATTTATTTTTTTTTGTATCTATATTGATACAAAAAAATTCATTTCATTTGCAAATATTTTGACCCCAAATTTATAGTTATCATGCAAATAATAGCTTGGAAAATGTAGCAAGTGTAAACATTTTAGCCACTGCTGAGTAGGGCCCCCAAGGGGACGAAGCATTTACAATTGAGCGTGTGGCGAAAGGTAGGAAAGCTAAACCATTTATTAGCTAGCTAGCCAACCAACCCACAACCCAAACTAATAACTAACTTGCCAATCAACTACTCAATTAACCAGCCAGTCAATCATGCACAAGTCAATAACCCAGCCAGCCAACTAGTCAATTAACCAGCTAGCCAGTCATGCATTAATCAATAAGCCAGCCAGCCAACAAACTAGTCAATTAACCATTCAACCAACTAGTAATTAACCAGCCAACCAACTACTTTGTAGTCAATTAACCAGCCAACCAATGAGTCAATTAACCAGCCAACCAACTACCAAAGCTAAATAGTAGTACTTGTACTTTCTCCTCATAATTACCTTGTGATATATTGTATATGACGCATTTTTTATCTAATATCGTCCACAAACTTAAGGGAATTATTACTGTTACTGAAAAAAAGGAACACACAATTTCTGAACATATTATAAGCGCAGCTAAAGCCCGCTAATGGTATTCAATAACTTTCTCGGGTGGATCACGAAAGGCTCGGAAACCTTTCTCTTTGGATTTAACGTCGCTCTCGTTTCCTGCAAGGTCACCTCCAGCAAGGTCACCCCCAGCA
>WNGS01165523.1:23840620-23893166 GCA_020271785.1 Procambarus virginalis | reverse complement strand
AGCTCACCCCCAGCAACTTCACCCCCTGCAAGCTCACCCCCAGCAAGCTCACCCCCAGCAACCTCACCCCCAGCAAGGTCACCCCCAGCAGCAACATCACCCCCCCCCCCCCAGCAAGCTCACGCCATCAAGGTCATCCCCAGCAAGGTCACCCCCAGCAACCTCACCCCCAGCAAGGTCACCCCCAGCAACCTCACCCCCAGCAACCTCACCCCCAGCAACCCCTCACCCCAGCAACCTCACCACCAGCAACCTCACCCCAGCAACTCACCACCAGCAACCTCACCACCAGCATCCTCACCACCAGCAACCTCACCACCAGCAACCTCACCCCCAGCAACCTCACCCCCCAGCAACCTCACCCCAGCAACCTCACCCCAGCAACCTCACCCCCAGCAACCTCACCCCAGCAACCTCACCCCCAGCAACTCACCCCAGCAACCTCACCCCCAGCAACCTCACCCCCAGCAACTCACCCCAGCAACCTCACCCCCAGCAACCTCACCCCCAGCCCCAGCAACCTCACCCCCAGCAACCTCACCCCCAGCAACCTCACCCTCTAACTTCAAGGACACCAACTCCTACCTCGTCTTCACGTAGTCGAGTACTGTGATCAAGGTCGCTGCTGCCCTCTACACTATGGCTGCCAGCAACTAGTATATATAATATACCGATGGGCTCGTTCTCGACTTGCGATCAAGAATAATGGGTTCGAATCCAGGCGGGGGGGGGGGGAAGGAGAGAAATGGTTGGGCACGTTTCCTATCACCTAGTTCACCTAGCAATGAATAGGTACCCTTGTGAGTTAGTCAGCTATGGTCAATACTTCAACGTTCGTGGGACCTCGATATATATACCTACGTATATATATAAATACACAGGCTGCCTGTCACCGACAAAATGAGTTATTAAGTAAACCCCAGAATTACTATAGAGTTTATAACACCATGTACAAGATTAGAAGCCATATGCCTTATCTTCCTTACCTTGTGTCCACCTTGTGTAGCTTCCGGGGATCAACAGCCCCGCGGGCCGGTCTCCGACCAGGCCCTATACCTCCTATGATAAAATAAACCTGGGCAGCTTTTTCTTGAACCGGAAGAAATCAGTGCGAAGTGATTTGATTCTCAAGATTCTTGATTTTTTTCTACTATAAAACGGTTTTGCGGGATGGTAGAGGATTCACAGCACACAACATAATTACTGTAAAAAAAATCGATAATCGTCAAACGATAACGTGTATAAAAAATACATATATATTCTTAAGATAATAAGAAAAACGTACACATAAAACAACAGCCAGCACATAAAAAAGCTATGAAAACAATAATTCATAAATTATAACATCGCAAGAGACGAGGTGCTTGTAAAACAACAGATATTTACAAACGACAGATTCTTATTAACTGAGAGACGTGAGCAGAGCATTGACACTCGAGCATCGGAGGAGCACACGGAGAATATCCAACTGTGGATATTGGATTGGACACTTAGGCAGGATACCTGCCGTGGATACATAAATCTGACAAATGTGTGGATGATTGTGAAGCAAATAACATACCGGAAATCCCGAGGGTGTTGGCGAATAGTTCTGAAGTATGTAGGTGGGTAAGAGATTCATGTGGTGGTAGACAGGAAGTTCTGAAGTGTGAGAGGCGAGGAGCTGCTGGTGGGAGACGGGCAGTTCTGATGGTGAAGGTCAGGTGTAGCCCTGAAGGTGAAGGTCAGGTGTAGCCCAGAAGGTGAAGGCCAAGAATGATGAGCATGTGATGACAATAGTAGTGTTGTCATTCTGTGGAATGTGTGTACCCTGGCGCACCCAGCAATTCAACTGGAGTGTTGGAACGCAAACAAATGCATATATATTACTATCAAATTTAAAAACAGTGTATATATAGTTGTATAAAAGCAATTTTGAGATTTGCACATTTTATAAACCATCATAAGAGTTCACATTGTCAAACTTTTATTGTTTGTGATATTGCTGTGTATTCACCTTGGTGTATTCACCTCGGAGGCGGGGAATGCAGAGCTAGACCTTACTGCCCCGTAAATACTAGTAGGTAAGTCCTGAGGGGGACCGCGTGGGGCACTTTTCGTGTCAGTAAGGTCGAAGTTCACGTCCAGGGATGTAATTGTAACTCTGGGGAGGAGGCTGTGTGGTAGCGCTCTCTCTGTCCTCGGGGTGATGAAGATTCACTTGTTCTGACCTCGTGAATACAAGGTCAAGGGCGGGACACAGGTACCACTCCCCCCCCCCCCACACACACATACACATACACACAGAGGAGGACAGCTTGAGACTTCAAGAAGACCTGGACAAGCTGCAGGAATGGTCGAAAAAATGGCTGTTAGAGTTTAACCCAAGCAAATGTAATGTAATGAAGATAGGGGTAGGAAGCAGATACAGATACCATTTGGGAGATGAAATACTTCAAGAGTCAGAAAGAGAGAAAGACCTGGGGGTTGATATCACACCAGACCTGTCCCCTGAAGCTCATATCAAGAGGATAACATCAGCAGCATATGCCAGGTTGGCTAACATAAGAACGGCCTTTAGAAACTTGTGAAAAGAATCATTCAGAACATTATATACCACATATGTCAGACCAATCCTGGAGTATGCGGCTCCAGCGTGGAGTCCATATCTAGTCAAGCATAAGACTAAACTGGAAAAGGTTCAAAGGTTTGCCACCAGACTAGTACCCGAGCTGAGAGGTATGAACTACGAGGAGAGACTACGGGAATTAAACCTCACTTCGTTGGAAGACAGAAGAGTTAGGGGGGACATGATCACCACATTCAAGATTCTCAAGGGAATCGACAGGGTTGATAAAGACAGGCTATTTAACACAAGGGGCACACGCACTAGGGGACACAGGTGGAAACTGAGTGCCCAAATGAGCCACAGAGATATTAGAAAGAACTTTTTTAGTGTCAGAGTGGTTGACAAATGGAATGCATTAGGAAGTGATGTGGTGGAGGCTGACTTCATACACAGCTTCAAGTGTAGATATGATAGAGCCCATTAGGCTCAGGAAACTGTACACCTGTTGATTGGCGGTTGAGAGGCGGGACCAAAGAGCCAGAACTCAACCCCCGCAAACACAACTAGGTGAGTACACACACACACACACACACACACACACACACACACACACACACACACACACACACACACACACACACACACACACACACCAAACGCACCTACCGCTACTGGCACCGAGAAAACTTCTTTGTCATTTTTTTCCTATGTCTGAAGGACAACCTCCGGTGTTTGTAGCAGCGGGGAGAGAGGAATGTGGCTGGTAGCTGTGTCCTTGCCGTAGTGGGCATGGCTGGTAGTGGGCATGGCTGGTATGCCCACTACCTGTGGGCATACCAGCCATGGAATGTGGTAGTCACACTATGGGAAGGGTATATGATAAAATAAGAAACAAGAGGTCAAGAAAGCAATGAACGATGGAAAGCCAAGGAAATACAACAGAAAGATAAAGAAGTGTGGGCAGGGGAGCCAGGGGTCAGGTGTGGGCAGGTGTGCCAGTGCCAGGTATGGGCAGGAGAGCCAGTGCCAGCTGTGGGCAGGAGAGCCAGTGCCAGCTGTGGGCAGGTGTGCCAGTGCCAGGTATGGGCAGGTAAGCCAGGTATTGGAGCTAATGAGCTTAAGGACTAGAGCAACCAACACGCAAGGTGTTGTGTGGTTGCTTTCACCTCCCTCCCTCCCTCCTTCACCAGGTGAAGGAGGGAGTTACGAGACAATAGCAAGGTAAATAACTCCTATCTTTCTCACCTCTCCTCTCTAAGGCTCTCTAAGGTAGTAGATAGATGATTCCTGCTCCTCCTCTTCAGCATGATTAAACATTATCCCCTGATACAGTTGGCTGGGCGTAGGCGACCGCTGATTGGATGCTGTCCGTTGTCTGATGTCTGCTGGCAAAATGTCTGCTGGCAAAAATAGTCTATGATGTGCTGTGGCAATGTTGTTGTTGTTGATACCACTATGTTGATACCCGGCAAATACCTACAAATACCAAATACCTAGTGGTAGTGGTGTTGGTGGTGGTAGTGGTAGTGGCGGTGGTGGTGGTGGTAGTAGTGGTGGTGGTGTTGGTGGTGGTGGTGACGGTGTTGGTGGTAGTAGTGGTGGCGGTGTTGGTGGTAGTAGTGGTGGCGGTGTTGGTGGTGGTAGTAGTGGTGGCGGTGTTGGTGGTGGTGGTGATGGTGTTCGTGGTAGTAGTGGTGGCGGTGTTGGTGAGAATGGTGGTGGAGTTTTGTGTTGGTGATAGTGCTGGTGGAAGAAGTGAAGTGAAGTGAATTATCAGGGGAAAGCACCAAGCCATCACGACTATGTAGCACTGGGAAAGGATAAAGATAATGATTTGGGATGGGACGGGGGAAGGAAGAGGAATGGGGCTCCCATTCCTCTGGGATCTGAAATTCCTCTGGGAGGAAAGATCTGGTGTCGAAAATGGTGATGGTAGCGACGGTGTTGCTGGTGGTGGTGAGTGAAGATGAGTGTGTGTAGGGGGGGGGGAGGGAGGAAGGGAGGTGGGTACAATGGTCCCGAGTTGCAAGGACGCCCGCTCTTCCTCACCAGGGGGGAGGGGAGGGGAGGGGAAGACAGGTGGGGGGGAGGAGGGGGGGGGGAGACAGGTGAGGGTGAGGCAGTGGACCTACAAGACAAATGTGATCCGGGTCCACAAAAGTGGATGGTCCAAACGGTACACTGGTGGGCGGTACAGTGGACCATGAGGCACAAGTCACACTGGTGAGTGGTACAATGGGTCATTCAGTGCACCGATGAAGGGTACAGTGTACCAAACGGTTTACTGGTGAGCGGATAGGAGACCCCTGAAATAGTGTGTGTGTGTGTACTCACCTATTTGTACTCACCTATTTGTGCTTGCGGGGGTTGAGCTTCGGCTCTTTGATCCCGCCTCTGTGTGTGTGTGTGTGAGAGAGGGAGAGAAGTAAGGTAAAATAAATGTAAGGAATCTACATAATATGATTATCTTCCCCCAAACTAACCTATCCACCAGCCTACCCCTACCCAACCCACTAACCCATCCACCACTCCCTCTCCAATGACTTACAACCACAATGACGTCCTGGGAACAAAACTACACTATCTCCCTTTCAATTTTACAAAAAAAAAACATTCGCTGGCGTGCAAGTGAGATAAGCCAAATGTATTATACAACATTTTTAGCTATAAAAAATTGCATAATTCTGTCAATTTCTTTATACTGATGAGGCTTTTATATAGAGATGATGCAAATTCTCTAAGATTTGCATACCTTGCGTCACGATGTAGGTAAACACATGGGTAAATAAACACAGCTGTTGATTGTCTGCTCCTTCGAGTCCGGAGTCACATCATCGTTCAGTAATTTGGTCCCACAGCTTAATGCAAAGATTGATATCTGTCATGGGCAAATCATCCAAGTGACAAGATCACCTTTTTCACTTGTGTGTAATTGGTTTTGTTAGTTGATATATCGCCTCAAACTTATATCAAAGTCTTCAGATGTTGTCAGGCAAGATATCCACTCCGAACACTAGGAGTGGATATCCTATATAATATGGTCCTGATATTAAAGGAGTATGAAACACGTTTCTCTCCGAATTACTGAACAGAAACATGTCTGAAAATTGCTACTTATCTATGTATATATCTTGAGATATCAGGGAAGTAGCTCTTAATTAAGTAGCATGGAATACTAAGTATTGTTTTTCCTAATAAGCAGTCAAAGGTCATATATGCAGTAACAAATTAAATTTATTTTAAATTGCTGTACAAGTTTTTATAACTATTTAAGTTTTATTGATATGTATTTCCCGCGAAATAGAAAGCATATTTAGAACGTCGGGCCGGGTCGGATCGGGCCAAATAAAGTCGGGTCGAGTCGGGAATGGCAGGTTGGTTGTGTGGTCCCCAGCAGAGCCACAGCAGACGGTTGTCTGATAAATTCCGGTGATGCCTCTGTATCTATCGACTCACTGTCCAGACTGACAGCTGACTATCTGCTGTCCGTTGTCTGAGCAGCGGAAGGGTCTGTCTCCCGTCCCGTGGCGCCACGCCTCTTGCCCACCAAAATCAAAATCTGTCTCCCAAATATGACCGGGTTTTATTTTTAGCTGAGACAAGTTGATGTTTCTAAGGCGTTTTGAGTCGATTTCTTTCAGCAGACGAGATGCCGGTTTGCTGAACATTCAGTCACACTGGTCAGAGTAACAGCCGACAAGGACCTTTGTGAAGGCGGCCTTGAAGTGGGATTTAGGTCGTCCTCAGACTGGTCCTCAATTTCTGGGTGACCATGAATTTATTCTGAACTCTTCTTATGTCGCCTAAGACTGGATTGATATGTAAACTAATACTGATGAGCAAGCTTAATATGTCCAGTTTAAAACTGTGTTTCGTATATTTTATGGTCTACTTTTGAAGACAAGGCTTCAGTATGTTCACAAAGGTTTACGGTCTACTTCGGGGATGATCTTTGAGAACAGCTTCGCGAGGCGAGGAACATCACGTTTCAAGAGCTCAAGCCCTCGGTACAATACTTCAGGGGGGTAGAAATAGCCTAAGTTACTCTATCCCTTTGAGATGTATTTCTTTCTTATCTCAATAAACATACTTGAACTTGAGCAATACTTCAATCTAACCAATGATACAATACATTTTCCTGCCCTCTGTGGTTCGTCTTCTCTCATGGCAGGCGACTCTGCTCCAGTTACATTTCCTCGGCAAAGTCTATGCATAAAAAAGACAAGTCTCCACAAGCCCGCTCCTCATAAATCAGGACACGTCTGTTTTTATTAAGTGACAGAAAATTATTGTTGTCTAAAGATCATGGGTAAGAGCATACTAGTAATTCACTTATTCCACTGGGCATTAGTTTCTAGCAAATGCGGTTATAAATTGTGGGACATATGGCTTGTTTACAGATACATTATTTATTGACATGCACAGTGGTCTGTTGTCATTTAACAGTAATATAAACAGAATAGATGGTAATATAGTAATACATCATTGAACACGTGTAAAACATCATTGAACATTTCTGACGTCGTAAGGGGCATGTGCAAGCATGCTTTCTCACTCCTGGCATCATGCGGTGCATGCGTAGGCAGCCTTTCTCACTCCCTACGTCAAACATAACCTGTGTAGGCAGCCTTTCTCACTCCCTACGTCAAACATAACCTGTGTAGGCAGCCTTTCTCACTCCCTACGTCAAACATAACCTGTGTAGGCAGCCCTTTTCACTGTAGGCGTCATACGGAGCATGTGAGACAGCCATTCTCACTAGTAGTTATCACGGGTTGTTGCTGATACTAAGGTGAGACGTTATTTGCTTCCAGGCCATAAGATATAATATTTCGCCTTAAGGACAAGGTGGACCTGTTGTTTTCCGACCTCGCCTCTTTTCTCAACATCATATATGGAGAGTGATCTCTTCCTGCCGTTAAATCTACAATTTTCAACAAGACAAGGGTAGCTGGGTCAGTATAAATAGTGTTTATACCAATAGTGCACATTGATACACCACCAGTACACTGATACACCACCAGTACACTGCACCCACCAGTACACTGATACACCACCAGTACACTGATACTCCACCAGTACTCTGATATATGGCACAACTAAAAACCATTTGCAACTTAGTTTACACAGTTTCAGTCATTCTGGAATTTTGAAAATAAATTGGAAGAGAACATACCTCACTCGTAAATAAATCCGGGTCGCAGGTCCCTTAATGCACCATAATTGATCTAAAGTGTATTAAATAAAAGTTTACTCCTATTTATACGCCTTTATTAGTCTTAATGTAGCTTGTTAATTAATCGATTGCCGTAAAAACTACCTGAAGTAGTTTAATTAAGTGATTTAATACAATAATAATGGGTTTGATGATTAGTGTCTGGAGTTCGATACCCGACTTATTTTCAGAGTTATGCATTGAGTTGAGTAGAGGTTACTTGAGGAATTATAATGTTTGTGTGTTTTAACCAGTGAGCTTTTATAGTGTTTATTGTCTCTTGTTGCTCCCCCACCACTTTATTATAGATGTTATTACTCAAAACTATTGTTAGTAGCGGTGTTGACCAGACCACACACATAGAAGGTGAAGAGACGACGACGTTTCGGTCCGTCCTGGACCATTCTCAGTCGATTGTGAACAATCGACTTGAGAATGGTCCAGGACGGACCGAAACGTCGTCGTCTCTTCACCTTCTAGTGTGTGTCTGGTCAACATACTTTAGCCACGTTATTGTTGTGTCTCTTCGCCTGCGTTAGTAGCGCTATTGTTATTATTACTATTATTATTGTAATATTTTGTATGAAGAAACGGGGAGACGGGGTAATGAATGTATATATATATTGTATGTTATTATTTTTGTATACTTCTCTTGTTAGTTGCTTTGGCTTTTGCAACCTGGAAATGGACTTTTTCTGCACAGTTTTCTGTAGCAGTGATTGTATACAAGTTTCTGCTGAGGTTACCTGACCAACCTGGCTGTGGTGGTTGTGGGCCTTCGTGTTGTAATGACAAAGAGCCTCACTGACCAGGAGTACAAGAACTGTCCATTAACAGGTGAAATGTTTGAATAACATCGAATCATTTTCCATTGATTTACGTTAATGTGGTTGATGTGATTGCCGCCCGGTGGCCAAAATTGCTCCATAATTTGTTTTGTTAGTGCTAAGAGAACGCCTTGTAGACGCCACGTGTCTCGCTTCTTATGTAGTGATTTATTCACAAGTGAGGACCGGGTGAAGAAGCCAGGAGTAAGGTAGAATTTTGTAAAGGTTAAAATGTAACACACGACTAGAACCATCTCTCTGTGTTTGAGAGAGAGGATAAGTCAGTGGGTCTCGTACATCGCTTGGATCTTAATAGATGTATTGATGTGTTACCGGATCAGCCTGACTGTGATGGATGTGGTGCTGGAGCGTCTAAGATACGGCAGGTAAGGCACGTGCCCATGTACGCCATTTAATGGGGGACGGAACTGGGCAGTTTATTTAATAAGGTCCGATTAAAAGGTCTCGGATAGTGGAAACTAATTTTCTTCAGATGAAAAACACTAGGATGGCCAGATTGTTAAACCACTTCTATAATTTTTGACGTAAAATTACAGTGCTGGGGTTGCTGTACATAACCACATACCTCATAGTACCGCTGCTCAGTGCTAACTGGCAGTGCAAGGATAGAAGCAGTAAAGTCAATATAAGTACTTTGAAGAGATACTTTTAAATTATCATGTCCAGGAGAACTAAACAGAGACCAGTGACACAAACAGTGATGCAAGGCAGCCGCATAACCCAATGTTCAGTTATGATTTTCTAACTGCTAGGATTTCGGGAAAATATTGTACTCAACAATCAATATTTTTCAATATTGAAAAATTGAAACCTTCAATACTCATATCAATATTGAAACCTTCAATACTCATATCAATATTGAAACCTTCAATACTCATATCAATATTGAAACCTTCAATACTCATATCAATATTGAAACCTTCAATACTCATATCAATATTGAAACCTTCAATACTCATATCAATATTGAAACCTTCAATACTCATATCATTATTGAAACCTTCAATACTCATTCGCATTGAAGGTTTCAACAGAGACTGCAGGATCCTAGCATAAACTTCTAGGTTTCCGTCCTGGATTAGAAAACCCTCAGATATTATTTTAACAGCGAAAGAGAAGTGTTGGTCAGTCACTCGAAGAAGGACTCAGTCAATAACAGAATGTTGAAGATGAAAAGACATCAGAGACGAAAAACGCGAATGAGGCTGAGGAGAACTCGAGAGACGCAGGTTAACAGTCAAAGAGAAAATGGAAAGTGTAATGAAGGGAACACTCGACCACTCGACCGTCTTCAGAGAAATGGACGAAAGATTGGATCGTTTGAATGACACTGACGCAATGTTTCGATTCCTTCTCGATGTCGAGGGACTGTGTTACGAAGCCGATAGGAACGATCTAAAGAAGTGCGGAAATTTGGGCGAATTGTACAGCTTTAATGTTGGACAAAAGCTACATGAAAACATTTTGGAATAAAGAATGTTGTTATCAAGTCGGGGGAACTTGAACACATCAAGACCTGAAGAGCATCTAGAATTTATTTCCAGTGTGGAGATAAGTGCGTCATCCCTAATCTTCATATTGCTATTCAGATAATGCTAAACTATTGCAGTTTCCAACACCAGTCGTGAGAGTTCATTAAAAAAGAAAGTAAAGTATTAAAACTTTAATAAAGAGAAAGTATTAAAACTAATACTTTCGCATTTGAGAGCCTCCGTGAGTCCAGACAGACTGTCATCTTTTCCTGCCGAGTGTTGAAAAAGAAGAAACTGAAAAAAAAACTTACTTCGAACACGTCAAAGACCAATTTTCATCAGTGAAAACAGGGAAGGTGCAGTCGTAATTTTCATGTTGGGACATAATTTGTTAATTAAAAGATTAATACCAGCTCAAAAATACAAGCTCGATATTGTAAAGTTATCTAAAAGGTAACTGTCAGATGTTTGGACAGGGACGCAATTTCAGTGCTTGCCAAAGGCACTATTTTCCATTGATACGCTACATACTTTTGGGAAACGTAGACAAAAAACCTCATAGATGAGACACTCGCCAGAGAAGGCTGGCCACACATGTCAGGTTGCCGGAGTATAAAATAATATTCCAAATCATCGAAGAGTTATCAAGAGTTAAGCGACCAAACATAAATGTTATTATTCCCCTCTGAATCACATAAATTTGGACGCTGGTGTTTATACTGAGATTTATTAAGTATTAGGATAGAAAAGACGAAAGCTTTTTCGTCTTTTCGATAGTTTGGAACTATCTATCTATCCTTTGGAACTAAAGGATAGATAGTTTGGAACATGACGTGTCAGATCTAATTAGAGAGTTGAAATATGTTATACGATCTTCGGAATATTTGTGATGCGTTTTTCATCCCCTAATCATGGGCATTTTTTTTAAGTACATATTTAACTACAATGTGTTTCGCATGTCTAGTAATATATTTTCATTAGTTTTATGCCTAATATTTAATTATCTGAATTAGCTAGTTTTCGGTCTAGCATTATGTTAGTGTTGAGGTGGCGAGGTGACACTTTAGTAAACTGTATATTGCTTTAACAACATCACTCTTTTTGTTTTCTTTTACCCCTAGCCATTCTAGTCATACCGCCAGCCTATGATGTCTGGCAGAAAATGAAGTATAATTTAGGTCATGGACAATTGACGTGCGGAGAGACTCGGTCTACCTCTCTCAATAGACTCAAAAACACAGGAATGTGGAAATGTGGATAGAAAAAGCATCTCCACTAGCTAATAGATCAATGTGATCAAAATTTAAGTATAATTGACAAATTGATTTTTTTTTACGTTAAGTTTAGCGATAAACACTATTTTTGTTTAATTTATGACAACCTTGAATCTTCTGTTGATTTCTTTCCCATTATCCACAATGAACAGCAAATGTACTCTAGAGTGGTAATGTAAATATTGCGGAGTTTCTTGAGAAGTTGAGCAAACACAGTACCCCCAGTCATCGCCCCCCCACCCTCCCAGGCACCGACCTCCCCCGATACCCCATCCCCAAGGCCCCTTCACGATATCCCTTCCAGAATCCTCTCCCTCTCATCCTTCCTATGCTGCCTAGCCCCTCATCCTACCCCCTTCCTTTACTCCCTTCCTCTGCCCCCCTACCCACTCCCTCTCTCCTCCACACACACCCCATAACAGTTCTCAGGTCAACAAAAAATGTCAACACGAAAACGTTCACGCGTCCTTAATCCTAACTTGTTCGTTGGTACTTGTACTCGGCTGGTGTGTGGGCTTTGTGTAGTTATAATACCTCGTTTACTTATAAATACGTCCGTCTGATTTGGGGGTTTAGGGTACCGGGTTTCCTTAGCAGTAGAATGATTGGTACTTTATCACGCCTGTAGTAGTAATTGGAGCCTGGAGTTTCGATTATGGAGGTTTGGCGCTAAGAGGGTCGAGTACTGGGGTCTGTAGCTGCTGCCTGACACTGCAGGGGTCTGTAGCTACTGCCTGAAACTGCAGGGGTCTGTAGCTGCTGCCTGAAACTGCAGGGGTCTGTAGCTACTGCCTGAAACTGCAGGGGTCTGTAGCTACTGCCTGAAACTGCACAGGACTGTAGCTGTTGCCTGGAACTGCAGGGATCTGACTGGGCATGACTGGCACAGTGGTCTGATAAAGGATTCTGCGGGTTATCAAGCATGTGTGTGTGTATCCTGCCGTAACATTGGCAGTCACTGCCACTGATTGGCGTTACCCGGGTGACATGCAGCAGCCTGGGGCAGGACGTGACCACGCTGTCATTTCCAGGTAGCCAGGTTGTGAAAGCGATTACTAGGACTCTCAGGTTCCAAACTAATGTTGATTATTATTAATATGATACACATTGCATGTGTACTTGTGTTTTTTAACCCTCAAATCTTTTTTGTTATTATTATTTACCATGTAGAAGTTTATTCCAGTTTATTTTCCCGGTGAAAGCTTAATCTTATATTCCTGGTGAAAGCTTATTAATGTTTCTGCCTCTAAATTCAAAGTATATTCACATTTGAGAACGGTAGAGCAACGGTCTCGTTTCATGCAGGTCAGTGTTCAATCCCCGACCGTCCAAATGTTTGGGCACCATTCCTTTACCCCGTCTCATCCCTAATCCTTATCCTGACCCCCTTCCCAGTGCTATATAGTCGTAATGGCTTGGCTCTTTCTCTTGATCGTTCCCTTCACTTCCCTTCACATTTAAGATTTTCGAATCAAAGTTTACAAATTTCTCTTGAGTTGTATAAATATCACGGGCCGGCGCCTCCAAGGACAACCTGTTGCTCAGAACTTCAAGAACAGTTTACCGGGGTACCGAGATCAGGTTATTGTGGTACCAAGAGGAGGTTACCGGGGTACCAAGAACAAATTACTGGCGTACCAAGAAGGTTGTATGGCCCGGAATTTGGAATAACGGACTGCCCACGCGGGTGAAGATCCATGAACAGATTGTAGCTTTGTTGTTAAAATGTCCACAACATTGGAGCTATTATGCCATAGCCCCCCTAGTGCAAGGATTCAGCTTTCTAACGTCTTTAAACTTATGAATAGTGGTCGTTAACTTGTGGGAATGATGGCAAAGAAGCGCCCAAGCAGTATAACTATTTTTGTCGCCAGCTGCAGGTATCATTTTTTTTTAAGTTTGCCTCGAAGTGTGAATTTCATTCAGCCTTTGAGTGAACATACGGCCATGACACAATGTACATCACGCGCAGTAGGATGAACACCCGCTGGGCTGTTCATCCTTGCACTTGTACCCAGACACAGCTGGGACTTAACTGTCCCAAGTGAACAACTGATCAAGCAAGAAGATTATTTTTCTTTCACACAAAAATAATCATTTTAATTTCACGCTCAACGGATTTACGCAGCTATATTATTTTGTGCAAAATTGGCTTTGTGACACACAGAAATCACAATAGCGTGATGCATCAAATGAACAAATCCACAAGGGCCATGACGAGGATTCGAACCTGCGTCCGAGAGCATCCCAGACGCTGCCTTAATCGACTGAGCTACGACATGGTCAAAAGGAGTTGAAACCGAAGTTCTACTGAACTTACTAAATCCTGTAGCCTCTCCCTGGTTTGTGCCTCGGAGAGGCTGCAGGATCCAGTAATTCAGTAGAACTTCGGTTTCAACTCCTTTTGACCATGTCGTAGCTCAGTCGAATAAGCCAGCGTCTGGGATGCTCTCGGACGCAGGTTCGAATCCTCGTCACGGCCCTTGTGGATTTGTTCATTGGCTTTGTGACGGTTAGCATACGTCGACCAGCAGTAACGGGACCGATTGATGAAGAATAAGCCACCCAAGAGCTGGCACGGACCGTGGACCCAAGAGCTGGCACGGACCGTGGACCAGAGAGCTGGCACGGACCGTGGACCAGAGAGCTGACACGGACCGTGGACCAGAGAGCTGACACGGACCGTGGACCAGAGAGCTGGCACGGACCGTGGACCAGGTAGATGTTGACTGTTTAGTGATAGCCTACGTAGGATCGAAGCCTACGATTCACCGTGTATAAAGCCCTCCATCCACCTTATGAGATTTAGTGAAGCACTTCACTCGCCCGTGAGGCCGAGTCCTGTGTAGTATACAGGATCTCCAACTCTCTACGCGGAAGACATAAAGTGTCAAACTTTCAAGAATATTTTCAGGAAAAAGCTTGTGGTATGTTCCATCTTATATATATATATATTGAAAGTAATTTCTAGTAGTTTTGTGTAGGAAAAAAATATGATTTTGTGCATGTAAATACAAAATTATAATCGTGTGGTGGTGGAGCAGAAACCCGCGACGTATCGGGCGACAAATACGGTGAACTGCATCAGTTCTGGATGAAAGTGTGATCCATTTCTAAGACTTTTCCTTGCCTGCCGTTGCAAATATATCGGTGATTGCACACTAAAACTTTACGGAAATGTTGCCTGGTGTTGCACGAATTGCATGAGCGTGTATGTCGACCTCAAGGCCACGACTATCACCTGAGCAAGGAACACAAGCATCTATAAATAATAAAATTTGCTCTATGTTTTCTTTTTATTTGTTAAAATTTAAACACAGGTAACTTTTCTGTAAAAAAAAAAGAATATAATCGTGGCCTGTTCAGGCTAATTTTGCTGCGTTTGGACTGATTCTCGCTTCCGTCGTGTCAAAGTTATGCCATTGACCAGCTTTGACTCTGTAAATCAATACCCAGCAGTGAAGCAAACATTACTGTTGCAAGTATTTAACTCTGACATGTCTTCGAAGGGCTCCACAGAAGTTTATTAAACTAGGATCTTGATTTATTTATTTATTCTTATTCTAAGGAATATAGTACTTTCTTAGGTATTACATGAATGAATGTAATCAAGAGCTATGAAAAATTCCCATCTCGTAGAATGGTTAGTCACACAGAGGCGTGTGATCCGTAGCCTCAGACTATACGCCTATAAGCTACCGATCACCGCCAAAGACGCATTTATAATTTTTAACGAGTTATGTGTTTATAGTTTGCATTTTCTAAAATACAAATTCGATTTATTATTAGATTTTTTTTTTAGAATTTAATTTAGAATTATTATTAGATTTTTGTTAGATTATTAGATTATTGTTAGATTATTAGATTTTGTTAGATTATTAGATTATTGTTGGATTATTAGGTTATTGTTAGATTATTAGTGTTATTATTTTATTATGTTATTAGATTATTATTTTAATTTGATTATTAAAATTTGTTTGATTATTGTAATTTTTAGATTTTTGTTGTACAGTTAGGCCTAGATTAGGTTGTCTCTAGGTTCTGTTGACAATTACCTGTGGCAGGTGGGTGTAAGTGACGAATGACTCAACCCTGAGCACCCACTGGGAAACTCTGCAAGCAGGAACTGGGTCATGATCTCCAACATTACACTACTGGATGTCCAGTCACTAGACCCTTCACACCTGCCGGCATGATGTAGCTGAAGCTTTGCAGTTAACTTGTTCCACTCTCGTGTTCTAGAGGATCTTCTCATAATCCATCCCAAGTTTGCCAGCGCTGGTTAACCGATTACATGTCTGACAAACTGTCATACGAGATGTTTTAATTACAAAAAAAAGGAAAAGTCACTATTGCGACTGAATCAAGGTCGACAAGAATTGCTCAACCCAACTCCAACTGAAAAGCAGATCAGGTCACGATGGGTGGTGGCCGTGCCTGCCACTACAGGGTCGATGGTTGGTGATGGTTGATAGTGGTGATAGTTGTTGACACGGTAATGGTGGTGAATGTTGGTGATGGTGAAGAGAGAGCTCGTACATGATGCTACGTAAATGATTTAGAATCACGCTTGTAATATTAATTAATATATATGGTTATCTGGTGATTGTTTCAAGTAGGTAATAATGGAGGTGAAATATAGTCCGTGGAGTCGTACCATTATGTGACCTCGTTGTAAATGATTATTGTGAGTGGATGAAGGTAGCGGGGACGGGTGAGTCTGGATGATGCCAGAGTGATGGTGAAACCATCAGTACTCATCAAGAACAACAGTGAGAGTGGCAGCACCCTAAACTCCAAGACTTTAATGGAACGATATAGACAAAATTGGTCTTAAGGTCTGTGAAAACGCTAACAATTAGTCTTTATTGATATTGGTCATTCCATTGGTGAGGGGGGGGTTACCTATGGCCCTTGGATGGTGACGAAGGTACAGTGATAGTGATCACTCTTGGCTCTAACAGTGTAGTGTAATAAAGTGAAAAGAGAAGCTCCTGTGCACTGTTCTCTCATCTACTTGCAGGCGATGAGTCACAATAACGTGGCTAAAGTATGTTGACCAGACCACACACTAGAAGGTGAAGAGACGACGACGTTTCGGTCCGTCCTGGACCATTCTCAAGTCGATTGTGAGAATGGTCCAGGACGGACCGAAACGTCGTCGTTCCTTCACCTTCTAGTGTGTGTTCTCTCATCTAAGTCGTTATTTTATGGAATAGACTTATCGTCACAACTGAGTCGTAGTAAAATTCTCATTTCTGTCGCTTCTCAGCCCGAAGTCTTACCAATTTCGACGCAATTTTTGTTAGTTTATAGATTCGACCAATGGGTTAAAAATTCGATTATTAGTAAAAAAAGTAACATTATATATTGACGTTTTTTGAGCTTCGGAAGCGTCTGATGCGAGAGTGTTCATGTCGTAGCTTTTCTTAGTCCTACAAGTCATCTTTCTCCTACATTCTTACTGATATATTCTTGTGTGCTTCCAGACACCATTTGTCTCATTTTTCTTTTTGGCTTTCATTCTTCTCTGTTTCTTCTTTCATTTTATCGTTTCTCTTATTTATTTTATACATGTATAGTAAAATATGTAGATTATTTTCCTTTTGTTTATCTTCGTTTGCTTCTGTGCAGCTGCCTCCTCCTACCTGATCAACCAGGCTGTGACTCATACGTCAGGCTGCGAGCAGCCGCGTCCAACAGCCTGGTTGATCAGTCCAGCAACCAGGAGGCCTGGTCGATGACCGGGCCGCGGGGACGATAAGCCCCGGAAGCACCTCACGGTATCCTCAAGGTACTCTCCTTTCCTACTAATCTTTTACGCACATTGCTCACCACTTTCTGATGTTACGTGCATATATATACAGTATACATTAAGTGTTTATTGAAACAAATTGTGCAGACAGGTGGAGCTCAAACTAACATGATTATTGAGATTCATGAGCAAGCAAGATCAGGAACACTGATCTCAGTAAATGCAAATGAACCACATTGGAAATGCGAAGATGGTCTAAGTGCTTTCCTGAATTTGCATAATTCAAAAAAATTCAAATTCAAATGTTTATTCAGGTAAAGTACATACATACAAAAGGTTATACAAAAATTGATAGATTTATAGATAGAGCTAGTACATAGAATGCTTAAAGCCACTATTATGCAAAGCGTTTCGGGCAATAATCATTTCAAAGTCATACTATAGAGAGTTCCTGCTAACAAGCAGTTATTTAGGGTATAGGAGCCTTCCCATTTTCAAAGTGGTTAATTTGCTTAGAGGTTCATATATAATACTTCTCTTATTAATAGTAGGTGCAGTTTGCATGAATATAAATGCTACAGGCATTTAAGCTAGGGAAGTGAGCCGCTATACTCCGTGCTTCCCAAAGTAGACATTATCGTAAAAAACGAAAGACTTTTTAGGGGTAACTGGTGAATAATAGTATAATATAATAATAATATTTTATTTACAAGAAGGTACAATAGGTTGGTGAGATTACACTAGAGTGATATTTTTACATTCTTGCAAAGCCACTAACACGCATAGCGTTTCGGGCAAGTCCTTAATCTAACATATCAGGTAAGGTTAAAAAGTACATTGTAGCATCGTTATATATCAATAATATAAATTAACAGTGGTGTTTACACTGGTAAAGATGAAGAACTTAATTATCTTAATTATCTTAAGTACTAATATTGGGGGAAGTGGGTAGTACAAGAACAGTGTGAGTTTGAAACCCAAGGTAGGAAACTATGAGGATGTAATTTGGTACTTTTTGGTTTTACTTTTGAACAAAACATAAGTTGGAACATTTAAATAATTAATCAATACTAAACCGAATGACTGTAGATACGTTGTATACAAATCTATGGACGCTATGCTATTAGAAATATGCCATTGAGGCACTGTGATACTTGGATACAAGTTAAAAAAATGCATCACTGTGTTACGCGAAAAATTCAGATTATTATATCCAATCCAAATTGTGCAGAGAACCATGGGTCTGTATCTAGCACAAAACTGTCAGTTTCCACAGTGCTTTGGCTAGGTGATATTACGAGAGTGTGCTAAGTCAGTATGATTACATAGTGACGAGACCATACAGAGGTCTCGTCAGTATGACTACATAGTGACGAGACCATACAGAGGTCTCGTCAGTATGACTACATAGTGACGAGACCATACAGAGGTCTCGTCAGTATGACTACATAGTGACGAGACCATACAGAGGTCTCGTCAGTATGACTACATAGTGACGAGACCATACAGAGGTCTCGTCAGTATGACTACATAGTGACGAGACCATACAGAGGTCTCGTCAGTATGACTACATAGTGACGAGACCATACAGAGGTCTCGTCAGTATGACTACATAGTGACGAGACCATACAGAGGTCTCGTCAGTATGACTACATAGTGACGAGACCATACAGAGGTCTCGTCAGTACATAGTGACGAGACCTTCTCGTACGGTGCCCAACCTTTGCTATTAATTCCGGTCAAAATGAATGTACATTCCATAGGTTAAGTGAAAGGTTTATTATTCAGCGGTTTTCTTAAATTATTCCACAGGGAATTTTTTTATATTATTCGCTTTGTAATGATTAGTGGAACAATTATAACCAAGTATGTGTTATTTCGGCTGCTGTTGATCAACTGCCAACGTCAACAGCAAATCTCCACCTGTTTTTGGAAGAAGGCTAAACGCTTCACTAGTATAAATAGACCGTGTCTTGCGTTATTTGTGCTCTAAGGTGATACTATATGGTTTTAGAGGTCAAACCAGGAATCGTTATTATTACACAGTTTACTCTATAAATACGAGAGAGTTCCAGACAACTGCACTACTCGCTATCTTGTCTTGGACAAAAGTTATATGACGTTATCGTATTAACGGGAATGTGAGGAATGTTGAAGCCTGTGTCAAGGAATTCTATTATCGCCTATCCAAGATATCAGGCAAGAGTTGAGGTGTCAATGAAAGATTTCTGGTGTTTATAGTAGGACGGAGGGAGGGGGGAAGGGAATTATC
The DNA here is from genome assembly GCA_020271785.1 of Procambarus virginalis. Classification (NCBI taxonomy): domain Eukaryota; kingdom Metazoa; phylum Arthropoda; class Malacostraca; order Decapoda; family Cambaridae; genus Procambarus; species Procambarus virginalis. The sequence goes on along the minus strand of WNGS01165523.1, from coordinate 23,873,782 downwards.
AGGGGAAAGCGCCAAGCTATTACGACTATATAGCACTTAGAAGGGTCAGGATAAGGATTTGGGATGGGACGGGGGAGGGGGAGGGGGGATGGAATGGTGCCCAACAACTCGGACGGTCGGGGTTTGAACGCCGACCTGCATGAAACGAGACCGTCGCTCTACCGTCCAGCCCAAGTGGTTGGACAGGAGGGAGGGAGGGGAAAAAGCCATAATTATAACATCCTCCATCACGCTCCTTTGATCCATCGATTGGCTAACACAACAATACTTGTCATCGATGTTTTCTGCGTGCGCCTCGGTCTTACCGAAACACAGACGTGATCAACTATCCTAAACACGTTAAAATAATGTTAAAAATTACCGTACATAAAGACCATAATTCATCGTAATCTACATCATCTACCATTCAGTTGTGTTAAAAACTAGACTGCTGTTATAGCATTCAACTGGAGTTTCGGCAGATTATCTAGCGTTTGTGCTCACGGTAAAGTTTTATGAAACAATTCTCAAGAAGGAAAGCAAGTAATGAGCATAGATAACCGATTATCAGTAAGAAGAATAATCCTTGTATATGCTTGATGCCTAGTGGCTGAATTATACCGTTATTTGAAGTTTGTGATTCTTCATCCAAGCTTCCTGAACCTTTAGACGAGTCTGCCTCCGTGTGTGATGTTTTTTCTTGTGCCTGCAACAGAAACCGACAATAAATTAAGCCTGCTCATAATAGTAATAATAATAATAATAATAATAATAATAATAATAACAATAATAATAATTATTATTATTATTATATTCACAAGAAGGTGAATATAATGAGTTGGTGAGATTGTTGGTTGGTGAGATTACACAAGATTGGTTTTTTTACATTGATGCAAAGCCATTAATTACGCATAGCGTTTCAGGCAGATCCTTAATCTAACATATGACGTAAGGTGAAAAGGTACATTGTAGCAAGGTTTTTATATCAACAAATAACTACAATGTAAATTAGCAGAGGTGATTACACTGATGAAGATATGTCTTAGGTACTAATATTGGGGAAATGGGTAGTATAAGGTACAGTATTTTGATACTCATATATACTGTAAGATACTCATATTTTGTCACATTTCGTTTCACGTTATTGGGGACAGGAAACCTTATCTTATCACCAAGGAGGATTTTATCAAGATCCCCCTTGGTGAACTACTGACAGGCGACGAGTCACAATAACGTGGCTGAAGTATGATGACTATCAACGGTATAGGTTAAGTAATAATTGTAATTAAGAAGCAATAAGATGCTTATCTTAACATACTAAGAAGGTTAGGTGAGGTCGGTGTTTTCTATGAAGCTTTTCAAGGTAAACTAAAATATTCACAATCAATTAGTATGTCACATATGCACTTATTAAATAAGCCAATATTGACTATAAGCAAGTGCGAGAACGGGTTGGAAAGTGAAGGGACGACGATGTTTCGGTCCGTCCTGGACCATTCTCAAGTCGAGTCTCAATCGACTTGAGAATGGTCCAGGACGGACCGAAACGCCGTCGTCCCTTCACCTTCTAGTGTGTGGTATGGTCAAAATGAACTACTGACCTTTCCCAGTGGTGCAATCCACAAGAGTATTCTAACTTCCGGGGCCCTACTGAGATGAACATTCAGTTCCTCCTGAGAATACATTGCACTTGTGTCGCGGTGCAGTTTGCAAGATGTTCGGAACACGTAAACTCAGAGGACGGGATGCACGTGACGCGCACGTGTCTGGTTATATCCACTTGGTCATGCAACCACGTACTTGTCTTAAATTAATCTAAGTTTGGAACATGGCACCTTATTTGTAGAATAAACTGCCGGGTGATATATGTGCGATCGATGGGATGTTTCAAACGAAGGTTAAACATGTATGTGAATGAAATGAGTAGATATAACTTTAGTTATATCTTATGTTATTGTTTAGTTATTCTTATGACCTCGAGTTCTTTTGTTCGTAAATTGTTTAATGTAACAAAAAAATACAATATTGTATGAATATATATCATACAGAATGGTGGATCTCTCCCATGAGCTCTAGCTCAACTCTCAAACACACACACACACACACACACACACACACACACACACACACACACACACACACACACACATACACTGGGGAGTTGTTGTTGTTATAGATTCAGCTACTCGGAACAAGTTCCAAGTAGCACGGGCTATGGTAAGCCCGTAACTTAACTGGCACAGGAGCTGGGCAAGTAGCACGGGCTGTGGTGAGCCCGCAGTGGACTTACCTGGCACAGGAGCGGGGGTGTAACTGCACTGGGGAGAGCACATCACCTTGCGGGAGAACCTGAGCGACTGGAGGAACCACCGTCGCACCAAACCGCTCTCGATCATCCATCTAATAACACGGTCGAAGTTGGTCTTGAGGGGCGAGTGGTGCTGAAGAGCCATGGCGATACTGTAGGGGGCGAAGCACTCCTGCAAGGACCACAACCATCTCTTGTTATGCAGGCGAGGAGTCACAGTAACGTGGCTGAAAAATGTTGACCAAACCACACACTAGAAATTGAAGAGACGACGATGTTTCGGTCCGTCCTGGACCGTTATCTCTTCAATTTCTAGTGTGTGGTTTGGTCAACATCTCTTGTTAGTTTAAATTTCAGGGACACAACTGTGGTGCTCAGATTTGGTTATCAAAATTACCACTGGTACAATCTGTCATTTTTCCTGATCAGAGATGAATTTGTGTTTACTGTCTTATAGTAGCTTTAAACGTGGGATAGAAAAATGTATAGTTATTTTGAATGGGGATAATTACTCCTAGTAACTGTTTGAGTTGGTGAGGTGCCCATTACCTCATATTAGCAACGCCTTAACTGGTGACATGGATTTTACTCATAACCCTCATACTTGGGGATGAAATGAAGATGCCTCACCTTCATGATCCTCATACTGGTGACGCCCTGACTGCTGAAGTGAGTAGTGATGACGAACTCGAGGAACTGACGGTTGTGGAGGTAGGCTGCTCGACCCTTCCTCACCTTGGGCCAGATCACCTCAAGCTCCTGGTAACCCACGAACCTATCCCCTAGCTTCTGTTGAGGGATGGATGACCACACCCATATTGGTATTATATAGGCACACGAGATCTATTAGTTAGCTGTTGCTCTCTCAACAGCAAGTTAATGGTGAATTAGAATTAACTTGCTGTTGAGAGAGATCCCAGCACACTTCATAAGAAGGAAGCTTCGGTCCCTTCTTATGAAGTGTGCAACCCGTCCTCGCAAATTCGTATAGTCAATATTGACTTATTAAATAAGTGCATAGGTGACATACTTAACATAATAGTTTCCCTTGAAAATCTTCATAGAAAACATCGACCTTACCTAACCTACTTAGTATGTTAAGATAAGCATCTTATTGCTTCGTAATTACAATTATTACCTAACCTATACCTATAATAGGTTAAGTAACAATTGTAATTACGAAGCTATAAGATGCTTATTTTAACATACTAAGTAGGTTAGGTAAGGTCGGTGTTTTCTATGAAGCTTTTCAAGGGAAACTATTATGTTTAGTATGTCACCTATGCAGGTAACTAATAAGTCAATATTGACTATACGAATTTGCGAGGACGGGTTGCAACGTGCTGGGACCTCTCTCAACAGCACGTTAATTCTAATTCACCATTTTTGGTTAGTAATGAGCGCGTGTGGCAGATACAGTCGGATAACTACATGTAGACGATGAATCACAACGTGGCTGAAGATATGATGACCAAAGTAAACATTATCAAATCGACCATTATCACAATCAACGTGATAATGGTCCAGGACGGACCGAAACGTCGTCGTCCCTTCATCTTCTGGTGTGGTTTGGTCATGATATCTTCAGTCACTCATCGTCTACATAAATCTTCGTTCCACAAATGGATCTAGCATCTATGTTGGAATTTACATCTCACCTGGTACCCATCGTCTATACCGCTACCTATGTACCATCTACACCAGTACCCACCATCTACACCAGTACCCACCATCTACACCAGTACCCACCATCTACACCAGTACCCACCATCTACACCAGTACCCACCATCTACACTAGTACCCACCATATACCATCGTCTGCCCCAGAATACCGTCTGCAGTCACGTTTTCCTTTTTCACTCACCTGAAGATACGGATCAACAGCAGAGGCCAGGGCGCCCTTGAAGAACCCCCCGAGGCCGGAGATCTCCATATCAGAGTCGCAGAGCTCCTTGATCGTGTCCATGCTCTGAGGGCTGCGAGTTACGGTAAGAAAGGCGGTGAGATTGGAGCTGTAGGCGGTGGTGATGATGATGGCGTAAAGCCCCAGGAAGCTGACGAAGATACGCATATGGTTCCTGCGGGGTAATACCGCTTGCGGGTCCCTGAAGTGCATCGAGAAGGAGAAGAATAGGCGAACACCAGCGACTCCAAGCTCTTCACCTCTCCTCCGCCGCTGGGTAGAGGGTAATAGGACTATATGTTGTTGTTTTAGATTCAGCTACTGGGAACAAAAAGTTCCAAGTAGCTCGGGCTATGGTGAGCCGTAGTGGACTTACCTGGCACAGGAGCGGGGCAAGTAGCACGGGCTATGGTGAGCCCGTAGTGGACTTACCTGGCACAGGAGCGGGGCAAGTAGCACGGGCTATGGTGAGCCCGTAGGGGACTTACCTGGCACAGGAGCGGGGCTGTAACTGTAACTAGGATTATATTTCCAGTATCTATATGCAGGCGATGAGACACAATAACGTGGCTAAAGTAAATTGACCAGACCACACACTAGAAGGTGAAGGGACGACGACGTTTCGGTCCGTCCTGGACCATTCTCAAGTCGATTCTAATAAATAAATAAATAAATGTTTATTTGGTAAGGTACATACATACAAGAGGTTTCACAAAAATTGATAAATTTATAGATAGAGCTAGTACATACAATGCCTAAAGGCACTATTACGCAAAGCGTTTCGGGCAGGAAAAACATTAAAGACTAAAACTTAATACTAATTGAGATTAAGTATAAAATGTGTTGAGAACAATTAAAAATAAAAATAAAAATAAAAAAGGGGGGAACATGGCAGAAAAATCAGCACAAAAACAATTAGGTCGACAAACAGCGTTGTTTAAAAAAAATCAGACAGTAATTAGAGGACGTAAATGATTTTGGGCAGTAGAACCCCAAGCACAAATACCATAATTGAGATATGGATAGATGAGGAGTAACAGAGCATCACCAGTGCAGGGCGAGGTGCATAATATCTGATCTTAGAAAGAATGCCAACAGTTTTTGAAACTTGTTTTGATATATTTAGAATGTGTCCCTGGAAATTCAGCTTCTGGTCAATGAGAACGCCAAGGAATTTGCCTTCTATTTGTTACAAATTTGGGTATTGTTTATCCTGAGATTTATTTGATTAGAGGATTTATTGCCAAACAATATAGAAAGTTTTGAAAATTCTTGAGAATGGTCGAGGACGGACCGAAACGTCGTCGTCCTTTCCAGTATCTAGCTATACTGACGGTTACAGTTATAACCAAAAGTGAACATGCTCAGTGGCTATGAATATATGCTAGTGGCTAGTCATACTACATGACTCAGACGAGTCATTTAGTATGGCTCTTGCGCGCATACACAACACATAAACTAGTCATTGTTGTACAAAACAAATGTCTTGAATGCGAATAATATGCAGGGTTCGGCGTGGACATGAATTGAGTGCACTGAGATACTCAATGTTCGGACGAAATTCACAAACTATCCACTGAAGAGCTCGGCTTACCATCGGGCACCGACGGAGGCGAGGCAAGAATACGACGAGGCCAGCGGCCACCACCCCGCCCATCAACGTGGCCCATGTGGCAGCCTGGAAGGGCAGGGCCAGGGAGAGCCACTGGGAGCCGGCGGGTCGGTGCGCACCATGAAGCAACTGACCTGCAACCGGCAAGTGATCGAGAGTAGTGCACGGAACCTGTGTGTGCTTGTATACCTTATGTGCTTGCTGGGCGAGAACAAGCGTCTGGGGTGTACGAGAGGTACACTCGACTACTGAAATCGACATAACCATACATCTAAAGCCTCTCAATAACCATCGCTTTCCCCACACACACACACACACACACACCACACACACTCACACTACACACCTCTCTCTCTCTCTCTCCTCTCTCTCTCCCTCTCTCTCTCTCTCTCTCTCTCTCTCTCTCTCTCTCCTCTCTCTCTCTCTCTTCTCTGTTCAAATCCAGTTTGAAAAATCCTATGGAGCAATGATGGGACCTTTGATAAGCCACCCGCTTCCTGTCCCCGTCGAGGCCACTAGAAAGATGGTGGCCCTTGGGCAAATTCGGGTAAACTTTACTCTTGCTCTTTTTGTTCGTTCCTCTCTCGCTCTCACACACTATTTTGTATCATCTTAAATAATTATCTATCTAACCTCGGCATCGTAGGGAGCACTGTAGTCAACGGCTCCTAATCGACCCAACGTTAAGAATAAGTTGGCCACTCCGAGGTCCGCCTCGTTCCTAAATAGTTTCCCCATCATGCCAGACCAAGACCCGTTTTCGCTCATTACTCCCCAGAATTCGCCTGAAATAGAAAATGGTTTCAACACACTAGTGATGAGAAGACATTTATGCATCTGAAAGTTACAGCCAAGTATCATACAAGTGTCAGACAACTCGTACTTGATATTTACGACACGTATTGCATTCACACTTATCTAAAGACTACAGTATGTGTCGCTTACACCTGAGAACCGAGGCTGGTGTTCACACTCCAGCCCGACCTCCTAAAGTTTTCCAACGTCAAGAAAACACACTCACCTGGGGGATACAACAGGCCGCATACTCACCCGAGGGAGGTTCTTCAAAGACAACAGTGAAATTGATGACGCTGGAGAGGGCATTGACCACCTCGATATCAATGCCATAAGAAATTGTAGCTTGCCGGTCACGTCACGGTAATACAACACGCTTGGCTCCCACTCGAATGTTGACACCTGTCGCACCCACAGTGGAGCAGAAAGTCACAGGTTGCGGAATACGAGTGAGTTTTCAGTCGTATAGGTGTTCAGGTGTTCGTATAATAATTGGTTTTGTCAGAGACAGGAAGCCTGTGTATATATACTTTAAGCTTGTATCGAGGACACTCATGGTGGAACTATTGACCCTTCCCAGGATGAAACCCCACAGCAAATTTGCTTAATTCCAGATTACGAGTCGAAAACAAAGTCAACTGTACTACGAGGCCCTAGCAGGTAAATATTCTGCTTAAGGAAGGTTAGAGTGTCGAGTAAGGTTGGCCTGCTGGTAATCATATGCACGCAGCCTGGCAGGGTTAGAGTTCAGTCAATAAAATATCACAAACGTTGCGAGTACAGACACATAGGATTAATGACGTGTCCAGTACTATAACCACTCGGCCAACAGACTATACAAAAATATTAGAAAGTCGTCTGACTTTTAACGAAATACCCGACAGCTAAATATACATATTATTATGCTTCCTGTCCCCTACAAAGGAAATTATACGCACACACATTCCACCTTCCTTCCCACACAAAACTAATCAAAAGAAACTAAATTAACACCAATGGTCATAAGGAAGTAGGCGTTCTCACCTTGAGTAGGGAGCCCGGAGGTTAGCTAGCTTGTCAGGGAAGAGAGTGGTGGAGGAGGTCGTGAAAGAGGTGCTCCTCCAGGTGGTGAGACGACGGAGGGGACTCTTCTGGTACAGGTTGTTCGTGTACACCACCCACGACCCCTCTCGCCACGACTGTCATGGTGAAGACCCTCGAGCTTTAGCTATCAGGACCAAAGGGTTTGGTAAGGGTGGTGGCGGGGAGGGTGAGGATAAGGGATAAGAATGGAAATTCAGGAAAAGGTATGGGGTGAAATATGAGTGGGATGAAAAGTGTAGTGGCCTATAGTGCAGCCACACACCTGACACGGGACAAAAGGTACACACCTGACGCGGGAAAACACTGCCTAAGGCGACGACTCTTCTACACTCTCGGGAGCGTTCTCAGTGTGTAGTGTGAGCCAGCTTGATTTTTTGTCGTGCCTCGCGTTCCTCCGTGCGCGTCCCTGAGCCGTGCTGGCCTGCAGTATGGGGGCCCCTGGCCGCCTGCAGTATGGGGGCCCCTGAGCCGTGCTGGCCTGCAGTATGGGGGCCCCTGAGCCGTGCTGGCCTGCAGTAGGGGGCCCCTGAGCCGTGCTGGCCTGCAGTATGGGGGCCCCTGAGCCGTGCTGGCCTGCAGTATGGGGGCCCTGAGCCGTGCTGGCCTGCAGTATGGGGGCCCCTGAGCCGTGATGGCCTGCAGTATGGGGGCCCCTGTGCCCTCTATCGTCAGAAAGGATTCTATTGGACTGGAGTCCAATAGAATCAGTTTGAGATGGACTGTAATTACGATGTCAAATGTAATATTCTCCCATAAAGGAAAGAAGACATGGCTGAAGGTAAGAGAAGCGGTGGAGAGACTACAGAGGAAACCTGAAGGATTTACGAACTGTATAAATAATCATAACTGAAGGATAGGGGGGAGAGACGGAGGAAAGAAAGGGGGAAGAGGGAGGAAAGGAAGGGAGGGAAGTTTGGTACATAAAGGGAAGTTTTGTAGAAACAGTCGATAGTTAGCACACATTTTCATAAGAATGTTAATATTGTGGTCAAGATCGAATTATTCATCGCGGTGCAAATCATGATTGTACAGGAGGTACATGCAACATCGATCACTCTCGTGTTGTTCCCTGGCTGGCTATGTCACTCTCCTCATTTTTCAGTCTTGCTATTATCATCCCCGCTGTCATACTAAGAGTGTTGTGTGACACTAAGAAGCCTCGTCACTTCAAGCTTGGTGCATACATAGGTTCTGTCGACTAAATTTCGCCCTGTTTTAAGTTCAAGTATGTTTATTGAGATAAGCAAGAAATACAGCTCAAAGGGATAGAGTAGCTTAGGCTATTTCTACCCCCCATTTCGCCCTGACTGTATTGGAATCGAAATGCGCAGGAGGATTGGTGTACTGGTGTTCTGATTAATTGATCACAAGTTGTTTGTTAACGGTATAATTGGGTAATGTGGCCAGGGGTGTACTCGCCTAAATGTGTTCGCAGGGTTCTATATTTCACAAAATCTTCCTCCGTGCACCTTCTCAGACTTGTGAAGCTGAGAATGGAAGTTGTTTCAGCACATCCTATTTTAACCTCTTCCAATTCCATTTATTTACGGTTCTTATACACCAATAACAATGACAAACATTTCTGACGTATTTACGTTTTCCAACGTAAATATCGGCTGGTTCACCGATGCATCCTCGTTTGACAATTGACAAAACCTTTCAAATATGACAATTGCTTGAGAAAATCAATAGGAAGCAGGAGGAGGATGCGAACCTATATGCTGGGTTCTCCCAAGCATCGCTCTAGACCACTTGGATTCAACTGCATTCTTAGGGATGTTATGTTTATTTTCCGGAGGGATCCCCTGAAGCCTAGTCATGGCTTCCGTGTCTTTGACTGTAGCTCATTCCTCTCAATTTAGAGACCAGACTTGTTGAATATATCTGCACCTTTCTTTAGTCTTAGATTGTCTCTTCAAGTGTGGCATTCCATACCATAGGGACAGTATACTCGAGAATGGGTGCACAAGTTTTATATTCTGACGGCTTCGTTATCTAGATTTCATAAGGCTATTTGAATATTCGTTATTTGCATATGTTGCAAACGTTATTATACGGGCTCACGGTATAATAACGGGTATTACAGTAGCACGGCTCACCATAGCCGTGCTGCTTGGAACTTCTTGTTCCAGGTAGCGAATCTTTAACAACAACAACAACATTATGCTGATGAGAATGTGTATGTGTGTGTGTGAGTGTGAGTGTGAGTGTGAGTGTGTGTGTGTGTGTGTGTGTGTGTGTGTGTGTGTGTGTGTGTGTGTGTGTGGGTGTGTGAGTGTGTGTGTGTGTGTGTGTGTGTGTGTGTGTGTGTGTGTGTGTGTGTGTGTGTGAGTGTGAGTGTGTGTGTGTGTGTGTGTTTTGTGTATGTGTATATTTGTGTATGTGTATATGCCAGATATATATTGATGTTTACGTATATACATATATGAGTGAATCTACAGCAACGAAGGACTAGCTGGTCCTTCGTCTTGGCAAGCGTCTCCAACCATGCTAACAGGCGTATTACCTTGACTAGTCCCAGTAGGTGCTCTGTCTTGGCCCCTTTCTTGGAGAGAGCGAGGCTCTGCAGTTGGTCCCTCGTCGTCCCCACGACCACGAACCTGCAGGCGAGATGTGGTTACTGGGAGGGAAGTGTCAGGGGGTAAGCACCCTGTGGCCCGCGCCGGAATTTCCATGAAAAAAAATCCTACACCCACCACCAGTTTCTGAACCTCAACCATAACCGCGAAAAAAGGTTTTGTTCTTCGTTAAGTTTTGGTTAAAAAGAAAACGAGCATTTTCCCAACAACCACCATGAAAATCACCACAACCACCATGACAATCACCACAACCACCATGACAATCACCACAACCACCATGACAATCACCATGACAATCACCACAACCATATACTTGATGTACATCACCGCCAGCACACACTACTACCACCCACCACCTTACACTTCTGAGGTATCCACGTACCTTGCACAACCATAACCAACTCGTCACACTTCTCAGCCCTAATAACAATTCCATTTTTGGGGGAACAGAAAGCCTGTACGTATCGATTCCCCTCCCCCCCCCCTGGGCCTTTTCCAGTATGCAACCCTCAACAATTTCCTAACTCTCGAATACCTATTTAACGCTAGATAAAAGAGGCATCGGATGAAAGACAACATGATCCAACCATTGGTATCCCGCCCGGTGAGCGAACCCAAAATTCTCTCGATTGTGAATCGAGGACGCAGACCACTCTATCACTCTTCGGTGGGGCGGGGAAGGTGCATCACTGCCTGCATGATGTATACCTGCCGTGGTAGTCCCAGGAGTCTTCGTCGACGTCGACGAAGGCCTCGAGCGGGGCGGGGTCCTTGAAAAGGAGGAGGTAGCCTTGACATTGCGTTGACCTCCACACCAACCTCGCCAGGTCCTCCAGTCCCCTCACCTCGACCACCTGCTGCCTCCAAGCGGAAATGGGGGGAAGAGGAGAAGGACATTGCAACTATTTTTCATCAACATGCGGGAGAGTTACACAAAGAAAAGGAGAACACGACAAGCACAATATCACTGTATTTGTATTTTTAGTTGATTATGAGTGACGCAGAATTAGGCAGATCTGTTAGGTCGTTTGATTGCTTTTCTTCATTAAATCAGTCATTGTATGAGTACATTAATAATTCTGTAAATGTCGTCGTGATTTTGTTATATATGATTATTTACGTCATGGCTGTGTCTACGAGCAAGAACTTTAACGTAGCTGCTTCACCTGTCTGAGGTGAGGAAGACGCAGCAGGTGGTGCAGGAGGCTTGACTGGTGGTAAGGCGGGTCGTAGGCCACCACCAGGGCACAGCCCGTCAGCTCCTGGTGTACCACCTGTGTTAGTAGCAGCACCAGGGATGCTGTCTCTGCCCCGCTCAGTAACCATCCGCTGATCTCCCTCTTCTGTCTCGCTCCTGTCGGCAAAATACTCGTTGCGTGTAAGTACTCGTCAGAGGGAGTACTGGCTCTTGTGCGGAGTCTCTGGTTATCGTGTTCCATCTTTTAGTACCTTCGTGTGTTGTCTTTAAGTGGTACGGTTCTAGTGTTGGTGTTGTATGGGTGTTTACGGGTGTTTGTGGAATTGATGATGCCTGACGTCCTGGTGTTTGTTGTGTTCCTGGTGGCGTTAGTATTGGATTAAACGGTGTTTCGTGTGACCTTATTAGTGTTGCTTGTATTTCTGGTGGAGTCCATATTATCACCTCTGTATCATCACGCTCCGCCTGCTGGAGTAGCAGAGAGCCAGGACTGGCAGAGACGCGACCTCTTCTGGTTGTGAGAGCATATCTTGATGAATGGAATGAGGAGACGGGCGAGGTTACTGGGGCCAATAAGAATAGGAAATGCCATAAAGAGAAGGCTAGGAAGAAGCCCAGAAGCTGAAAGCGGCAAAGAAAAGCATAACTGAGTCCACAAGTCGCTCCTTCCACCTAGCAATTTTGCCTGAAAACAAAAATACATAAAGTTTAGTGAGAAGAAGATATTCTTATTGACTTAGACAAGGATTGGAACATAATTTTCCAATGACAGGGATTCTAATCTCATTGTCCCTCTCATCTGTCTTTTTGTCTTCACTTGCGTGATGGTGATTGACCACTGAAGAAGGGTGAAAATGAATAAGGGCCACTTGCTAGTTTCTGACGGGAACAGAGAGGCTATGCGACAGAAACACTGCCCCCTGTGTTGAGGGCTGAGCCAGAAACGGGGACCTTAAGATGAGGGTTGACAGAAACATGGCCTTTGAGTTGAGTGAGAGTTGAGACAGAAGCAGAGCCACCTAGTAGAATTAAACTAAACTAACTCCTGGCTATCAGCTTCCCCCCTCTCAACACCCTCATGCTAGCATTGCAAAGAGTTCCGTTATTTAAGAATTCTCCTCAGTACCGTATGGTTTCAGATTCGATTCTCAAGTTGTGTGCGACGTTTGGCCGCGTTTCCTTGATGCCTTCGTCCACATAGCAGTAAATATGTATCTGGGATTTAGGTCATTGTTGTGGGTAGATTTCACTTACCTTTATTCATTTAACATTCCATTGCAAAGTTGCAGTACTAAATATATATTTATATATATCTTGTTCCGTTATCGTTATTCTCGTTATCATGAGAACCTCACTGCCCCTAAATCCACAGCCACTACCACTAAATCAACAGGCACTATCCACTTTACCACTAAATCTTTGACACACTAAATTCCTGCTATCACAATCAAATCTATCATTACCACAAATAAATTCACAGCTACCACCACCACTGATTGCACTGCAAATACCACTAATTCCACTGATATCACCACTTAACCGATTGTCATTGACGTAAAATATATTAAAGAAACAAAATATATCACAACAAAATCTGCTGCTATTAAAAATCTACAAACACCATTAAATCTGCAATCATCACCAAGTTTATAAACACCCTTTCATATTCTGTCATCATCACTAGATCCAGTCATCATCAGTAAATCCACTCTCACCACTACAGCAATGTGCCTCTGAATACTCTTGTCAGCACTAAATCCACTACTAACCGCCCTGAATCCACCACCAAATATGACTGAAATGACTGTCATAAACATCAGTGACTCCACTGCCATCGCACCTACAGCTATAAGATCTATTTAGTCACTCTATGACTCGTCTTAATATTAGTTATCTGTCTTTCGATTTAACGTTAGCACTGTAGCTACTGAGATTATTGTTAAGTGGCGTGGGCGAACGATAGTGAGGGATAGTGTGGGCAAGCGATAGTGAGAATCAGCCCAATGGGAAGAGATAACGAAAGTCAGAGCAAGAGGGAGAAATAGTGAGATCCAGAGTTTACGGTAAAGAAGGATGAACGTATGGAAAAGCACCTACTTGACTCCACCGACTCCGGACCCACACTGAGGGCTTCGTTAGCGAGCCACGCACTTTATAAGACCTAGTTCAGTGAAGCAGTGCAGTTGCCAGGGATTCCTTTCTGCAATTCGAGACAACTTTCATATTGCAATATTGGTGTTGTGTTCATATACTCAATGTACAGGTGGTGTTCCTTGTCTTTAAGACAACTGTAACATGCTCGTGTCCGAAGCTAGACACAAATACAACAAAATTATTAAGGATGGTAACAGATTCCATTTCATGTGGTCTCCATCTCATGTTGGCCTCCGAATGCATGATAGAGCTGATAAGTTAGCCAAAGAATCTGCCTTTAAAGGAGCCGTTGAGTGTAACCTTGGATTGTCAATGAGCAATCTGAGAGCAGCAGTACACCGAGAACCTCAACAAGATCTTGTAGATCTGAGGCAAAGTGAAACTGACACCAGTAATTCCATCTATCATCATACTATCATGCAAGAGGAGCCACACATCTATGGATCATCCAATAAAATCAGCAGACTTCTAGATGTTACTACTGCTCGGCTTAGACTCGGTTACAAGTATCTCTGGGAATTCTCATTATCTGCCGATGTAGACCTGACCAAATGTAAACTGTGTCAACAAATTATTCCACACCCTCCGTCACTATGTGATGGAGTGCGAAAACATACGTGAATTTAGAGACAATTCTATAACCAATGTTCCAGCGATGTGTAAATATTTCATTCAAAATGATCTGCTACCAGAAATTTTAGCCAAATATCCCCAGTTTGCTAACTGTAGGTAGTAACTGAGTGATTGTAACCTATTCACCACTGCCCACTGGATGGGAGGCGGTGTGCAGGACAAACATATAAATTTTGACACTAGCTCTCCACATATGTCAGTTGCTTAATTTAGAACCTGTACTTGAGGTCGATCTCGAACCCATTGTTGATATGACGACTTATATTGAATTTTGTAACTAGCTCATCAAGATTGTAACTTGCTTAGCTAAATGAATTGTGGGGTTCAGTCCCTGAGCCCATTATGTGCCTCTGTAACCCTTTCCACTACCGCCCACGGGATGGGTATGGGGTGCATAATAAATGAACTAAACTAACTAATTGGTGTCAAGGCCGCTAGATCAATAGATAAAGCGCAGATAGATCATGATGTCATGGGCGGCAGTGCAGATTGCATGAGCCGCCCAGGTCATCTTGATCTGATAGATGAAGTTCACCTGGGCTGCTTGTATGGATAGATCAATTTGTCCACGAGACGTGTCCGAACAGACGTCCTGATTGATGATTGATGAAGATTAAGCCACCCAAAAGGTGGCACGGGCATGAATAGCCCGTAAGTGGTGGCCCTTTTGAGCCATTACAAGTATCAAGAGCTGATACTGGAGATCTGTGGAGGTGCGACTGCACCCTGCGTGACGGGAGATGTCTCCCGTGAGAGACGTCCAAGATGCGTATTATGATATATGGTTTCAGTTTGCTAATACTGGGGTATATATAAAGTATAAACCCCACACCAGAAGATGAGGAGACGCCCTGGTTTGGCAAACATGTATATTGTGGGAACACGTTCCAAATGCGGCCCAAATGAATGATCGCTGACGGACTGCTTCAGGCCATGAACATTTAGAGTGAAACTGAGTGTGGCTGAACGTCTTATGGTTGTGTTTAAGGTTGGACTGAGTGGGGAACCGTGAGAACGGTTGTCAGGTGTCAACCCTGTTCGGTAAGAGGGTTGTTGATTTGTGTAACCAATTACCACGTAACGTGGTTGAGGTGGGGTCCCTTGATTGTTTCAAGCGAGGGTTGGACATGTATATGAGTGGGATTGGGTGGTTATAAATAGGAGCTGCCTCGTATGGGCCAATAGGCCTTCTGCAGTTACCTTTGTTCTTATGTTCTTATGTATACGACAGTAAGGTCACTGCTCTCTCTCCCCTGTTGAACACCACTCAGGGGGTAGAAATAGCCTAAGCTACTATATCCCTTTGTGATGTATTTCCTTCTTGTCTCAATAAACAAACTTGAACACCGCTGTAGCACCAGGCACGGCCACGCAGGTCGAAGGCTGAAATAATTCCCATTGGCGAGATAGAAGACCTGTGCTTAGGCTTATTGAGGTCTCAACTGCCCAACTATAATGACCTTATTCAGGATGCACCAAACAACAGCTGCTTAGCTCCCGGGTACCTATTTACTCCTAGGTGAACAGAGGCATCAGGTGAAAGAACATGTGCCCAATCGTTTGTTCTACCTAGGGATTGAAACCGGGTCCCTTCTATGCGAACTGAGAACGTAGATCACTATGCTATAGGATCCAAGAGCGCTTTTTGAGAGTCTGTCATGTAGAATGAATGAATGGTCCAGAACGGACCGAAACGTCGTCGTCCCTTCGAGTTTGTCATGTCCACAAGGGACAAGCAGAGTGCAAGCCACTCAAAGAGTTCATCATGTATTTTATCATGCATAGGCCCACATGATTGAAGGAAGCATGCTGCCTTTCCCTCACTGGCTAATTCGTGATCTTGACTGTTTGCTCCGATGAGGATCTGGTGAGGTCCATGAGCTGCTAGCTCCAGCATCCTAGTCAGGGGTATCGTACCAAGAAGGCATGGGTATCGTACCAAGAAGGCATGGGTATCGTACCAAGAAGACATGGGTATCGTACCATGAAGGCATGGGTATCGTAGCAATATCGTACCAAGAATGCAGGGGTATCTTATCATTCTTGCTCTGTGCATCAATTTAAAATTCTTGTGATATTCCTAATTTCTGTTAAGCCAGTTGGGATATAGAGTGCTTGAAGAGCTACCTCGAAGTCACAAAATTACTCCTTATCCTGTGCATTGTTGACATTCACCGGCCTGCTGACAGCACCTGTCGAGTTTCTGTTAAACATGTTGGAGATCCCGGTAGGATAGAAATGGTTAGGCGCGTTTCCTATCACCTAATGCCGGTAGATACCCAGGAGTTAGTCAGCTTATTGTGGGGGTTACATCCTGGGGAGGGTCAGTAATTCTTTCCTGGATAGGAGGAGGACCTCGATACAAGCCGAACATGTACCCTCTGTATATACTGGCTGCCTGTCCCCCGACACAATGAATTGTGAATTATGTTGAGTTTTTCGTGATCTTGATGCAGATGGCAGTGTCTGGTTGTAGAGTTCTGTCATATGCAGAGGTAAGTTTGAGTTCTTCATTCATGCTAATGATGCTTGTCGTTTGGGTGCGCTAAGAATTATCCATGCAAATGATGCCTCGAATAGTTTTACAGCCACTAATGTCGAAAATGTGTATGAAATGATCGCAATAACGTGGCTGAAGAATGTTGACCAGACCTCAAGTCGATTGTGACAATCGACTTCAGAATGGTCCAGGACGGACCGAAACGTTGTCGTCCCTTCACCTTCTAGTGTGTGGTCTGGTCAATATGAAATGATCGTTAATGCTGCAAAGTTTCTTGACTACATTAGTCTATCTTCGCCTCCTCCTGAAGTAGACTGAATAAAGTAAATACTTGCTCGCCACGGTTAAGAGTAATGATTCCTTTATCAGCAGTGAAAGTGTGACAGATGGCCCCCTCGCTTTCTTGAAAGGTCTCGCCCTCTAGTTGGCAAAGGTCTCGCCACACGTTCATAAAGATCACAATGCGACCAGAAAAAGTTAAGAGCAGTGAGCTAGGCAGGATAAAGGGAGTTTTTCCACATTTCTAAAATAAGGGAATTTTTTCCACGTTTCTAAAAAAAATCTCTTTACAGTAGATGAAGTCTTAAATTGCTGGCCTTTCTTGGCTGTTATGTTCTTTGACATTCATAAATATTACTGATGGAATAAGAAATAAACTCATTTTTCCTCCTGTCTGTAGAATCTGGTGTGCACTACCTTAATCGCACTCACCTTACCATGCATTGTGGTAGGTAACTTCAGCTCTTGGGCCCCCCCTCCAAACAATTAATTAACTAATGTGTTACTACATGATCCCAGGGTGTTGTCTAACTGAATATGTACTTGAGTGGGTGTATTTAGTTTGCGTTTCACATTTTTTTTTTTGCAGTTTTCGCACTAAAGAAATTTCTTACGTATATGACCTCCTACGTCACATGATCTTATAGATGATACCAGCTATGCTACTGTAGTGATACCTGCTACACTACTGTAGTGATACAGCCATGCTACTGTAGTGATACCTGCTATGCTACTGTAGTGATACCTATGCTACTGTAGTGATACCTGCTATGCTACTGTAGTGATACTGCTATGCTACTGTAGTGATACCTGCTATGCTACTGTAGTGATACCTGCTATGCTACTGTAGTGATACCTGCTCTGCTACTGTAGTGATACCTGCTATGCTACTGTAGTGATACCTGCTATGCTACTGTAGTGATACCTGCTATGCTACTGTAGTGACCTGCTACTGTAGTGATACCTGCTATGCTACTGTAGTGATACCTGCTATGCTACTGTAGTGATACCTGCTATGCTACTGTAGTGATACCTGCTATGCTACTGTAGTGTACCTGCTATGCTACTGTAGTGATACCTGCTATGCTACTGTAGTGATACCTTCTATGCTACTGTAGTGATACCTGCTATGCTACTAGTGATACCTGCTATGCTACTGTAGTGATACCTGCATGCTACTGTAGTGATACCTGCTATGCTACTGTAGTGATACCTGCTATGCTACTAGTGATACCTGCTATGCTACTGTAGTGATACCTGCCATGCTACTAGTGATAATGATACCTGCCACACTACTGTAGTGATACCAGCCACACTACTGTAGTGATACCTGCCACACTACTGTAGTGATACTTGCCACACTACTGTAGTGATACCTGCCACACTACTGTAGTGATACCTGCCACACTACTGTAGTGATACCAGCCACACTACTGTAGTGATACCTGCCATGCTACTGTAGTGATACCTGCCATGCTCCTGTAGTGATACCTGCCATGCTGCTGTAGTGATACCTGCCACACTTCTGTAGTGATACCATATTTTTCAAACTACAGGTCAGTTTGGGTAAAATGAGAAAAAAACTCCATTTTTCCTTATGGTCAAATTTCCTTATGAAATGTACATACCTAAAACTATTAAATATATCAGTCTCCTTTAATCATGCTGAAAATTAGCAGTAGAGCATACAGTAATTTATAAAAATATCCATCCTGTTTTTCAAACTGAAGGTAAAGTTGAGTAATAGGTGAAAAACCTTAATTTTTCCTAATGATTAAATTTCCTCATAAAATGACAGCACATATTTGAAATAAATTTAATCATCTTCAGTTATGCTAAAAAAAATCCAATAAGCTCAAGCATTTTTAATACTTGTATCTTTTATTTTAAGTAATACAGTAATTTTTAATAAAAAAAAAATAGAGATTCTACATTCTGCAGCTGCATTCTAGCTTCATTTTCAGGTTCCATTGACTAAGCCTTAGTCTTTTTGGAGTTTCACTGCCTGCAGGATTTTATAAAACTGTCAAATAAGAATTTATTCCTCAAGAACCTTCTTTCCTATTACAAAGCATGTTATCTACAGATGTTCCACCACTCCCTAGATCTGGGAAAAATAACATTATAACAGTAATCAGTTTTTAATGCGGATTCAGAGTTTACTCGAGCACTTTTACCTTCATTCTCATCCCTCTTATGACCATAACTTTGGTCGTATTTTCCCTATTTTAAAGACTTTTAGCAGCTTTGAAATGAAGCAATTATCTGAAAATTCTATATAATTCTCTGTTACTCGCTATATAATTCTACAGTGGGTAACAAAGTACCCCCATACAACCTGCTCNCCTGATACTTGGTCTAAAACAGAGGATTTCTTCAAGATATATCAAGCTTATGACTCAAAACTTCACTCTCTTGTTCTCTCCTAGTTTGGTGTTGGGCTTAATTGCTATCAACCTCTGAAGGATTATTAAGGATACAAAAGTTCTTATTGATCAATAACATGTATAATTTAGCGCTGAATATGGTTCAGAACCAAAGTAAACTATCAGTATATATATACATGGAGAAGGAGGATACACCTCACAGTGTATGTGATTGTGTGTTAAAATATATATATAATTACATAATTTTCTCACTACTGCTACAGAATTAATAATCCAATTAAATAATTACACTCGCTCCCCATCCTTCAAACCAAATGAAAGCAATGAAAGGCACGCAATTTATCTTAAGAACAGTAATTTCAAAACCACAGTAGTGAATGTTTGGTTTTCAAGGGGGAATAAATGATCACTTTTGCCACGATATAATGTCGTACCGCCCTGGAATTCCCAACAATTACTCCCATTTTCTCATTTGATGACATCCAAGAACATTTCATTTCTTGTAAGGTGAACTAAGAAGTCTGTAAGGTGTGTAATCTAAGAAGAAAGAAGGTGTAACCTAAGAAGCCGCCCCGGCTTCTTAGATTACAGAATACGACGTCTGTACCGCGTTTATTGACTGTTTTCGAACATACGAGGTACGGCTAGTGATTGTTGATAAGGTTTTCGAATATACGGCTCACAAATGTTGATAAGGGAACATTCCTCAGTATATATAATTCTGTACGTATCTTTTTTATGTTATAAGGGGGGTGGAATAAGGTTCCCTACCCACCTATCTTCAACAATAAGCAATCCACATTGTTCTGTCAGTTCTGACAGAACAATGTTATATATGTATGTATATATACATATATAACATACATATATAGTTATATATGTATGTATATATATATATATATATATATATATATATATATAATATATATATATATATATATATATATATATATATATATACACTAACATAAATTAAAACAGTTCCTTAACTCCTTATCTTATATACAATAGAACAAAGAGAGTTGTATACATATAATTAAGGCCACTGTTATAATTAAAATCCTCGAGAATACACATGACTTTCATAATGTACTATAAAAAAAAACACAATAATTGAAGTAATTAAATTGTTTTACACGCGGGGAACAATGAAACGAGTCCAGTTATTGTGGTAATAATAACTGTTCACTTATTGAACATCTCTGCTTCATTATTCCTGTTCATTACTCCTCGGAGGGACTGAACAGAACATTGTCTCGTCATCCTGTTCATAAATCAGTCTTTAGAGGCGCTGGATTATCGCTTCCTTGCTTAAGAGGTCGATTATAAATTGTAAATAAAATAGTATATTTCGTAGAATTTTCAAATTGTAAACTGGTACATAGACCCTCTTTGTTTTTGTATATTAGTGTATGTATCTTGATCTTTCATTTCTTCCCTTTCTTTCTATTCACACTTCTCCTATCTTCCTTATTCGTCAATATTCACGTCACTGTATGGCCAAAAATTATATTTTCTCTAAAATATACTAATAATATATATGATAATTTAATGGTTTAGGTGTTTTGGTTCAGTTGAAAATTTAATGAAATTTTCCGTATGTGGGTGAAGGATTTAGAGGTGTGATTCGAATACAGAAGGAAGAAACGTTTGAATGTAATCACTTGTGAGCTATGTGTAAAGTTTTCGTTCCAATACAGTAGGGAGATGGGAGGCAGATTTAGCACACATCTGGCCATTGTTCATGAGAAGGGTCTTGGCGGGGAGAGAGAGGGAGAGAGAGAGAGAGAGGAGAAGGAAGCATTAAGACCTTGCCAGTGCTTCAGGGCTATTAAGTGACTCGCGCACATGAAAACTAAATATTGTCGCTACTTCTTTGTCCTTATCAATCTCACGAAAAGACTTATACACCATAACAAACACTATTTCCAAACATAATTGTTATCATCAACAAATACAACAGGAAAATGTTCTTAGCTCGGTGACGCTGACCATTTACACTCTCAGGTTATTTGAGTCGTTCTGAAATAGCTCGAGACTCGTGATACCTCCCAGTTCTTAGCGCAGGTGGAGTCACCCTCAGTCCTTAGAGTACCGTGATGCTTCAAATGGGCAGTGTAGTGATGCCTCCAGGTTTTCCTTTACCTTACCTGCGAAGGTTTATCCGTAAGATTCAAGAAGGTCGCAATGTTTCTCCCCATTCTCTCACCCCCTTCCATCCTGATAACCACCTCTTCCCCGCCTCTCCATTCTTTCTCAATCTTACCCCTTCCGTACCTATCACTCATACCTATCCGGGTCGAACACGACATGAGCAGAAGATAGTCTGGAAATGTACCGGAACGTAGCGATAAACTTGACCCAAAACACGACATGATATTCCCTGAGTACCGGGAGAACTTGAATACGTTATCCAAGGTCCTGTGAAGTAGGTCACGAAAACGACACACAAATATCAAAGTCTGAAGCCTTCAGGGAAAAGGAGATTAAATATTGGCGTTAGGACTTGACGGTGAGTTCCACCGCCACTTCCTTGTATATCGAAGCGCTCGTGTGCGCACACACACACACCACACACACACACACACACACACACACACACACACACCACACACACACACACACACACACACACACACACACTGGGTCTTCAGGGCAGGATTTTACCTCCTGGTTGTCTGATGGAGCCTTCACCGCAAGCCTGCACACACTCCTCTCTTCATTCACCGGCATTGTTCTGATATCTTTTTCACACACAGTTGTTCGTGTTCCTCTTCCGCGCTAGCTTTAGACAAGTCACTGCTGCACGTACTACCTTCCTTTCCACACACACACACACACACACACACACACACACACACACACACACACACACACACACACACACACGCACACATCCCTTTTCCTTCCCCGTAGAGATTTCATGATGAGCTAACTCGTAGGTCAGCTCATCCTGACTCATCCGTAGTCATCATCTCCCTCCATCACCCGTCTCGTTGAACCTACCCACCATCCAGCACATGCTCTCGACAGCAAATGTTTTCCTGCTTCTACGGGTGGAAGAAAGCCAAATCTATCATCGCTAAACATAAAGTAGATAATATCTCCCTGAATAAATTTGTGTACCTGTTAAATATCACGCTGAGCTCGTCCTGGCCGTCTCAAGGACCCCAAGAGGACACTACAAAAACTTGGAGGGCACAAAAACCCGTCTTGATGTTCCCGAGGAAGCTGCTGAGATCTGTTCATCTCCTGTGAAGTCAACAAGACGGGTGGGTGTGGTCGACGCTTGCATGAAGTCAATGTCAACAAGATATAACGCGCTGTTCACAGCCAGACAACTTGGATTATGTTAACAACGTCGTTGAGAATGTTTTTAAGAGTTGATCTATTTCCAGTTTGACTGGACTGGTCGGCTCAGTGACGGCCTTGGATCATGCAGACCGGTGTTCGAATCCCAGCGGTCCAAGTGGGTTGGTACCTTACCTTGAGGATACCTTGAGGTGCTTCCGGGCTTATCGTCCCCGCGGCCGGTCATCGACCAGGCCTCCTGGTTGCTGGACTGATCAACCAGGCTGTTGGACGCGGCGCTCGCAGCCTGACGTATGAGTCACAGCCTGGTTGATCAGGTATCCTTTGGAGGTGCTTATCTCGTTCTCTCTTGAACACTGTGAGGGGTTTGCCAGTTATGTCCCTTATGGTGTAGTGGAAGCGTGTTGAACAGTCTCGGGCCTCTGATGTTGATATAGAGGTTCTCTCAAGAGTACCAGTTGCACCTCCTGCTTTCAACGGGGGTATTCTGCATCCTGCCATGTCTTCTGGTCTCATGTGATGTTATTTCTGTGTGCAGGTTTGGGACCAGCCCCTCTAATATTTTCCACGTGTAAATTATTATGTATCTCTCCGCGGCTTCGCTCAAGGGAATACAGATTTAGGCTCTTTAGTCGGTCCCAATAGTTTAGATGTTTTACCGAGTGGATTCTAGCAGTAAAGGATCTCTGCACGCTCCCAGGTCAGCAATTTCACCCGCAGTGAAAGGGGCTGTCATTGTGCAGCAGTACTCCACTCTAGAGAGCACAAGCGTTTTGAAAAGTGTCATCATCGGTATAGCATCTCTAGTGTGAAAAGTTCTTGTTATCCAACCTGTCATTTTTCTGCAGTTGTGACGGCTACTTTATTGTGTTCTTTAAAGGTAAGGTCTTCCGACATGAGTACACCCAGATCCTTTACATTGCCTTTCGAGTTCTATATGTAGATTTGCCGAGGTTGCGTGGTTTCAGTTTTTATATTTTCATTCTTTCCATAGCGCATGAGCTGGAAACTTGTCTTCGTTAAACACATATTATTTTCTGTAGCCCATAGANTTGCACCAATTTCTCGAGCAACCATGACCCTATTAGCTGGCCACGCAAAAATAGGTTCAGCGACCCTGCATTGCTGAATTCGCGTGTATGTCAGTGCACGAACACGCAGTCCACGCAATGAATCAGATCACAATTTATGTCATTCGAGACCTAATTGGTGAACATTCAATTCCAATTTCGTCAATGCTTCATGAGGCGCAACACACATATATCCGTATCATATATATACCATATATATATGATATCGACAGATATTAATCATGTTGACCAGACCACACACTAGAAGGTGAAGGGACGACGACGTTTCGGTCCGTCCTGGACCATTCTCAAGTCGATTGTGGTCAACTTACTCTATGTGGTCTGGTCAACTTACTTTAGCCACGTTATTGTGACTCATCGCCTGGATATTAATCATATTTCAGTTTCAGATATCATTATCACCATTACTTACCGTCTTGAAAACAGATAAACGCCCATGTATATATTGCTTTCTAAATTGTATAGTGTATTTTTCCTCAAGATATACGTGTGTGCGTGTATCTTACAAATACATAATTGTATAAATGTATTTGGTAAGATTCGCTGTGGTTGGAAAAGTCTTCTGAATTCGAAAATGATAAAATAACTGCATATTTTTGTTTGCAGCGTCAATAGTTTCCCCCACAAAGCTCTTTACTAATTCTTCATGATTTTTCGGGGCTTTGGAACTTCGTCATTTGTAAAGAAATGTTGTTAGATATAAAAAAAAGTACGGGTATCTCTTACATGTATCTGTTCGTTAGTGCAAGTCTTCACTCAATTCACTTAGGGGAGCCGGTCGGCCGAGCGGACAGCACGCTGTACTTGTGATCCTGTGGTCCTGGGTTCGATCCCAGGCGCCGGCGAGAAACAATGGGCAGAGTTTCTTTCACTCTATGCCCCTGTTACCTAGCAGTAAAATAGGTACCTGAATGTTAGTCAGCTGTCACGGGCTGCTTCCTTGGGTGGAGGCCTGGTCGAGGACCGGGCCGCGGGGACACTAAAAAGCCCCGAAATCATCTCAAGATAACCTCAAGATAGGAATTGAATAATAATCGCTTGAAGGATATGATATAATCCCCCGACCATAAATCGGGGGGGGGGGGGGACTAAGAGTCAATTTCTTTATTATGCACCCCATACCCACCCCGTGGACGCTGGGGGAAAGATTTCAGAGGCACATAATCCGTTCAGGAACTAAAGAGTCACCCCATATAACTTCACACATTTCGAAACATTGTGATGAAGCGAGACGAACAAAAAACGAATATCATGATCGCACTATACACCCCTCCCTATCATACAGAAACAGCGAGAGTGGGGTGGTGATGGTGGTGGGGGATAATAACTACACAGTGAGCGATCCAGTGACCGACAGCGAGTAAACGACCTTGACACAAGAGTGTTGGAACCAACCTTGATTCAGCTGGAAATTGGTGATGGACTTGAGATATCTTGTTGATATGCACAGTGGCTTGAAGAGTGGGTCCCGCGCGTGCAACTCGTGCACACGCAACGCAGTTTCTCCCTGAGCCTCTCGATCGTCCACATCTTGGTTATCTTGTGTGCGGGGGATTTCACTTCCATCTGCTTGATAACGGGGTTAGCCGTGTTATCTTTAAATGTGAATTATGTTCAGAATTAAGGTAAATTTTCTAGTCAGTAAGCTATTATTGCCTTAATTACCCTCTAGAGATTGATTGGCCTTAAGCTCGACACCAAACCAAACAAGGGAATTAGTGACGGTGGGCTGAGGTGATTAGAGCGATGGTGGTCGTAGTGCTTAGGTCACCACTGTAGTGAAAGCAACACCTAATAGGGCAGTCACAATCTGTGGTTTACACTAGTTAAAAACTAAGTACCCCGCAGGGTAAGCCTTGCCCCCCTAATACTAAGTATTGGGATCGAAGCCTATCAGCCTCTGGAGGGTTATTAAGGCCACCACAATAGCTTACTGACCGACCACCAACTATACTTGAGTCCTGGCTATAGACCAGGACTCTAGAAAACTCTGAATGTAAACAGAGAAACGGGGAACATCTCTTAATGTATATAATAACGAAAATGTTGAAATGTAAAATTATGAGTAACTTCTGACCTTTTATACTGTGAGATTCATCCCGAGATGCTTGTACAGTTCCCCCCAGTCTGACCACACCAGGCTGACCCCACCAGGCCGACTCTACCAGGCCGACCACCCCAGGCTGACCCCACCAGGCTGACCCCACCAGGCTGACCCCACCAGGCCGACCCCACCAGGCTGACCCCACCAGGCTGACCCCACCAGGCCGACCCCACCAGGCTGACCCCACCAGGCCGACCCCACCAGGCTGACCCCACCAGGCCGACCCCACCAGGCTGACCCCACCAGACTGACCACACTAGGCTGACCCCACCAGGCTGACCCCACCAGGCTGACCACACCAGGCTGACCACCCCAGGCTGACCCCACCAGGCTGACCACCCCTGGGTTTCGATCTCGAGCAGATCATGATCAACTTGATTACGGTCGTGAGAGGCATTCACGTTGGATATCTCAAGGTTACCCTGGTGATTTATGCATGTTCTCACCTTGATGTCTCACCTTGATGTACTCACGAAGATGTGCTCACATAGATGTCTCACTATGATGTACTCACGAAGATGTGCTCACATAGATGTCTCACCATGATGTATTCACGAAGATGTGCTCACATAGATGTCTCACTATGATGTACTCACGAGGATGTGCTCACATAGATGTCTCACCTTGATGATCTTACAGGGTTGCATGAAAACTCCCAAGCCCAACCTTCCTAGTTATGCTGGTCGATTAATGCAATAACTCTAATTCCTTAAGCTTCACATCATATATTATTTCGAAGATGGTTAGTGACTTCTTCCGTACTCTCTCATCTTGATGCTTATCTACTTCATTTACGACTCTCTTTGGCATCTCTCTGGTCCATCTTTGCTTCAAGCTTTCACTCGTGATTTTTCACTTAATTGTTTTAATTTTTTTAATTCTAACAAACAAATGTATCAAAATTAAGTGTAATGGTGTTTTAGAAGGATTGCATCAATGTTTATGTAGGAAACAGTAAAATTATTGTGTTATTTGGTGCACAAGTTTTGGTCTCTGGATCCCGAAGAGACAAAGAATAATGTGGGTTAAACAAATTAACATCCACCACAACCTCAGCCATCACAGGAACATATTTCTTTCCACAGGGGGAGCCACAGTAGCTCCACAGTAGCCACAGCCATCAGTAGGAGATGGGTAAGCTGCAGTGGCTCTATTGGTCCACCCGGTACCTCATCTCAAGCTCCGTAACATGCTCGGCTGCTACAGCAAAATTGTATTCACTTCATACTTTGAAAATGTTGACAAGGGTCAAAGTACCTAGATGTCTAGATAACTAAAATTCTGAATAACCAAAAGTGATATCAATAATTCTGATTTTTTTTTATAGATTTGTTGAAACTTTGATATTGATTTTAAGACATGCGTTGTGAGCGACTGATGGTGTCATCCTCAGACATGCATATTTCTACTCACATTGTATACTAAATATATTTATCATCATTTCTTAAGCGATGTTAATAAATCTCTCTCCGGTATACAGTTTTATGAGACTATTAACAGCCTCATTATACAATAAATCAAGCCTTGCAAGCTGTATTACACCTCTTTATGTAGCACAGAATAAAAAGCAACACTTCTCGCATTACTTAATAACTTATATCAACATTACACGTAAAACAACAACACTATTTCGAAACTATCACCGACCACTCTACTAACTAATATCTAACTTTGTTCTCTGTTTACAAATTTAGCAACATTCACTTTGTCCGAAAGACAGACAACTTCCCCAAAGGGGTTAAGTAGCTTCCAAGTGTAGAAGCTGTTCCGTGATTTTTCGTCTCTCATTCTTGTCCCCCAAAGACTTGTCGAGAACCTCGTAAAAGATGATTGGTTTAGCCTGAGTTTCCCGGAGTTCTCATTTATGAGTTTCGTGGGTAGCCTCTTGGAAGTGGTGGATAGCCTCATGGGAGTGGTGGATAGCCTCATAGGAGTGGTGGATAGCCTCATGGGAGTGGTGGATAGCCTCATAGGAATGGTGGATAGCCTCATGGGAGTGGTGGATAGCCTCATAGGAGTGGTGGATAGCCTCATAGGAGTGGTGGATAGCCTCATAGGAATGGTGGATAGCCTCGTGGGAGTGGTTGTGTGGCGAGTCTCTGGTCGAGGTGTTGGCGTTGCAAGAGTTTAGGATTATTCCCCTTGTTGTTACGTGTGTCAGCCAAGTCAATATTTAACACAAGTTGATAATGATCCAGGGATGGATCGGAACTCATGCCTCTGCCTTTACTGTTCCGATGTGTGGGTTTGGTATCTTATTTTGAGTTCTATTTTCGTTTTTAATGTGTACGCGAGGCAAGTGACTGCAGTGAGGATATTTTATCCGATGATATCTCACCATTGATAACATGTACCTCGATTGTCTCATTGGCAATTACCGCTATCTTGACTTTTTGTCTTATTCCTGAGTATGACGTCTGTGTGTCTGTCGACAACTCAATCAATATTTTTTCTGAGGAATGTCTTGCTTTTTTTCCTTCGTTACCATTGTTCCTTGAGGATGTCGTCTGTCGCTTCACTCTGCAATCAAGTCTTGATATCTTGTAAAATAACTCTGTCGTTTCTTGTCGTTCCGATCAAATGAAATACTTCGCTGCTAACATGAACGTTGCGAGGTGAGAATAGCTTGAGCTACCTCATCCCTCTGTGTGTATTTATACCTCAATAAACTTATTTCAGTCTCTCGACATTACCCACGACCACCGCAATACGTCGCTACCAACATAGTGATCCCTTTCGATGGAGAGGGATGTTGAACCTGCCCTCTCAACTTGGTGTTGAACTTGCTGTTGAACTTGCCATCTCAACAGAGTCATCCCTCTAAACTTAGCTCTTGGAAAAACAGTTATTGCATGAGCTATATATTTCCCTCGTGAATAAGTTCTCTCGTTGAGAACGCAATCACCCGTGACGTAAAGTTGGCGCAGGATAAAAACGGTTCGACTTGACGGGAGGAAAGCCTGCCATAGGCAAAGGTCACTTGTTCACTCCTTGATTTTCTGTCCTTGAACTGTCCTTTCCGGAACTTTACTGTTCCTCCGTCAACTCGTCCTGATGGAGCTTTCATTTTCTGTCTATTTCACATTTAATTGGAACTTGCTTTCTTATTTATGCATCAACCTCTTGAACTTTTTTCTCCCTACATGAAGTCTCTTGAACTTGCTTTCCTTTACTTGCATCAGTCTGTAGAACTTGCATTTTTTTCTTGCGTCAGCATTATCCTGCTAAACTTCCTAGCTTAGCATTATCCTGCTAAACTTCCTAGCTTAGCATTATCCTGCTAAACTTCCTAGCTTAGCATTATCCTGCTAAACTTCCTAGCTTAGCATTATCCTGCTAAACTTCCTAGCTTAGCATTATCCTGCTAAACTTCCTAGCCTAGCTTTATCCTGCTAAACTTCCTAGCCCAGCATTATCCTGCTAAACTTCCTAGCTTAGCATTATCCTGCTAAACTTCCTAGCTTAGCATTATCCTGCTAAACTCCTAGCCTAGCATTATCCTGCTAAACTTCCTAGCCTAGCATTATCCTGCTAAACTTCCTAGCCTAGCATTAACCTGCTAAACTTCCTAGCCCTGCATTATCCTGCTAAACTTCCTAGCCTAGCTTTATCCTGCTAAACTTCCTAGCCCAGCATTATCCTGCTAAACTTCCTAGCCCAACATTATCCTGCTAAACTTTCTAGCCTAGCATTATCCTGCTAAACTTTCTTGCCCTGCATTATCCTGCTA
Organism: Procambarus virginalis; assembly: GCA_020271785.1. NCBI lineage: Eukaryota > Metazoa > Arthropoda > Malacostraca > Decapoda > Cambaridae > Procambarus > Procambarus virginalis. The sequence goes on along the minus strand of WNGS01165523.1, from coordinate 23,844,134 downwards.
AACTTCCTAGCCCAGCATTATCCTGCTAAACTTCCTAGCCTAGCATTATCCTGCTAAACTTCCTAGCCTAGCATTATCCTGCTAAACTTCCTAGCTTAGCATTACCCTGCTAAACTTCCTAGCCTAGCATTATCCTGCTAAACTTCCTAGCCTAGCATTATCCTGCTAAACTTCCTAGCCCAGCGTTATCCTGCTAAACTTCCTAGCCTAGCATTATCCTGCTAAACTTTCTAGCATAGCATTATCCTGCTAAACTTCCTAGCCTAGCATTATCTGCTAAACTTCCTAGCCTAGCATTATCCTGCTAAACTTCCTAGCCTAGCTTTATCCTGCTAAACTTTCTAGCCCAGCATTATCCTGCTAAACTTCTAGCCTAGCATTATCCTGCTAAACTTCCTAGCCCAGCATTATCCTGCTAAACTTCCTAGCCCAGCATTATCCTGCTAAACTTCCAGCCCAGCATTATCCTGCTAAACTTCTAGCCCAGCATTATCCTGCTAAACTTGCTTTTCTTTGCATCAGCTCTAAGTTATAAACACCAGTTCATTTACGAATGAAGATATACACAAATGAGCTTGGATTATATTATTTGCTGCAGACGGACGCATTATAAAATACGAAATGAAACAAAAGAAAATATAATGATTTTTGTCTTGAATCTTTGTGGTACTTTTTTCCAGTCTTTACTTATCTGTTGATATTGTTTGAGCAACGCTTAAAAAAATGTTTGATGAATTAAAGCGGAAGTTGAGGGAGTCACCTTCAGAGAATTGTCTTAATCTGAAGCAACTTTTTCCATGTAATCTGTTCAAATCAAGACTAAATTACGGGCACCGTATATGACGATATTTTCACACGAACACGCCTTCGCCTTCGTTCGTAAATTGTTAAAAATTGTACATTTCCCGCTGTACATCGTGATGTTGATAAGGAGACCTGATCAGTGGTGTGTGTGTGCGTGTGTGTGTGTGTGTGTGTGTGTGCGTGCGTGTGTGTGTGTGTGTGTGTGTGTGTGTGTGTGTGTGTGTGTGTGTGTGTGTGTGTGTGTGTGTGCATCTATTCGTATCTCCAATTTGTGCCTGCGGGATTGACCTGTTCTTAGACTCTCGCCTTTCTAACCATCGATTGTCTATTGAACCAACTTCCGATCTATTTTCTCTATCATATCTACCAATGTGCATATATATATTTGATCACCATAACTTTATGACCCCTCAGAGGATTCGAACCCAGGCCGCCAGGAATCTGTACCAAGAGGGTAAGGAGTTAGTGATATCTGTGCTTAGTACCATTCAAGTTATGTTTCTCTCTCTCTCTCTCTCTCTCTCTCTATATATATATATATATATATATATAATTACTAACACACATTATACCTAAGATGCAGCTGTTTAGCTCCCACGTGCCTATATACTGCTAGGTGAACAGAGGCGTTCAGGAGAAAGGAAAATCTTCACACCTGTTTCTCTCACCTGGGAGATTGAACCAGGGTCTCTAGATTGTGAGTCGGGGACATTGACCATTAGAACACGGGACACCAGTGTGTGTGTCTGTGTATTTCGAGCAGGAGGGAGAGAGGGATGATGGAGGAGGTGGCCCAGCGGGGGGGACATGTTTGACCTCCCCTGACCTCGCAGAGCTGGCCCAAGGTCATCAGGATCTCCCGCAACCCGCTCAATCATGAGACCCATTTGCAGGGGAGGGCTTTCCGTTTCAGCATTTGGCTCTAAGGGAAGCGCGTGAGCTGTTTTTTTCCCCAAGAGCACCGCGCACGAATTCGCGCACTGATCCGGCACTAATCAAGGAACGCTATCCAGGTACAGGATTCACGTCATCATTCCACGCTAGTGCCAGAAGCCGCATCCGCTAGACAGTTTCACCTGAAGCAACACCCGCAGGCGTCCTTGGCACAACTGGTGATCCATGGGCCCACCTAGCGCGTACCCTGGACGATATTGTAGTGGTATGCGCTTCCTGGTGGAGCCGGAGATGCCAACCTTGGGGTTGTAGGAGTTGGTATCCCTCCGTGGAAGATACACACGTAGGACTACAACGTTATATAATATAGAGGAAGAAGGTTACTATAGCAAATACTAAAAGGGATGAGTGTTGCTATAACTTGTAGTGTAAAGGAGTTGACCAGATCACACACTAGAAGGTGAAGGGACGACGACGTTTCGGTCCGTTCTGGACCATTCTCACAATCGACTTGAGAATGGATCAGGACGGACCGAAACGTCGTCGTCCCTTCACCTTCTAGTGTGTGGTCTGGTCAACATACTTTAGCCACGTTATTGTGACTCATCGCTTGCGTAGTGTAAAGGACATGTTTGTGGTTATTGTATGGAAGCTAGGGATTGCCTTTGAAGTTCTTGTATTATAGTGTCTGGGCGCTTTTAATATATATTTTTTAACAATCTGTTGGAGAGAATGTCTGGTAAGGTTGGTCGAGGCCAGATGGTTGGGGCTAGTCTCCCCCAACTTTTCAGGGGGAAATAGTCTGGGGTGCGGAACGGACATGAGCTGGTCGAAAAATTCCAGTTTAGCAACAAGATATTGCTTCTGGAATATTTCCTTATTGAGACTACTCATAGCAGAATGGATAGAGCTTCTGCCTCACACACATGGGGTCCGTGGTTCGAGTCTCCTAGAGCTCAGGTGAATAGAATGTTAATGTACACGGAAAAGTGGGTGACAATTTGTTATGTTGGAGTTGCGTGATAAAATCTGGTTTCAAATTTATGATTTTGCTGTGGAAAATCCGACTCAAATGTTTTAAAAAGACGAAGTGATATTGAACAAGCAATTATGAGCTGTAAAAAATAACAAAACTATACGTGCCTAAAGGTTTCCGTTTTTATAGACACGTGGGTGTGTGTGTGTGTGTGTGTGTATGTGTGTGTGTGTGTGTGTGTGTGTGTGTGTGTGTGTGTGTGTGTGTGTGTGTGTGTGTGGGTGTGTGTGTGGGTGTGTGTGTGTGTGTGTATGTGTGTGTGTGTTATTACACGCATAATATTATACATATATATAAAATATATATATGTATATATGTTTAATTGTTCGATAGACGCTGAAGAACTACCCCGCTCCCCCACCCCTAGACAAATCTGGGAAAATACATAACGCTAAAACAATTCACTCGACGTTACTTTAACGTTGATCAAACGCTAAACGCTGATCCAGCGTTGGAAAAGTTAATCCAACATTACCAGAGTACGTCTTGCCATGACGGGAGCCACATTAACCTAACACGCTATACTCTAAAAAAAAGATTTCGCTTGTTTTCTCGAGTCGGAAACGCCATATACCAGTGAATGGACAAGTTGACATCCTCTATCCGTCTAATACCTTCATAGATATGTTGTGTTTGAAGTCAAACACAACCTTGCCTTTACAGAACGGGCGTGGCGAAGTGTGACTCTTGCCGTCAAGCGAGACTTAATAAACGCCCTCTCAGCGGTATGCCCAACACAAGAAAATCACCTTGGTTCTAAATCATGCTGTTGGAGGAATG
>WNGS01165523.1:23820854-23837042 GCA_020271785.1 Procambarus virginalis | reverse complement strand
CTGTACCTTTTCCAGTTTCCTTATGTGCTTCTTCAGATGGGGACTCTATGATGAGGCGGCATACTCTAAGACTGGCCTCACGTAGGCAGCGTAAAGCGCCCTAAATGCCTCCTTACTTAGGTTTCTGAATGATGTTCTAACTTTTGCCAGCGTAGAGTACGCTGCTGTCGTTATCCTATTATATGTGCCTCAGGAGATAGATTTGGTGTTACGTCCACACTCAGGTCTCTTTCGCGCGTCGTCACAGGTAGGCTGTTCCCCTTCATGTGTACTGTCCCTTGGTCTCCTATCATAAGTTTGCAACGAGACTCGTCCCAGAGTTACGAGGGATGGGGTATGAAGAGCGCCTGAAGGAACTGTGCCTTACGACACGAGAAAGAAGGGAGACGGGGGATATGATAGGAACGTATAAAATACTCAGGGGATTGACAGTGTGGACATAGATGAAATGTTCACCGGAATAGTAGCAGAACGAGGGGACATGGGTGGAAGCTGGAAACTCAGATGAGTCACAGAAATGTTAGGAAGTTTTCTTTTAGCGTGAGAGAGTGGAAAAATGGAATGCACTTAAGGAGCAGGTTGTGGAAGCAAATTCTATTCATAGTTTTAAAACTAGGTATGATAGGGAAATAGGACCGGAGTCATTGCTGTAAACAACCGATGGCTCGAAAGGCGGGATCCAAGAGTCAATGCTCGATCCTGCAGACACAAATAGGTGAGTACAAATAGGTGAGTACAAATAGGTGAGTACATGTGTGCGTGCGTGTGTGTGTGTGTGTGTGTGTGTCCCCACACGACACTGGAAGACAGAAGAGTAAGGGGAGACATGATCACTACCTACAAAATTTCAGGGGAATTGACAGGGTAGATTAGAATAAACTATTCAACACTGGTGGTACGCGAACAAGGGGACACAAGTGGAAACTGAGTACCCAAATGAGCCACAGGGATGTTAGAAAGAACTTTTTCAGTGTCAGAGTGGTTAACATGTGGAATGCATTAGGCAGTGATGTGGTGGAGGCTGACTCCATACACAGTTTCAAATGTAGATATGATAGAGCCCAGTAGGCTCAGAGGAACCTGTACATCGGTTCATTGACAGTTGAGAGGCGGGACCAAAGAGCCAGAGTTCAACCCCCGCAAGCACAGCTAGGTGAGTACACACAGGGAGATAATGTGTAACAAATTAATTAATTTTTATGACGACCACAAATTTTATAGGAAAGAGATAGTTGGGTTGACTTTATCTGCACCTAAAAAGGGCTTTTAACAGTCTCCACACAAGAGGTTGTTCTGGAAAACTGGAACATGCGGCAAGGATGACAGACAGATTGCTGACATGGCTGAAAAGTTTGTTTGAAAGAAAGATGAAGGTGGTAATCAGAAGCATTGTACCATAGTCATTCGAACAACATTCAGAACATGTTCCTGTCCTGTATTGTTGTCTGAATGTGCACACACGTTCGTAGTATTGATTTGTATATTTTACTTGACAGTTCTAGAGGTTAAGTGTGAGTGTGTGGAGGAAAGAGCCTTATTCATAGAGGCCAGAGTATGAAAAAGTCGACCGTCTAACTACTCATGTCCGTGTCACCTCTTGGGCGGCTTACCCTTCATCAGTCAATCCAACCTTCTGGGATCACCATAGCCCGTGCTACATGAACACTTCGTTCTGAGTAGCTAAATTTAAGACAACAACAACAATCCAACCAGTTGATGGGTGGTGGTTCCCATGGCGACGCCCCCTCGTCATACAGGTTCCTCCTTCCTGCTGACCGCCTCAACCCTCCTCGTCTTCTTTCCTCCTCTCTCTTTCTCCCATTCTATCTTTATTTCCTCCTTTTGTTCAAAACCTCCTTCCATCTCTCCCTCAGTCTCTCCTATACTAATTCACTCATTGTATTCCTTCTCTCTTTCCGTTCTTCTGTCTCTTTTTATATCTCCCTTTATTCATCACTCTGCTTCTCTTTTCATCTCTTCCTCCCTCCCCTCTCTCAGCCTCATGACGATTCTGCCCTCCACTTCGTCACGACAAGCAATTGCACCAATTTCTCGAGCAACCATGACCCTATTAGCTGGCCACGCAAAAATAGGTTCAGCGACCCTGCATTGCTGAATTCGCGTGTATGTCAGTGCACGAACACGCAGTCCACGCAATGAATCAGATCACAATTTATGTCATTCGAGACCTAATTGGTGAACATTCAATTCCAATTTCGTCAATGCTTCATGAGGCGCAACACACATATATACCGTATCATATATATACCATATATATATGATATCGACAGATATTAATCATGTTGACCAGACCACACACTAGAAGGTGAAGGGACGACGACGTTTCGGTCCGTCCTGGACCATTCTCAAGTCGATTGTGGTCAACTTACTCTATGTGGTCTGGTCAACTTACTTTAGCCACGTTATTGTGACTCATCGCCTGGATATTAATCATATTTCAGTTTCAGATATCATTATCACCATTACTTACCGTCTTGAAAACAGATAAACGCCCATGTATATATTTGCTTTCTAAATTGTATAGTGTATTTTTCCTCAAGATATACGTGTGTGCGTGTATCTTACCAAATACATAATTGTATAAATGTATTTGGTAAGATTCGCTGTGGTTGGAAAAGTCTGCTGAATTCGAAAATGATAAAATAACTGCATATTTTTGTTTGCAGCGTCAATAGTTTCCCCCACAAAGCTCTTTACTAATTCTTCATGATTTTTCGGGGCTTTGGAACTTCGTCATTTGTAAAGAAATGTTGTTAGATATAAAAAAAAGTACGGGTATCTCTTACATGTATCTGTTCGTTAGTGCAAGTCTTCACTCAATTCACTTAGGGGAGCCGGTCGGCCGAGCGGACAGCACGCTGTACTTGTGATCCTGTGGTCCTGGGTTCGATCCCAGGCGCCGGCGAGAAACAATGGGCAGAGTTTCTTTCACTCTATGCCCCTGTTACCTAGCAGTAAAATAGGTACCTGATGTTAGTCAGCTGTCACGGGCTGCTTCCTGGGGGTGAGGCCTGGTCGAGGACCGGGCCGCGGGGACACTAAAAAGCCCCGAAATCATCTCAAGATAACCTCAAGATAGGAATTGAATAATAATCGCTTGAAGGATATGATATAATCCCCCGACCATAAATCGGGGGGGGGGGGGGACTAAGAGTCAATTTTTATTATGCACCCCATACCCACCCCGTGGACGCTGGGGGAAAGGGTTTCAGAGGCACATAATCCGTTCAGGAACTAAAGAGTCACCCCATATAACTTCACACATTTCGAAACATTGTGATGAAGCGAGACGAACAAAAAACGAATATCATGATCGCACTATACACCCCTCCCTATCATACAGAAACAGCGAGAGTGGGGTGGTGATGGTGGTGGGGGATAATAACTACACAGTGAGCGATCCAGTGACCGACAGCGAGTAAACGACCTTGACACAAGAGTGTTGGAACCAACCTTGATTCAGCTGGAAATGGTGATGGACTTGAGATATCTTGTTGATATGCACAGTGGCTTGAAGAGTGGGTCCCGCGCGTGCAACTCGTGCACACGCAACGCAGTTTCTCCCTGAGCCTCTCGATCGTCCACATCTTGGTTATCTTGTGTGCGGGGGATTTCACTTCCATCTGCTTGATAACGGGGTTAGCCGTGTTATCTTTAAATGTGAATTATGTTCAGAATTAAGGTAAATTTTCTAGTCAGTAAGCTATTATTGCCTTAATTACCCTCTAGAGATTGATTGGCCTTAAGCTCGACACCAAACCAAACAAGGGAATTAGTGACGGTGGGCTGAGGTGATTAGAGCGATGGTGGTCGTAGTGCTTAGGTCACCACTGTAGTGAAAGCAACAACTAATAGGGCAGTCACAATCTGTGGTTTACACTAGTTAAAAACTAAGTACCCCGTAGGGTAAGCCTTGCCCCCTTAATACTAAGTATTGGGATCGAAGCCTATCAGCCTCTGGAGGGTTATTAAGGTCACCACAATAGCTTACTGACCGACCACCAACTATACTTGAGTCCTGGCTATAGACCAGGACTCTAGAAAACTCTGAATGTAAACAGAGAAACGGGGAACATCTCTTAATGTATATAATAACGAAAATGTTGAAATATAAAATTATGAGTAACTTCTGACCTTTTATACTGTGAGATTCATCCCGAGAAGCTTGTACAGTTCCCCCCAGTCTGACCCCACCAGGCTGACCACCCCAGGCTGACCCCACCAGGCTGACCCCACCAGGCTGACCCCACCAGGCTGACCCCACCAGGCTGACCCCACCAGGCTGACCACACCAGGCTGACCCCACCAGGCTGACCCCACCAGGCTGACCACACCAGGCTGACCACCCCAGGCTGACCCCACCAGGCTGACCACCCCTGGGTTTCGATCTCGAGCAGATCATGATCAACTTGATTACGGTCGTGAGAGGCATTCACGTTGGATATCTCAAGGTTACCCTGGTGATTTATGTATGTTCTCACCTTGATGTCTCACCTTGATGTACTCACGAAGATGTGCTCACATAGATGTCTCACTATGATGTACTCGCGAAGATGTGCTCACATAGATGTCTCACCTTGATGTACTCACGAAGATGTGCTCACATAGATGTCTCACCTTGATGATCTTACAGGGTTGCAGGAAGCTCCCAAGCCCAACCTTCCTAGTTATGCTGGTCGATTAATGCAATAACTCTAATTCCTTAAGCTTCACATCATATATTATTTCGAAGATGGTTAGTGACTTCTACTTCATTTACGACTCTCTTTGGCATCTCTCTGGTCCATCTTTGCTTCTAGCTTTCACTCGTGATTTTTCACTTAATTGTTTTAATTTTTGAATTCTAACAAACAAATGTATCAAAATTAAGTGTAATGGTGTTTTAGAAGGATTGCATCAATGTTTATGTAGGAAACAGTAAAATTATTGTGTTATTTGGTGCACAAGTTTTGGTCTCTGGATTCCGAAGAGACAAAGAATAATGTGGGTTAAACAAATTAACATCCACCACAACCTCAGCCATCACAGGAACATATTTCTTTCCACAGGGGGAGCCACAGTAGCTCCACAGTAGCCACAGCCATCAGTAGGAGATGGGTAAGCTGCAGTGGCTCTATTGGTCCACCCGGTACCTCATCTCAAGCTCCGTAACATGCTCGGCTGCTACAGCAAAATTGTATTCACTTCATACTTTGAAAATGTTGACAAGGGTCAAAGTACCTAGATGTCTAGATAACTAAAATTCTGAATAACCAAAAGTGATATCAATAATTCTGATTTTTTTTATAGATTTGTTGAAACTTTGATATTGATTTTAAGACATGCGTTGTGAGCGACTGATGGTGTCATCCTCAGACATGCATATTTCTACTCACATTGTATACTAAATATATTTATCATCATTTCTTAAGCGATGTTAATAAATCTCTCTCCGGTATACAGTTTTATGAGACTGTTAACAGCCTCATTATACAATAAATCAAGCCTTGCAAGCTGTATACACCTCTTTATGTAGCACAGAATAAAAAGCAACACTTCTCGCATTACTTAATAACTTATATCAACATTACACGTAAAACAACAACACTATTTCGAAACTATCACCGACCACTCTACTAACTAATATCTAACTTTGTTCTCTGTTTACAAATTTAGCAACATTCACTTTGTCCGAAAGACAGACAACTTCCCCAAAGGGGTTAAGTAGCTTCCAAGTGTAGAAGCTGTTCCGTGATTTTTCGTCTCTCATTCTTGTCCCCCAAAGGCTTGTCGAGAACCTCGTAAAAGATGATTGGTTTAGCCTGAGTTTCCCGGAGTTCTCATTTATGAGTTTCGTGGGTAGCCTCTTGGAAGTGGTGGATAGCCTCATGGGAGTGGTGGATAGCCTCATAGGAGTGGTGGATAGCCTCATGGGAGTGGTGGATAGCCTCATAGGAATGGTGGATAGCCTCATGGGAGTGGTGGATAGCCTCATAGGAGTGGTGGATAGCCTCATAGGAGTGGTGGATAGCCTCATAGGAATGGTGGATAGCCTCGTGGGAGTGGTTGTGTGGCGAGTCTCTGGTCGAGGTGTTGGCGTTGCAAGAGTTTAGGATTATTCCCCTTGTTGTTACGTGTGTCAGCCAAGTCAATATTTAACACAAGTTGATAATGATCCAGGGATGGATCGGAACTCATGCCTCTGCCTTTACTGTTCCGATGTGTGGGGTTTGGTATCTTATTTTGAGTTCTATTTTCGTTTTTAATGTGTACGCGAGGCAAGTGACTGCAGTGAGGATATTTTATCCGATGATATCTCACCATTGATAACATGTACCTCGATTGTCTCATTGGCAATTACCGCTATCTTGACTTTTTGTCTTATTCCTGAGTATGACGTCTGTGTGTCTGTCGACAACTCAATCAATTTTTTTCTGAGGAATGTCTTGCTTTTTTTCCTTCGTTACCATTGTTCCTTGAGGATGTCGTCTGTCGCTTCACTCTGCAATCAAGTCTTGATATCTTGTAAAATAACTCTGTCGTTTCTTGTCGTTCCGATCAAATGAAATACTTCGCTGCTAACATGAACGTTGCGAGGTGAGAATAGCTTGAGCTACCTCATCCCTCTGTGTGTATTTATACCTCAATAAACTTATTTCAGTCTCTCGACATTACCCACGACCACCGCAATACGTCGCTACCAACATAGTGATCCCTTTCGATGGAGAGGGATGTTGAACCTGCCCTCTCAACTTGGTGTTGAACTTGCTGTTGAACTTGCCATCTCAACAGAGTCATCCCTCTAAACATAGCTCTTGGAAAAACAGTTATTGCATGAGCTATATATTTCCCTCGTGAATAAGTTGTCTCGTTGAGAACGGAATCACCCGTGACGTAAAGTTGGCGCAGGATTAAAACGGTTCGACTTGACGGGAGGAAAGCCTGCCATAGGCAAAGGTCACTTGTTCACTCCTTGATTTTCTGTCCTTGAACTGTCCTTTCCGGAACTTTACTGTTCCTCCGTCAACTCGTCCTGATGGAGCTTTCATCTTTTGTCTATTTCACATTTAATTGGAACTTGCTTTCTTATTTATGCATCAACCTCTTGAACTTTTTTCCCCCTACATGAAGCCTCTTGAACTTGTTTTCCATTACTTGCATCAATCTGTAGAACTTGCATTTCTTTTCTGGCGTCAGCATTATCCTGCTAAACTTCCTAGCCCAGCATTATCCTGCTAAACTTCCTAGCCCAGCATTATCCTGCTAAACTTCCTAGCCCAGCATTATCCTGCTAAACTTCCTAGCCCAGCATTATCCTGCTAAACTTCCTAGCCCTGCATTATCCTGCTAAACTTCCTAGCCCAACATTATCCTGCTAAACTTTCTAGCCCAGTATTACCCTGCTAAACTTCCTAGCCCAGCATTATCCTGCTAAACTTCCTAGCCCAGCATTATCCTGCTAAACTTCCTAGCCCTGCATTATCCTGCTAAACTTTCTAGCCCAGTATTATCCTGCTAAACTTCCTAGCCCAGCATTATCCTGCTAAACTTCCTAGCCCAGCATTATCCTGCTAAACTTCCTAGCCCAGCATTATCCTGCTAAACTTCCTAGCCCTGCATTATCCTGCTAAACTTCCTAGCCCAACATTATCCTGCTAAACTTTCTAGCCCAGTATTATCCTGCTAAACTTCCTAACCCAACATTATCCTGCTAAACTTTCTAGCCCAGCATTATCCTGCTAAACTTCCTAGCCCAGCATTATCTTGCTAAACTTCCTAGCCCAGCATTATCCTGCTAAACTTCCTAGCCCAGCATTATCCTGCTAAACTTCCTAGCCCAGCATTATCCTGCTAAACTTCCTAGCCCAACATTATCCTGCTAAACTTCCTAGTCGAGCTTTATCCTACTAAACTTCCTAACCTAGCATTATCCTGCTAAACTTCCTAGCCCAACATTATCCTGCTAAACTTTCTAGCCCAGTATTATCCTGCTAAACTTCCTAGCCCAACATTATCCTGCTAAACTTTCTAGCCCAGCATTATCCTGCTAAACTTTCTAGCCCTGCATTATCCTGCTAAACTTTCTACCCCAGTATTATCCTGCTAAACTTCCTGACCCAGCATTATCCTGCTAAACTTTCTAGCCCAGCATTATCCTGCTAAACCTTCTAGCCCTGCATTATCCTGCTAAACTTCCTAGTCCAGCTTTATCCTGCTAAAATTCCTAGCCCAGCATTATCCTGCTAAACTTCCTAGCCCAGCATTATCTTGCTAAACTTCCTAGCCCAGCATTATCCTGCTAAACTTCCTAGCCCAGCATTATCCTGCTAAACTTGCTAGCCCAGCATTATCCTGCTAAACTTCCTAGCCCAACATTATCCTGCTAAACTTCCTAGTCGAGCTTTATCCTACTAAACTTCCTAGCCCAGCATTATCCTGCTAAACTTCCTAGCCCAGCATTATCCTGCTAAACTTGCTAGCCCAGCATTATCCTGCTAAACTTCCTAGCCCAACATTATCCTGCTAAACTTCCTAGTCGAGCTTTATCCTACTAAACTTGCTAGCCCAGCATTATCCTGCTAAACTTTCTAGCCCAGCAGTATCCTGCTAAACTTCCTAGTCCAGCTTTATCCTGCTAAACTTCCTAGCCCAGCATTATCCTGCTAAACTTCCTATCCCAGCATTATCCTGCTAAACTTCCTAGCCTAGCGTTATCCTGCTAAACTTCCTAGCCCAGCATTATCCTGCTAAACTTCCTAGCCCAGCATTATCCTGCTAAACTTCCTAGTCCAGCTTTATCCTGTTAACTTCCTAGTCCAGCTTTTTCCTGATAAACTTCCTAGCCCAGCATTATCCTGCTAAACTTCCTAGTCCAGCTTTATCCTGCCAAACTTCCTAGCCCAGCATTATCCTGCTAAACTTCCTAGCCTAGCGTTATCCTGCTAAACTTTCTAGCCTAGCATTATCCTGCTAAACTTCCTAGCCCAGCTTTATCCTGCTAAACTTCCTAGCCTAGCATTATCCTGCTAAACTTCCTAGCCCAGCATTATCCTGCTAAACTTCCTAGACTAGCGTTATCCTGCTAAACTTCCTAGCCTAGCGTTATCCTACTAAACTTAATAGCCCAACATTATCCTGCTAAACTTTCTAGCCCAGCATTATCCTGCTAAACTTTCTACCCCAGTATTATCTTGCTAAACTTCCTGGCCCAGCATTATCCTGCTAAACTTTCTAGCCCAGCATTATCCTGCTAAACTTCCTAGCCCAGCGTTATCCTACTAAACTTAATAGCTCAACATTATCCTGCTTAACTTTCTAGCCTAGCATTATCCTGCTAAACTTTCTAGCCCAGCATTTTCCTGCTAAACTTCCTAGCCCAGCATTATCCTGCTAAACTTGCTTTTCTTTGCATCAGCTCTAAGTTATAAACACCAGTTCATTTACGAATGAAGATATACACAAATGAGCTTGGATTATATTATTTGCTGCAGACGGACGCATTATAAAATACAAAAGAAAATATAATGATTTTTGTCTTAAATCTTTGTGGTACTTTTTTTTCAGTCCATACTTATCTGTTGATATTGTTTGAGCAACGCGTAAAAAATGTTTGATGAATTAAAGCGGAAGTTGAGGGAGTCACCTTCAGAGAATTGTCTTAATGTGAAGCAACTTTTTCCATGTAATCTGTTCAAATCAAGACTAAATTACGGGCGCCGTATATGGCGATATTTTCACACGAACACGCCTTCGCCTTCGTTCGTAAATTGTTAAAAATTGTACATTTCCCCGCTGTACATCGTGATGTTGATAAGGAGACCTGATCTGTGGTGTGTGTGTGTGTGTGTGTGTGTGTGTGTGTGTGTGTGTGTGTGTGTGTGTGTGTGTGTGTGTGTGTGTGTGTGTGTGCATCTATTCGTATCTCCAATTTGTGCCTGCGGGATTGACCTGTTCTTAGACTCTCGCCTTTCTAACCATCGATTGTCTATTGAACCAACTTCCGATCTATTTTCTCTATCATATCTACCAATGTGCATATATATATTTGATCACCATAACTTTATGACCCCTCAGAGGATTAGAACCCAGGCCGCCAGGAATCTGTACCAAGAGGGTAAGGAGTTAGTGATATCTGTGCTTAGTACCATTNAGACAGGTTGACAAGGACAGCCTCTTTAGAGAAAAAGTTGGACAAAAGCACATGGGAATGGAAAAAAAAGCACGAGTGACAATATATAAGGAAATACACGTACCCTGTACGGATGGTCAGTAAGGGAAATTACACTGAAAGAAGTTGTTAAAGTCACCTCCATCCATGTCTTTAAGGCCAGATTCGACAACAATTTCAAAGGCCAGCATAGTTAAATTATAGCGCAATATATATTATATAGATGCGGTAAAAATTACCCTGATATTAAGATACTTTTATATATATATATATATATTATATATATATATATATAATATATATAAATTATAACGACACTATTAGGCAAGATAGGGAGAGTAGACCTCATATCCCGGTAGCTACAGGTAGGTAAACACCAGACGCTCCTCCACACTGAAACGTCTCTCTCACTCTCCTGTCTACCACTTGGCTGGACGGTAGAGTGACGGTCTTAATTCATGAAGGTCGGCGTTCAACCCCCGACCGTCCAAGTGGTTGGACACCATTTCTTCCCTCTGTCCCATCCCAAATCCTTATCCTGACCCTTCCAAGTGCTATATAGTCTAATGGCTTGGCACGTTTCCCTGAAAATTCCCCTACCTTCCCTCTCTCACTCTCCACGGAGGACTTGCCGAAATTATATATTCTGGTCAGCGTTATAATTGAATGGCCACGTCCGCGATTGAATGAAAAGCTATCAACCCTTCAACCTTCCTGCCTACCAGTTTCTTCCCCGGTTTAATGCTTGACAGGAACACCAGCTGAGGGTTACTGAGTAGTGTCGTAACTCCCCTCCGCCTATCACGCCGATCTTGACCATTTAGTGAGGCAACCTGAGGCGTACAGGACGGGTGAATAATGCTGAATTGTTATGACAACCTTTCACGAGCTCAAGGAAATATAACATTTCAAATGTTAGACATGATGGAGAGGTCAGGGTGGAAGTGGGTGGAGATTCAGGGTGGAATAGGGTGGAGGTTCCGATAGGCCGAGAAGGATAACGAGTCAAAGACGGAGGAGAGTAGAAGGTAAAGTTGATAAAGTGAATAAGAGCAGAATATTTGTTCCCTTGTACGAATACTCGTACAAGGGAACACGGGTGGAAACTGAGCACTCATATAAACCAGAGACACTAGAACTGTTTCATGTTTTCATTGTCAGAGTAATTAACAAATTCATTGCACTAAGAAGTGATGTGGTGCGGGAGACTCCATAAACATTTCCAAATGTAGATATAATAGCGCCCGAAATCATCTTTCAGTTGAATGGCAATTAAGAGGCGGGACCAAAGAGCCGAAGCTTAATCCCTGCAAGCACAATTAGCTTGTACAATTAGGTGAACACATACACCCAGCCCCTCCAATGTGCAATGCTCCACACTCGGTAAGACCTAAATTTCTTGCACAAGCTTGAGGCTTGACCTCTTTCCATGTCTTAGTGGCAAAGTTTACACGCTTCCCACTGCACCATTCCCACGGTAGCTTTGTGGCGGATCCCAGGGTGAGTTTGTGATGGATTCTATGGTGGTCCCTCGGGGTTTTGTGGTGATCTGTTTTTGGCTCTAAGGTTGCACCCATAGCTGCTCTGTTCACTATGGTGACTCTATGGAGGCCCGGGTGCGTTGATGGCTCGGTTAAAGCTTTGGTGGTTCTTTGATGAGTCTGTGGTGGTTCACTGAGGCTAAAGCTGTCACAATGGCGCCTCCGGACGGCCCTGACACTGCCCAATACACCTCTCTCCTCCACCCCTCATCGTCAGTCGTCATTTCGTCTCGTCTACTCATACATCTCTTCCCCTTTCGTATCCTCCGTCCCTCTCACATCTCCCTCCATCCCTGCCCTTTGATGCTCCTTCCCTCTTCATTTTTCCTCTCCTTTACCCCTCCCGTCGGTCCCCCTCTCCCATTCCTTCCCAAGATGTTGTAAGCTGAACTCCCTACCTCAGCTTGGTCTCTCTCTCTCTCTCTCTCTCTCTCTCTCTCTCCTCTCTCTCTCTCTCTCTCTCTCTCTCTCTCTCTCTCTCTCACACACAAACCAGTCCCGCTCGATCTCAATATATCAAAATGGAGTGACCGATAAGAGTGAAACACAATACAGCACTCAGAGTTTATCCTGCCGCTCAGCAAGCACCACGACCCGCCAGCCGTCCATCTGGCTGTAAATTACATCTCACATATAGCAGTGACTTCACCACTACACCTACCATGAACACACACATCATTTATGTTCATGGAAATTTGTAGAAACGCCAAAGTTTTAACCTCCATCGATTTTCTGGAGTACATTAGCATAGGTCTGTTCTGCATGTAAGGTCATGCACTGGTGGTCAAGAAGGATGCTGCACCGGTTGCTACAGACAGCAAGATGAAGTGTGGGAGGTTGCAGAGCGTCTTCATCTCTTGTTCTTATACTCACCAGCTCGGGTCAAGGTCGGTGTGTTCCACATACCTATGACCCTTTGCTGGTGGTCTCGGGTCATTGTCTAGACAAGGTCATGCTGTGCGACAGAGATACATTTTTGACCCTATTCAGGTTCAAAATGGTCTACGGAGCCTTGACCTTTGAGGTCAGGTGATCCTTGACCTGTTTTGTCGGGTGCCTCTTGCGAGATCAGGTGTTCGTCGACTCTTGTTGCAGATAATCCTTAACTTTAGCGTCTTGACCCTTGGGTCAGGTGAACCTTTATCAAAGTCGGAAGTTTCCAGGGACCTCGAGCCTGGAATCCCTACAGGAGGACATAAGCCTCCTTAAGAAGAGGTTTGACACAGAAATCGCCAATCTTTAAAAAAGTAGTTAGAAACTTCGTCTGGAACACAGCGAGGAGCCATGACCTTGACCCTGCACTGGCGAGCGTCTGACCCCGTCGCCTCACTGTCAAATTTCCTGAAGCGTAAGTCGTAAACAACTCGCAGAGGATGTATTTGTCAAAGTTTTATGGTCACGCGTCTTGGGGTTCCGGAGAAGAGGAGAGTGAGGCAAGGCGGAACAGGTTTTGATGGTAAGCGATCCTTATCCTAACTGCCATGACTTGGCACGCAAACACAGGTCTTATGTTGCTCATTAACAAATTACCTCTAATCTTGGCATTTTATATTATTTTAAGTTTGCAAAACGATATAATGCGCTTAATGTGTCTCGTGGATTTTAACTCTGAAGAATATATTTCTTATTCTCTATTTATTTAGACAGCAAGCGTGTAATTTTTTTTTTACAAAGTTGAAAACTTATGATGCAGATTGCACGATATTTCAAAACTTCCCCTTCCCTCACCACACTCTTTTCATCCCTGGGAACTAGGAATTGGGGGAGATAGACAACCTGGATTTTTACAGGACAAGCGTTCAAATTCCCGACGGCCCAAGTGGTTTGACACAGTTCCTTCACTCCGTCCTCACTTCCCAGCTTCTTGTTCTCGTGCTCCTTCCAAGTGGTAATCTTCGTAGCTCATAACTCTTCTTTGAGTTCCATGTATTGGCAAGATATGGTTTGTTTTATCTTAAGGATGTTGGTGAATAGTGTATTTCACGAATCACTTGTAGTATATACACATCACTTGTAGTATATACACATCACTTGTTGTATTTAGGAGTCACTTGTAGTATTTAGGAATCACTTGTAGTATTTAGGAAACAGTTGGAGTTATTGATTATGAATGAGTTTATTTATCTTTGTTTATTAAAAATATTTCTCGCCTGACTTGGAAACTTGTACTGTTCTACCTATGCGAGTATGAACTTCCCATGCATGGCATAGATATTACCATGTGTTTTTCTTGCCAATCACCAGAACTCGGCTAAAACTGTCCCAGTAAGGGCCCATACACCCTCATGACAGCGGGCAGTTAATGTCACTGAACTCTTTAATAGCATGCAGAGCCTCGTCTGTGTAGCGGAGCGCGGCGATCAAGACCGGAGTGTTGGGTAGTGGGGCATGACATATAGGCCGAGACTTACTCTCACCGGACCAGAAAATGATATTGTCATGAAAACCTGACTTATAGATTACGGCCAGCAGGGCGTGCCCATTCCATTACCCCACCACCCCGGGCGCCCCTCCCAATTCCCCCACCACCCTGGGGAGAACCTTCCCCCACCACGGCGGTATGACCCCCTCGCCCCTTTTCTCCCCCAATCTCCTCCCCTATTCTCACCTCGTCTGGCCTCCAATCTCGAACAAACGGTGGTAACACTCGCAGCGTGCTTGGCGAGCGATTTGGCCTGGGTTCGTATCCTGGCGGGGATGATTGACTAGGCACCAATTCTTAACTGTACGCATCTGTTCGCCAAGCAGTAATTGAGTACCTGGTTGTTAAACGATTGGAGGGTCGTATGCCAGGGGAATTAGTGGGTAAGGCTTACCATGATCTATGGGAAGAGAAAGCTCTCAGGCTGCTAACAGGAGTCAGCATGCAGTCGTCTGCTCCTGTACCCTCCTGTGTTTAAAAAGATATCTTACAGCTATGGATGTGTGTGTAATTACCTAAGTGTAATTACCTAAGTGTAGTTACAGGATGAGAGCTATGCTCGTGGTGTCCCGTCTTCCCAGCACTCTTTGTCATATACGCTTTGAAACTACTGACGGTCTTGGCCTCCACCACCTTCTCCCCCAACTTGTTCCAACCGTCTACCACTCTGTTTGCGAAAGTGAATTTTCTTATATTTCTTCGGCATCTGTGTTTAGCGTGTGTGTGTGTGTGTATGTGTGTGCGTGTGTGTGTGATTTTGCGTGCACGTGTAGTTACCTTACTGTGCTTGCTGGGGACGAGTTTCGGTTCTGGTTCCACCTCCTGCCCCCCCCAACCTTCAATTTATTAATGAATATGTTTCAAATTCTAATAGGCTCTGACATTTGAAATTGTGCCCCTTCATTAAGTCAACTTCAATGACTTCATCTTTAGGCTCAATTCGTTGATTTACTACTCTGTCAAGTAACAAATTTTATGATTTATTATTGAATTTAGAGCTTGTTCATGTACCAAAGATGACAAATAATCTTTGGCTATCCCTTCAGTACCCTGAAGTATTTTGTTTGTCGTGATCATATCTTGTTTGCTTTCTACCAGTGTAGCGGAGTTTATTTCATTTACCTTTTTTTTTCCTTCGTAACTCATTCATCACAGGTGGGAAACGAGGCGAGTGGCATATTGTAGCATATTTTTAAGCATTGTGTTCACGAAATTTTAACGTTATGAACGAGTCATATTTTCCAAAAATGCTTTGATGTATGAAGTACACTTCAGGCTGAATAACTCCTTGAGATTTATGTAAGCAGTTATGATCAGTGTTGATTTCTGACAGTTTTCACTTTTTACACGGATTTCTTGTTTATCGGATATCCTGGTAGGTGGATATCGCAAAGCTTCACCTCCTCTCTGTATCAATGGTGACGTTTTCTCGAACAGTTTTGTGTCCAAATCCACAAAGTGGTTCCTTACTTGAATCCCGGATATTCAAACGCTGCGGTGTTGCTTGGTCTGACACACTCCCTATCAGTTCAGCCTGCTTCTCTTGCGTGTGTGTGTGTGTGTGTGTGTGTGTGTGTGTGTGTGTGTGTGTGTGTGTGTGTGTGTGTGTGTGTGTGTGTGTGCGCGCGTTCGAGTTTGCATGCGCGTCAATCTAAGACTTTAAGAGTAAAGATCCATCAACTGTGATAGAAGATTATTGAAACTTCAGTCTACCTTCTATCTAACGTCCAATTATATCGCATTATTCTACAGCGTTCATAAAGATTAAATAAACTATTATCAGTGGAGTACAATTTGTATAGTTGTCATATATTGTGGGACATTTGGACACGCCCCGGTGATGTCACGCTAAAGCTGTGCTCCGTCAATAGCTTATTGTGAGCGTGTGAGCACTTGGGGACACGAAGACCAGTAATGTGAGCCAGTCACACGCGCCGAGGAGCGTGAAGGTAACCGCTGATGTGGCCATCTTCATCACTCTCACCTCAGGCGGGAGGAAACTCTTCGCCTGGCTTGATGACTCTATGTATATATGTGAGGTTCGGTCTGAATCGCTT
>WNGS01165523.1:23770919-23817517 GCA_020271785.1 Procambarus virginalis | reverse complement strand
TGTGATGTTCGAAATATTAAGTTTCTGTCATCGTCGTCGATCTGTGCTCACGATACAATGTTTCCGTCGCTTCATGCGATATACGTAATTAAAACCATAGGTGACTTACGATAGAATGGCAGTGGGCTCTTCCCCTTTCCCCGAATGATCAGATCAGTGGCTCGCTTCGCTTTTTTAGATGCCAGGAGCGAGGGCCATATGTACTTCTTCATAGGTACCCCTCGCGTTGAAGCTACGAATGTGTGTCAGCAGGTTGTACTGAGATTGCTTGAAGGAAATGCTCATGCTTTACATAATCTTGAGGTTATCTTGAGATGATTTCGGGGCTTTAGTGTCCCCGCGGCCCGGTCCTCGACCAGGCCTCCACCCCCCAGGAAGCAGCCCGTGACAGCTGACTAACACCCAGGTACCTATTTTACTGCTAGGTAACAGGGGCATAGGGTGAAAGAAACTGCCCAATGTTTCTCGCCGGCGCCTGGGATCGAACCCAGGACCACAGGATCACAAGTCCAGCGTGCTGTCCGCTCGGCCGACCGGCTCCCTAATAAGGGGGGAGAATGAACCGCATTGTGTTTCATCTAACGGTAATAAGTCGAGTAACTGGTCAGCGGCAAACAACATTATTTATCGTGAGAGCTGACAATGAAATGGGTACGAGAAGCTAGCTTATAGTAGCCTTCTCTGTCGTGTCGCTGGAACACTGGAGCCTTCTCGAGTGGGGGTGTTGGAGAGTGCTGCGGCCTGCGGACACCAGTCCAAGCCTTTTTTCTGCATGCATAAATTATTGCGTGTTATAACAGTCTTGCTGAACTGGTTTGGTTAGGTGTTTTGCACGACCGAAGCGCGAGATGTCTTGTGTGGGCGCAATTAATTGTTTAAGTTATGAATGTGGGTGTCATCTTGCCCGGGCGGCGCTTCTCCTGTACTGAATGTACCTTAATTCTTTAAAGCTAGCGTCATGTATTAACGTGAATGAATAATACTGATAGAATCTTTTGAAGCAATGCATTAGGATTGAACTCGTGTCTCTAGTCACTCCAGACTCACGTATACGAGCTCGGTTCTATCGCATAGTTTGAAATTATTTTTTCGTGGGTATATTAAACTATTGTGATTACGTGCAATGAATAATACAGGTTTTAAATTTTTAATAATACAAGGAATACAAGATATATAACATTATTATCACTGCCTCTGTTCTTCGCTTTCCTGTGTTGGGGAGAACAACTATCGCTCTCCTGTCACATGTCCTCACCGTCAATGGAATCCAGTTTGATTGCTATCGGCAGCAGCGTTCAAATTTCCATGTTCTGGAGATATTCGAGCAATTGGAACCTTGGATGCGATGCTCGTGAGCTTTTGGCAACGCATGTTACGCAAGGACACGCATGTTACATCCGTGTCCTCGTTAGTACGGTTATCGTTGCCGCCTTTACTTGGCCGTGCTGGGCCGTGCCTGGGCCTTGTCACCTCTATTTGGCCGTGCTTGGCCTTGCCACTCTCACACAAAGAACATGGTCACGGATAAGACACGAACTTTTGGCGTATTTGGCCGACGGTAACAATTACGTGCACAAGTAAAATCAGATGAAATTAAGGTCTTGATAGCTTTTCACTGTGGCAGCTGGGACATTTATTTACGCAAACGGAGACCAATTTGCACCAGAAATAATTATTCGTATTCAAACATACAAATAAGTAAAAAAAAATAATTGCGTTCTAAAAAAAAAAAAATATGCTTCGGAACACAAGACTACTACTGCTGATGAGATTAATTATATTTTGTAATGAAGGAAAATGTATAATCATCTATGTACTTGTAATCAGACGGTGCTGTTAACTTGTTAACTGCCCCGAGTTAACACGTTCTCATCCTGTTATAGGGATGGTATTCAACCCACAACACCTTACCTTATTATGTATTGCGGCGTTTCCCTTTCTGGCGTTTGCGTAGCTGACGAAATTATTGCTTACTGAATGTTGCTACCATCATTTTACGAGTCATAGAGTTTATCATTACCATAAAATGTAGAGTCATACAGGTTGGGCTTTCCCTTGATAACCACTTCCTGGCCATAGAGTACAAGTCATGGACTCTCTACACCACGTGTTGACACACCTCATAGCTGATGAAGGTAAACAATGGACCACACCTCACAGCTGATGATGGTAAACAATGGACCACACCTCACAGCTGATGAGGGTAAACAATGGACCACACCTCATAGCTGATGAGGGTAAACATTGGACCACACCTCACAGCTGATGAAGGTAAACAATGGACCACACCTCACAGCTGATGAAGGTAAACAATGGACCACACCTCACAGCTGATGAGGGTAAACATTGGACCACACCTCACAGCTGATGAAGGTAAACATTGGACCACACCTCACAGCTGATGAGGGTAAACATTGGACCACACCTCACAGCTGATAAAGATAAACAATGGACCACACCTCACTGCTGATGAGGGTAAACAATGGACTCTCCTCCTGCGTTACGTTACAAACTATGACGAGTAACTATTCGTTCTTAAACTTTCAGGAAATGAAAGATCTCTAGGAAAAAAAGTTAACTCTACAAATCGACGACGATATAATATCTATTTTCATCTTAAACTTGATGTTATTACGGTAATATTTTTATTGGAGTCTTGGAAGTTGTTGCTGATTTAAATAAATTACGTTCACTAAATCACTAAACTGTGATCTTCATTCATGATATAAATTCAAATTTTGTATTGTATGAAATTTTTAAAGTTTGAATGGAACTAATAGCCAATGTCTATACTTTGGAGACATAAGCAATCAGAAAATAACACTATTCAGGAGGGAAAATAAATTTTCTTTACAATGTAATTAGCTATCGTGGTGCACAGCAGGTGGACCTGTTATCTTCTCTCGGATTGGGTACACACGTCAGCCAGCATGTGTTGTGGTTTTGATCTTTATAAACCAATAAACCAGCGAAGAAAAGGACTGAGATACTTGGGTTGCCACCAAGTTTTAGAACATTGGCAGTTGTTTACACACGTCAAGAACAGAGGCAGTTGTTTACACATGTCAAGAACAGAGGCAGTTGTTTACACATGTCAAGTTGTGCCTCACTTCTCCAGCCAAAAGTCTCAGTAGTTACAAGGTAAAAATTATCAAAGTCGGAAGTGGTGGTCAACTTCAACTTCGAATAGACATTCATTCATTGTGTATATATATATATATATATATATATATATATATATATATATATATATATATATATACACAATCATACACTCTGTACATAAATATATAAAAACCTCATTCACTACTTTTTGTATTCAAGAGAGAGATAACTGCCTCCGACGAGACTGTTACCAGCAAGATTTACGACTGAAAATGAAATAATAATGCTTAATGTAGGAAAATCGACGCCGTTGAGATCTGAAATTGTTTGAAGAAGAGAAAGGTGGAGGAACAAATAGATCCGTGAGTTGAGAGGTCCGTGATTTGTTCAGAGATAACTGAAGTGAGTTGACAGGAAATATATATTTTTTTCATTTCGATAAACTAATTTATTGCAGTTCTTATCGTTTTTGTTATATATTTGTTCTTCTCAGTTCGTGGAAATATGAGGCAAGGTTATTTGAAAAGAAAGGGAAAAAGTCATGTAATATTATTATTATGAGGATAAAGTACAAAGCTAATATGACTACATCGCTCAGAAGTGATATGAGAACAGGATAAAAAAATAGGTTATGAGGATTGGGTGAACGAACGGTCTCCATCAGCAACTTGGACCATCGGAGAATCGAACCCTATCCTGCAAGTAGCGAGGTTCTCGCTCTGTACCCTCCAATCTAAGAAGATGGTCAATCACACAATATCATGACCACTCTTAAATAACGTTGGTTTTGTGTTATAAACATTTATGTCAGTTTCCTGTTAACGAATGCTCGCAGCTCAAGGCCTGGGGCCAGATTCACGAAAGCACTTACTCAAGCACTTATGAACCTGTACATCTTTTCTCAATCTTTGGCGGCTTTGTTTCCAATTATTAAAGAGTTTATGAGCTCCGAAGCACCAGGAGGCTGTTTATAACAATAACAACAGTTGATTGGGAAGTTTACATGCTTGTAAACTGTTTAATAAATGTAACCAAAACCGTCAAAGATTGAAGAAAGATGTACACGTTCGTAAGTACTAGCGTAAGTGCTTTCGTGAATCTGGCCCCTGGAGTCCCCATCTATAGAGCCACACACAAAAACTAGAAGAGTAATGACATATGCAACAAGACTTGTTCTAACACTGAGAACTGCCAACAGTGAAGAGATGAGAGAACGTGAATGATATTGAGGGAAATTGACAGAATGGACATTAAAGCAATATGCACAATAATAAACAATAGAACCAGAGGACAACTTTAGAAGGAAATGCGATGAGAAAAAAGAAAGAAATTAAGGACGTTGCTTTAATTGATTCACACAAGAGCTAAGCTCGATCCTGCTGGACACACACACACACACACACACACACACACACACACACACACACACACACACACACACACACCATGTGAGGAGTGAGGGGGACGTCTCAGTTACTGAGCCTCGCCTCAGGTGTCAGTCATGCAGACAGTGATGAGTCAGTGACAAGAGGTCTGCCTCTACCACACCATCCAATCCGCTCCATACCAACTACTCAGTCCCAACCACTCTATCCCATGCCCTCCATACCAACCACTCCTGCCTCTCCATCTCTCCCACCTCCCAATTTCTCCTGACTCCTCATTTTCCTTCTTCCAGTTCTTCTCTGCCATTCTCCTCCTTCCCTATTCTTCCATTTCACTCTGTTCATAAATATTTACGTGTGCCACCAGCCTCCAGCACACCCTACTCCTCCACACGATTCATCACCACACACTCCACCAGAAAAACTTAATCTCGCCACCTTACAAGAGAGGAAAACGGATTGGATATAATCTCGACGTACAAGATACTGAGGGGGGGGGGAATAGACAGGTTGACAAGGACAGCCTCTTTAGAGAAAAAGTTGGACAAAAGCACATGTGGAAATGGAAAAAGCTTACGAGTGACAAATATATAAGGAAATACACGTACCCTGTACGGATGGTCAGTAAGGGAAATTACACTGAAAGAAGTTGTTAAAGTCACCTCCATCCATGTCTTTAAGGCCAGATTCGACAACAATTTCAAAGGCCAGCATAGTTAAATTATAGCGCATATATATATATATATATATATATATATATATATATATATATATATATATATATATATATATATATATATATATATATATAGATGCGGAAAAAATTACCCCTGATATTAAGATACTTTTTATATATCTATCTATATATATATATATATATATATATATATATATATATATATATATATATATATAGAGAGAGAGAGAGAGAGAGAGAGAGAGAGAGATAAATTATAACGACACTATTAGGCAAGATAGGGAGAGCTAGACCTTATATCCCGGTAGCTACAGGTAGATAAACACCAGACGCTCCTCCACACTGAAACGTCTCTCTCACTCTCCTGTCTACCACTTGGGCTGGACGGTAGAGTGACGGTCTTACTTCATGCAGTTCGGCGTTCAACCCCCGACCGTCCAAGTGATNGACCCTGACCTAAACCCCAGTATCAAGATACTCACACCTGTAACCACCTCCCATGCAGCAATTATGCCAATTACCGTCGGAACGACCTCCATATCACCAGTTTTGTCCAAGCGCTGCCGCCTTTGTGTCGACCACAAAAGGCTCTGGTAAAAAAATTAACACTTGACCTTTCCTATCAACAGTACCAGCATTAATCAAACATTTACGTGTCTCCTTACGAACCTGTGCATCTTTTATCGGTCACAATGGCTTAGTTTGTATTTTTTTAGCGGTTGACGAGCTCTGAAGCTCTACGAGATTATATGTAGCAATAACAATTTTTGGTTGTAAAGTTTCGAGCTCGTAAACTTTAATAAACACGGACTTAGGTACCGTGCCAAGGTACCCGGGTCCCAAGCGAGGGCGAGGAGACCTTTGACCCAACGATGGTACTTGTGTAAAGGAGGAAATGTATATGTTTATCTCTCAGAATGTTCGGTAATATGTTTATTGCTTGTGATGTGTGTCTGTGTATATATTAACACGATGTACTGGACGGGGTGAGAATAGCTTGAGCTACCTCATCTCTTTGTGTGTATTTTACCTCAATAAACTTATTTCAATTTCCTAACAACAGAGAGGTTGTTAACGTGACTAGTGTGTGTTGAGTGTTCTGGCAGGTCTTACCATATCAAACACATCAAATTTCAAGTAGTTTTGACCAACCAGAAGCGCAGTAACCTACGCACCCCACTTAGCCTGACGAGGTCAATGCTCGTTAGCCTAAGTAAACGTCAATATAGTGGTGCTTTTAAGTTCACAAAGCACCACAATTTGACGCTAGGGGTACTTAGCGTCTGAATTCCAGTGCATGAAAGGTCATACTGAGCTGCTGAGGTGGATTGAATGAGTTTATATTCTGTTCTCAAAGGTTTGTTAAGTTGGGGATAGGGGGGGGAGGGATAGGAGGAACAACGAAGTGGAAAACGGGAAATTAAGAACGGAATAAGCTGATGAAAGGATAGGTGAAGGTTAGTGGGTTGTCCACTATGTACGTGGGCGTCTGTGTATGTGAGGGAGCATGGCACCGCTCCTGTGCCAGGTAAGCTACGGGCTCACCATAGCCCGTGCTACTTGGAACTTGTTCCGAGTAGCTGAATCTATAACAACATCATTGTGTGAGGCAAGTTTGTTAATGCATCGTCAAAATGACGCTGGAGGTTGCCGGTGTTAAGACAATGCCAACACTCCTACCAGTGTTGCTATGTACAGCTGGGGACCAGTGTTGCTATGTATAGCTGGGACCAGTGTTGCTTTGTATAGCGGGGACCAGTGTTGCTATGTATAGCGGGGACCAGTGTTGCTTTGTATAGCGGGGACCAGTGTTGCTATGTATAGCTGGGGACCAGTGTTGCTATGTATAGCGGGGACCAGTGTTGCTATGTATAGCGTGGACCAGTGTTGCTATGTATAGCGAGGACCAGTGTTGCTATGTATAGCGAGGACCAGTGTTGCAAACCATTCTCTCAATTAACCAATCCGTAAGAAAATGTAACGGTTTTCTCCTTATCTAGAATCGTACGAACGCTCCTAAACCTCTATCCAGGCCGATGCAGAGAAAACGTCACTATTATAGTGCTTTAAGTTGTACTAATACGTCGCATTTTTAACGTATTGGGTGAGAGGACGGTTTTGATCCCCTGGGGTCCTGCTGGGTCTAATTACAACCTTTCAGAATGGCTTGTTGCAGCTTCTCACGATTTTATGTGTATTTAAATTCGTTGTGTGTGAAGGTGGCTGTAGTTTGGTAGTTACTGGTTAGTGTACTCCCCCTAACTGTGCTTGCGCACCCGTCGTCAGACCAAGTCCATTCCATCCAGTGGTCGACCCCAAAAGACGTATTCGTCAATACTAACATGATGTTCACTCGAAATAGGAATTTTCTCAAATATAAATTAATATAATTTTATATTAACATATTGTGTATATGTAGACATAGGTTAGGTTAGGTTAGGTTAGGTGTTTAGGTTCTGTTGATTTGTAGTACGTGGGTGAAGCACTTACAGCCTTGTGGTTCAAACAAAAGTCGTCAGCGAAGCACTTGTTCCGGAAGTGTTCGGGCGTGAGTCGTGTGTAAACTGTTTTTCCTTCATAAACAGGAGGGGGTTGGCGGGTGCATGGAATGGACTTTAGCCTTTGTTTAAGAGGACGGGCTAGCTTGCGAGGGTTGGGTTTCGGTTCGCTGGCTCGCCTTTCAATGCTCAGTCAACCTTGTGTTAACGTTTCTGAGCCTGTTGGAAGGTAAGATAAGATATAAATCACGAAGAAGACGATTAAGAGATGTTCAAATATCAATGCTACTTATGAAGTGAAAAAGAACATCACATATTGTCCTTACGTGACAGCGATACGAACCTCCGGAAAGTTAACTTAAACAAGACAGGTACAGCGAAACACATAACCAGACCCCATCCGAACAGCCACTCAGACGCCAGTCAGACAACCAGACCCCATCCTAAAAGATACCTAGACACCATCTGAACGCAAATCTAATCATTTGATGTACCAATTAAAGATTCGAACACCCACAAGTACATATTAGAATCTGATTACAAATCAGCTACGGGATCCCCTACAAAAGGAACTAATACCTTGAACCCGACGCACGTATTGTCATGATGCCTTGGACACAGTTTCTACTGCAGGAAGTATCGTAAAATGCCTAAAATGCAAAGCCGATCGTTAATCAGATGGTAATGGCAAGCTAGAGAGAATAAGGAGGGGTGAATAATAGGCAGAAACAGGAAGCAATGATACGCTCCGCCTCGCATAGGCAGTAACGGGGAACTGTGCTTCCATCTGCCGCGATAGGCAGCATCAGTTAGGACCCGGAGCTCCGTCTGCGTTGTAAAACATAAATAGGAAATAGTGAGATTGCTTGCAACGGATAAACAACACCAGGAAATGCCACTAAACAACAGGAGGCAGCGGCGCCTTCTTCCCGTGGTCAGTATTCCTGTGCACCAGAATCATCGTATGACCGAACTCGCTGATGATCTCTCACTGCTGGACGGCCCAACCACTTGGCTAGACGGTAGAGCGACGGTCTCGCTTCATGCAGGTCGGCGTTCAATCCCCGATCATCCAAGTGGTTGGGTACCATCCATTCCCTCCCCCCCCCCCCCCCCTGTCCCATCCCAAATCCTTATCCTGGCCCCTTCCCAGGGCTATATAGTCGCACTGGTTTGGCGTTTTCTCCTGATAGTTCCCTTCCCACTGTTGGACAATATATTCGGGTGTAATATTCAAATTGTATGTCCGTTGAGTCACAACCAATCACAGGCGAGCAGGCCTCTGACGTCACGCCAGACAGACAGTCAGAGGCCTACTCGCCTGTGATTGGTTACGTCTCAACAGCCATACAATTTGAGTATAACAAAATATACACGTGCAACTGGTCAATATTATCACGAACCATTTCGTCTAAAATATACGCATGCGAAACTATCGTTGCTCGGGGGATTTATTTCGACTGAAATTGATTACATTGAGTTAATAAAACAATCCTCATTCATAAAATACATTCCTAAACTATTGAAAGAGTAAAGGGGGGTTTAAAGTTGTTGTTGTTATAGATTCAGCTACTCGGAACAAGGTCCAAGTAGCACGGGCTATGGTGAGCCCGTAACTTACCTGGCACAGGAGCGGGGCAAGTAGCACGGGCTATGGTGAGCCCGTAACTTACCTGGCACAGGAGCTGGGCAAGAAGCACGGGCTATGGTTAGCCTCGTGGACGGGTTTAAAGGTCGTTCTGAATAATATAGTGACGTCAGATGCAACATTGTCTCGTCAGCGATGCAAGCTGCAACTAGGAGGTCCCAGAGTGGCGGGAAAGATTGAGAAGCGCAAAACCGGAATTTCGAGTTCCTACCTTGGAGGTTTTCACAGCCCGAAGAACTGTTTTAGTTATCAAGTTTCATAACTCTGAAATGCAGACTACTCACATGTTTTGATATGTATATATGGATATATATGCATATCCATATATACATATATGGATTTATGAGTAATATATGGATATATACATATCCATATATACATAAAACTCACACCACTTCTGGGGTGTGAGTTTTCAGTCGTCATATATGGATATGTATATGGTTTCCCACACACGGGGGACAAGAAGCCTGTAAATATACACTTATCGAGGATCCAACCCCCCCTCCCCCTTTGAGGTTAACCGGTGATGACCTTCCTCATGATGTAACTCCCAACAGTTGTCTAACCCCCTGGATACCTATTTACTGCTAGGTGAATAGGTGTATCAGCCGAAAGGAAACATGATTGAGCGTCTCTGTCGTCCGGGAGATAGATTGTCATTCGAGGACTGTTTTGTTCTACCACCTGGCGTTTAGGGGCTTCATGCCTGCTAGATTACAACAAAAATCATATGCAGTCTATGTGAAATATTTTGTCAATAATAAAACTAATATTGAAAGCAGTTTTTATTAATAATAGTTGTTTATTTGTTTATTTTAAAGTTAAAACGTATCCATCCATCATCACGTTTTTTGTGCTGCTTGGCACCAGTCACACACTCGTGGGGAACTGATCTATTCGCTAGATGGCTATTAATCGAGCCCTGTCGATCAAGGCAGCGTCCGGGATGCTCTCGGACGTAGGTTCGAATCCTCGTCACGGCTTTTGTGGATTTGTTTATTTGGTCTATTTGCTCTCATCACCTCCAAACCACCAGCGCCTCCCTGAGGTCCTATCCCTATCAAATTGCAAGTTAAATAGTCAAATAATTGAGGATTGTGAAATCAACTGGATTATAGAATTTCTTACCTATTTGTGAAACTCTAAAGTAAAGTTTATCCCAATTTTAAATTAGTTCAATTATTTAGATTTATGTCGGGAATATTTCAAACGCCTTTTATATCATATTTAATACTGCCTTCTGTGCATCATTGCATGTTGACCAGACCACACACTAGAAGTTGAAGGGACGACGACGTTTCGGTCCGTCCTGGACCATTCTCAAGTCGCTTGTGGTCCAAGCGTCCTGGTCCATTCTCAAGTCCAATCGACTTGAGAATGGTCCAGGACGGACCGAAACGTCGTCGTCCCTTCAACTTCTTGTGTGTGGTCTGGTCAACATACTTCAGCCACGTTATTGTGACTCATCGCCCGCATCATTGCATACTATCGAGGATGCCAGCAACAGTGCAACACCCCGAGAGCTGATCCAGTGACTGTCGTAACCTAGGAGAGAGGTGCAACAAGAGATCAGAAGCAGCTCTATTATGGAAGTCACACAAGCCAATGTTAACAAAATCATTTAATTTGCCAGAGATTAGTATAAACATAAGTTTTTACCTCCGACTGACAACAGCGACACTGGTCTGTAGGTGCTGACCACCAAGATGAGACAGCTCGTCTTTGGTGGCCAGGGTCGTCACCTTGGTGGTCGTCTTGGTGGTCGACAAGGAGATGAGACAGCTCATCTCCTTGTCGACTTAAACTACACCTACCTTATTCCACTGATTTATATTCCCTGTGGTCTTGAAGGAGGCCGGCCTCGGGTCAAAAGGGGCTGTCCTACAGCCCCCGTAGGTTGATTTGCCAGGCTGTCCTGGTAAATCAACCTACTCTGGCTTTACGCCCTGGTGAGGCCACTCCAGACCGACAACCAGAGCGCAACTCCATAGTCTCCTCAGACTGATGGATGCCTACTACTTCTATATTCCCTGTGCTGGGTAGAGTTGGTAAAGATGAGTGTGAGGCCGTGCGACCTGTTCTACAGCTCCCCGTAGCCGTCTTTGAACTGACCTTGCTTGGCCATATAGCTTCTCCTGCATTGAATAACATAAATTGGATATGAGAGTTCCTTGATTTATAGCAAGCTGTGGAGCCTGTCTTTCTTGACCAGGGACTCGCATTATAAATTCCAAATGGGCCATTTCTCCAGTGTGGGTTATGACGGTTCCAGTTTGTCCATTAAGTAGTGAAATTGTGCTTCTGGTTAGAAAGAGTCTTAGTACTCTTTTGTTAGAGAGGAAACTTTGGTACTTGTGGTTTAAGGGAAAAGTTTAGTACTTGTGGCTAGGGACGAAGCCTTAGTACGTGTGCTTAGAGGCAAAACCATAGTACTAGTGGTTAAAAAGTGAGCCTTAGTACTTGTGTTTAGATGTACCTTTTAAGTACCTATAGTTAGAGGAAGGATTCTTAGTACTTGTAGTTTAGAAATGGAGCCTTTGCTAACTGTACCTATGGAGGGAAGGAATTATCCTCTACAGATACGCGAGATAATCCTAAGATACATTGGAGAGAGGATGAGGGAGGGACGAAGGGGGAAGGGGGGGGGGATGGGGCGTCCCACAGGAAGCGAGGACTGGACCCGACCACCATCCCTATTTAGTATTGCCGGGTGACGTCACCATACCGTATAGTATACCTTCTTGTGACGTCACTAATCTACCCCACTTGCCGTTTTCTCTGTGATTTTACTATTTGCCTCCATACATGAACAGACACTTCTCTGTTAAATTACTTTCTTACTATTGGTGTAGAGCGAGAGTACAGACACACACACACACACACACACACACACACACACACACACACACACACACACACACACACACACACACACCACACACACACACACACACACACGCTTCCGATATTGGGCGCAAGTCTTGGCTTTAGTTAAATGAACAAATCCACAAGGGCCGTGACGAGGATTCGAACCTGCGTCCAGGACCTATAAAATGTGGGCCTGCGGGCCGCTCCAAGCAACAGCCTGGTGGACCAAGCTCTTACAAGTCGAGCCTGGCCTCGGGCCGGGCTTGGGGAGTAGAAGAACTCCCAGAACCCCATCAACCAGGTATCAACCAGGTATCAACCAGGTATCAACCAGGTATCAACCAGGTATCAACCAGGAGCATCCCAGACATCCCTTTAGTTCCCCAGGAGACGACCAGTGGCATTCTTGAGGCATCGCGAGGTACTCAAGGAGATCGAGTCCCTAAACCACTTACGTCTGGAGGCTCTCTTCAGGGGGGTGAGTCGGTGGATGGTCTGGTAGCGGTTAGGGGGTGGATGGGGGATGGTGTTGAGGGTGGATGGGGGGTAGACAATGATGGTGGCCGGTCAGTAGTTGATGGTGCTGGGAGAAGGGGAATTAACGTAATTCCGGTGATTAAAAGTCACTTAGGAGTGTCTGATGTGACCAAGACTTAGTGTAATAATTGTGAGAAAAATTGATGGTCTTGGTGACTCTTCAATTTGATGCTCACCTGATAGTACTCAACTAGTATTTCTTGTAGGGGGTTGAGCTTCATCTCTTGGGTGTATATCTGAAACTGTGCATTGAGTCTGCCTCGACTACTTCCATTGATTAATTACTCTGACAGTACACACATATATTTTTAATATCCTTGTGGTTCGTTCGAATAATTAGTGTCTACATGTTTTCCCTTGTTGATGTGTAATTCTTGATGGTCTACCATGTTAATTCCTATGAGTATTTTATATATGGCGATCATTTCTCATTTGGTGAGACCTCTGGACCTTGTGTGTGTGTGTGTGTGTGTGTGTGTGTGTGTGTGTGTGTGTGTGTGTGTGTGTGTGTGTGTGTGTGTGTGTGTGTGTGTGTGTGTGTACTTACCTAGTTGTGCTTGCGGGGATTGAGCTTCCGCTCTTTGGTCCCGAGTGTGTGTTCACATACTTGTGAACACACGTGTGTGTATTACATATATGTGTGCATCACATATATGTGTGTATCACATATTACAGAATCGAACTATTACCTCTTGGACCCCAGCCTTTCCAGCCGTTTGTGGTCTAATGTACTGTCTCCCGACCTGTTTTCTTGATCATATCTTCTATATATTGCATTAACATATCCCATGCAAGCCAAGTCCTCCAACACATCTGCGTGTGTGTGTTCCCGGAGGAGGAGGAGGAGGAGGAGGAGGAGGAGGAGGAGGAGGAGGAGGAGGAGGAGGAGGAGGAGGAGGAGGAGAATAGCACCTGACCTTTGATATGGATGATCCAACCGCACAAACAAACAAATTATTTCAGAACAAGCGGTACTTTGGCTCCTGCTGCTAGCCGCTTCACTAACTGTTTACCTGTTGTAAATCTACTCAGCAACCTACCTCCCAGCCACAACTCTCACACAACCCACCACCCAGCCACCAAACACCACCCAACCACCAAACACCAACCATCCACCACCCAATCACCAAACACCAACCATCCACCACCCACTACCCAAACACACGCCTCACAAACACCCGAATCGAGAAAGAATTGTGGCTCCGGGTACAAGCAGCATCATTTGCATGAACCAGACAAGATGAGCTTTAACAAACACTCAGGGCCGAGCAACTCTGACCCGTACCGCCTTGAGTTATAAGACTCGTCTGTGTTACATACACTACATGCCTTATACGGCTCTTGGACAGGTCTCATATCATGTATAGCTTCTGCTGGGGTGCTTCTATGCTCACACCTCGGGTCGTGCTGTCTTGTGTTGCCCTGAGTGGAGGCCAGTCTGACACTGCGTGCTAACCGACGCTCTCCATCTGCCTTGATAGGCTCTAAAAGATAAGGAGGATATGATTGTGTGGGCCGGGGAAATCCTTTCAACCCCAGAAGCGGTTTTTCAACCCCACTCGTCGGCTTAATGGCGACGAGTGAACCTTAAAGATCTTTCATGGCGTCGTAAAACAGCCTTAGAGACGTTTAGAGACGTTTCATGAGGATGTGTGATTACGTCAGAGACCTTTTCGTTCCGTTGTTTACGAGGAGGTTCCGTTGTTTACGAGGAGGTTCCGTTGTTTACGAGGAGGTTCCGTTGTTTACGAGGAGGTTCCGTTGTTTACGAGGAGGTTCCGTTGTTTACGAGGAGGTTCCGTTGTTTACGAGGAGGTAACGAAGACTCTGACGTGGGGGAATGATTTAGAGAGTGGTGATCCGAACAGAGGGGGGTCAGCAAAGCACTGTTCGATAAATGTTCTAGAATCATTAGTGGTGAGTTGTATGTAAAGTTTTCGTTTACAAACAGAAGGTTTGACGGCTAGATTAACGAGAATTTGTTGGCCTTTTGCTTATGAAGACAAATACTCCGAGACTACACTTGTTTCTTCAGACAAATTCTGAGCGATACAGTGGATCTCCGACGTGGAGTTACAGCGTCGCAGAACTTCCATGCAAACAACGCCCGAATGCTCGTTAATCCAGGCACCAAACTCCCGTTTATGAATGAAAAAATCTTAACAAACTTATCCATTTTATATCCATTATTTCGTGTTCAAATCTGTGTTGACATAAGTACCACACTATTAATTTTCCTCTTATGCTATTTCACACACATTTTGGCGTTTACAGATACTATACATGAAGCGTTTTTAAACTGCCTTCATGAGGGATTTTTCAAATCCTCGGCATAAGAGTTTTCGTCGTTTTCTGCTCACGTTCAAATGAATCTGTGTCCATTCTGTAGAATCGTTCCCAAAACTGAACGTGCAATCTAAGTGGGACATAACATGGACAATTCGGTGAGTAATTATCCAAAGAAGTAACATGGGCAAGATAAAGCTTTAGGATAATATTAGATGTCTAATCACTAACGATTCCACAAATGAAACCCTGTATCCCTTTTCCGGCTTACTTAAACATAATTACATTGATTTCTTGGTTTGAGGTCCTTACTAAATGTCATTCCCAGATCTGTTCTTACTCAGATTTGGTCATTTCTGTGTTATTCAGGTGATTTCCAGTAACTATTAAAATTTACAAAGCACTGACATACCAGATTTGTCAGAATTAATTTGCTTCTGTCAATTTATGGTTCAATACAAATGTCTAAATTGTCCTGAAGCTATTTTAAGGCTTTGACTAAATACTTTTCACGCCAATTTTAGTGTTACGGCAAATATGCTAGAGTTACCGTTCACTCTTATCCATTTATATATATGGCAAATAATAGAATACCTAGGATAGAACCCTGTGGTACTCCACAGATGACAGGATAGAACCCTGTGGTACTCCACAGGTGACAGGATAGAACCCTGTGGTACTCCACAGGTGACAGGATAGAACCCTGTGGTACTCCACAGGTACAGAACCCAAGGGTACTCCACTTTTAATAAAGTCCTGCTCGGATTTGACTCTCATTATTCTTACCTTCTCTTTGTTGTATCTAAATCTTCATTAAATTTAAGATACCCCCTCCAATACCAGTTTCTCACGAGGAGCAGTATAAAACACTTTAGTGAAGTTTATATATTTAATGTCGTAATCTTTACCACAGTCGAGTACTTGAAATATGTCGAAAAAAAACAATAAAAGTAAATTTATTAAGAATGGACGGTCTCAAGTAAAATAATTCTGTCAGTCCGATAGTTCGATACAAATTACTATGTCCCCCGTCCCTGAAAAATCTGTACCACATCTGCAACCCTCCATGATTCCGGTACTCTGCTCGATTTTAATGATTTGTTAAATATACCAGACAGGGGTAGACGAAGCTCACATTTGCATCCATTTCTGAACCATGCATATATTCTTCATCTGGTCTGACCGTAAATTTGATCAGGTGCTTGAGAAAAGTTGTTAATTCGAAGCAAATAGACTTTAAAAACTAAAATAAAAGTCCAGAATTAAGCAATGATGCATATTAAACAACTCGCATTTATATGCATGAATTTATTAATTGTATTTTATAGAAATACAAAAAATCATGCAAATTCAAAATTATATAAGCATGCTCAATTGTCCATACGAATGTTAGAGATTATTATACCAATTCCAAGGCGGGAATGGGTTAAAATTGTCCCAGGGTGAAAGTTGTGGTAGTGTGTTCAGGTGTTGGACCCGCAGGACGCAGAGACGAGCGTACCCCGTTATACCTTGGTCACGATGACACCCACTCAAGGTCTCTAGGCAGGCAGTAGAGGAGCTGTCCTTGTATGTGAACTGAAGCAATGCAGCGTGTGTGTGTGTGCGCGCGTGTGTGTGTGTGCGTGCACTCGCATGAGAGACAGAAGATATAGGATTCTATTCCCCTAATTTCATCCACCTAATCATAATTACAGGGGCTGATTTTATTTATTTATAATATAATTATTAAATGATAGGGGGCCATTCTAGTACATATTTTCACCAATATAATATATTACCTCGTCTGAGTAACTCGGACCATGGCTCCAGAGGCAGACAGGTAACAATGCGGCAGGTGGTGGTTCTGAAGTGAAGGTCGTGGGTAGTAGTACCCTGTTTGCCTGATGGGTATTTGAGGGACCTCAACTTCGAGCGTGAAGAATGATCTCATGGATTTGACAACTATTAAGAGGATCCTGACGCGGGATGGCAGGTGAATGTCTTAACTTGAAACATGCAAGTTAAAGACAGTTTTTAGTGTAAATTTTGAATATTGTTTATTCTCTGTCTGTCTGTCTGTCTCTCTCTCTCTCTCTCTCTCTCTCTCTCTCTCTCTCTCTCTCTCTCTCTCTCTCTCTCTCTCTCTCTCTCTCTCTCTCTCTCTCTCCCCTCCCTCCCCTCGATATGGGCGTGTTCCCACACTTGAAAAAAATCCATTACAGTCGCCCTCCAATGAGCACAGCAAGTCACCCTCCACTGCCAGCCTTTTCGGTTATTAGACTGTTCTCCTTCCTGGTACGACATTTCACCTAAATTTACAAAAGCACATAGCTTAAATAGCAATTATAAAACTAATCTCTCTTACATAGAGTGAAGTAAGTTGAATCGCGAAGTCATATACATGGTTTTTATTTTGAAGAAACTCTAGAACTCGAATCAGAGCTCGTAGGAAGAGGAGTGATGAGCCCTTGACTGTGATCTGAGAAAGGCCACACTCATCCATCTGTGATGGTAACAGATGAGAAGTGAGAACTGGATGTTGCCTGATGCTCTCATTTGATGACATCGGTGAGAATACTGAGGCCGGTTCACAGGGAACAGACAGAGAAGGACCCGAGGACAGACGAGCAGCACCTGAAGGTAGACAGGAACACCAATATTGACGAACACCTTGGGTACAGATATATACAAGCATGTGAGTACAGGTATTTACAGACAAATGAGTACAGACAACACATGGGTACAGACACATTAAGACAATGGGTACAGATATATACAGACAAAGGGTACAAACATATACGGATAAATGGGTACATACAGACAAATTGGAACATAGACAAATGGGTACAGACATACACACACGCTCGCATACGCACAGACATGCGTGTGCGTGCGTCAATGTGGGGACCTTACCTTGTCAAACAGAAACCGAAGCGAGTCACCAAACTTGTCCCAGAAATGAGAGGCACGAGAGACATCAAAATAAAATTAAACCTCATGTCATTGGCAGAGAAGAAAGAGGGAAGACATGACCATAAACAAGTTTCTCAATGGAATTAATACAAATGACAATAATATGTGATTTGAAAAGGATGGTACACAAGTAAGGGAGCACAGGAAGAATCTAATTATCCAAATGAGTCACAGAGATATTAGAAAGATTTTTCCAGAAAATGAACTAAGAAGTGAAGTTTGTTGAGGCAGACTCCATATACAGTTTCCTATTTAGATACGATTGTGCCCAATTTGATAAAAGCATGTCAAAAGTTCAACCCGTCCTCGATTCAAGTCCATTACATCCAGCGGTCGACCCCACAGACGCATTCATAAACTTTTACATGCTGTTCATTCAAAACGGGAATTTTCTCAAATATAAATTAATATTATAATATATTAGCATATTGTGCATATATAGGCATAGGTTAGGTTAGGTGTTTAGGTTCTGTTGACGATTATTTGTATTTGTAGTACGTAGTGAAGCATTTACAGCGTTGTGGTTCGAACAAAATTCGTCAGTGAAGCACTTGTTCCGAAAGTGTTCGAACGATATCAGTTGTGAGTCGTGGGTAAACCCACGACTCACAACTGAGTCGTTGTGTTTACCCACGTCATAAACAACTTTCGAAAGTCGTCACAACTTTCATTCATAAACAGGGGGTTTGGCGGGTGCATGGAATCACTTTTGGGTCTTTGTTTGGAGGACGGGCTGGCATGGAATGACTTTTGGATCTTTGGAGGACAAGCTGCAAAAGTTAATTGAAGGTTGAGGGACGGGATCAAAGAGCTGAACTTCAACCCTCACTCTATTGTTAGATTTTCGTCGTCTTAGTATTAAGCTAAAATAAGTTTGTCAAGCACAATTTTCCTTCACTGAATCAATACTGGTGTTTGGATTGAAACTTCAACTTTTCTAAGTGTTCAACGAGCCACCTTCGGACGAGACTTTAAAATATCTTGCAAGGAATTCTTAACAATGCTGGTTTATAGTACAGTGGTCATTGCATTCACCTTTTTTTTTATATTGACACCTCGTATCCCTTATCCAATAGTTGAGTAACTCCCTTTTCCACTGAAGAGTTGTATACTATAGTAAGGAGTTTACACAGAACTTCAACTCTATGAGAGCCTGTCTGGTCCTGTGACTTTCATCATGTCTAATTATTTACTTCTGATGTCACTTCACAAAGTAAATCTTTCTTGTATGTGTGTATATGTGTGTGCTATTGTATGCTGTATTCTGTGCTTTATTGTGAGCGGACAATGGAAGTTATTGTAGCAAAACAGGTTGATTCCTGTAACGAAAGTTTTATACCAGTAATGTTCAGAAAGTGTTGACCATAATATGTGGCGAACTGTTGCATAAGTATTTCCTGGTACTTCATATATTTTGTACTTTCACTAGTGCATTAGAAATAGGGCTGTAAGCTCCAAATGGCCGGAGGGAACCTGTTGATGGTACACTTATTCCTGACATATGCGTCTGTGAGATGATTTAGCTGTTGATAAGGATGGCATTTGCACCGCTAAACGCTAGCAGGTTGACGGAGCCTAACTTTTCCGAGTAAGCCGGGGGACTCAAACAGAAAACGGGACAGTACGTCACTTTTGTGAGCCGATTTCATTTCAAATTACGTCCATTTTTGACCATAGCGCGCATACGAGCGAAAAGCGACGTTATTTTTAAGAGGACGGGGTTGCGTTGTCACGTTAGCTATCAGAAGAGTCCCTGGCGCTATTCCGCGTGCCGTAAGGGTCGTTGATTGACTCTGACCTTCAAAGACCACTGAGTTGAAAAGATCACTCTTAACCCCTAACTCTGCTCCAATCCCCTTTTTGCGATTCCCTCCTGTTCGCAAATCGAAATATAATTCATTTTATGGGTTTTCAATTTTTGTTGAACTTCGACATAGGACTTTTAAATAGTTTTGTAGTATATGGATTAATAATGTCCCCCCAAAATTATCTATAGCTAAGAAGTATTGTTTCGAATCTTGGTTGAATTGGGACATGTTTTCCTCCTGCAGATGACCTCGCCGGCACTCCTGTTGCTGGTGTTGTGGGCAACCGCACTGCTTGCACCGCCCACGGTGGAAGCCCACCCTCACCCCACGCCCACAGCCCGCCCTCGCTTCTCCACACACAACGCCCAGGTGAGTGAACAGGATTATAAAGTTTTAAAGGTATTTATTGACCGTACCAAGGCACATCTAGGTAAACATTCACACACACACACACAATATATATATATATATATATATATATATATATATATATATATATATATATATATATATATATATATATATATATATATATATATATATATATATAGTAGATATGATAGAGAAAATTAGGTCAGAAATTGTTACATTAGACAAGCAATGGTAAGAAAGACGGGGGTCCGGGAACTAACAACTGGACCGTGCAAGTACACACTCAAAATCACACAACCACCCAATCACCCGTCAAGTACGACTAGGTGAGCACATACACAAAATCACACAAGACTGGTCCCTGAACTGAAAAGTTGAAATACCAGGAAGAATTGAGGGAACTTGATCTAACTACATTAGACACAAGTACGGAAAACGGAGACATGATTGCGACATACAAGGTCTTAAATGGATTTAACAAAGCTCTACAGCCCAGGTGAATGGAATGTGAATGGAATAATAAGCTCTAACTATCCAGCAGGTGAAACATAGGAACGAGTGGCCAAGGCGGATTCTAGAGACCCTGGTGAGCCAAATGGATGAAAGATAATATTATTTATTTTAGCACAAGAGTAGTGAGTAAATGATATGACTTGGTGCTTAATATACGAAAAATACATTTCATAATTCAGTAATTGTTACAGTTCTAACTATAATTTTTTTTTCTCTCTCTCTCTCTCTCTCTCTCTCTCTCTCTCTCTCTCTCTCTCTCTCTCTCTCTCTCTCTCTCTCTCTCCCCTCCACACACACACCATAACATCCCTGCACGCCTCGCCAACATCATGCTCCAGTTGCTGTCTGAAAGGGAAAT
The DNA here is from genome assembly GCA_020271785.1 of Procambarus virginalis. NCBI lineage: Eukaryota > Metazoa > Arthropoda > Malacostraca > Decapoda > Cambaridae > Procambarus > Procambarus virginalis. The sequence continues at coordinate 23,796,487 of WNGS01165523.1, read as the reverse complement.
AATTCAAGAGTATAAAACAGGGACTGAAAATTAATATTCCTCAGACGGACGAGTCACGGAATGGACTCCGTTATGTCATGAGAAGTTCGACCCATCCGCCGTATAACAGGACGTGGACCACCCTGTTATGTTATAATGGTCAGACTTATTTGCTGAACAATGTGGATGAAAGTCTCTTTGTAGTGGAGAACAATCACATGTGACGGGAACGTTTTTTTGTTATATAAGTTCTCGTTATGTGAGAGCGTTGAAGGGACGAGGTATAGGGAGAGAAGAGAGATGTAGAAAGGGAGGGAGGATAGGAGATAGGGGATTGAAGGAAGGAGATAGAAAGGAAGGAAATATGAAAGGAGATAGGAAGAGAGAGGAAAGCAATCGTATACTGAAGGAGAGAAATGAGCTAGGGAGAGGAGGCAAGGTGATAAAGATGGAGGGAAGGAGATAGATAAGGATTAAACTAGTGTCATAAATCTATCAGTTAATTAATCTGCCTTTTATATTGCTATACATGAAATGAAATGGAATTATAATATATTGTCTCACAAACACACACACACACACAGGAAACTGTACACCAGTTGATTGACAGTTGAGAGGCGGGACCAAAGAGCCAAAGCTCAACCCCCGCAAGCACAATTAGGTGAGTACAATTAGGTGAGTACACACACACACACACACACACACACACACACACACACACACACACACACACACACACACACACACACACACACACACATATATGTATTCCCCATATCATGTCTTGTGTATGTCTCAATTTTTCTCCGAAATCCAAAATCAAGAAACAGCCGTGAATCAAGTTTCACATCTCGCTTGCTAAAAATATGGTGACCACGAAATGGCATCCGTGACTGGTCGAGTAGGGTATAAGACATCATCGCTATTCTAGGACCTAACCTAACCCTATCTTAACCCGACCTATCCTAGCCTATCCTGCCTGAACCTAATGATGAAATGTTGTGTGACGTCACTATGACGTTATAATGAGCATGTCAATACAGGTTTTAGATCCTACTTGACCTGTGTCATGTATCATGTATCGTCACGTGTCATGTGTGGTCACGCTGGTGAAGGAGCGACCTCAGGGCTGGGGTTTCCTGCCAGGCTATCATGTTAGGAGCCTCAACATAGCCTTTAAATACAAGGAGAGTTCCTCTGATCATGTCGCTGTATAATTTCCTACATCAACATGACTGTAGATATTACCTGCTTTAGGGCTCTGGGACTAGATTCACGAAGCAGTTACGCAAGCACTTACGAGCCTGTACATCTTTTCTCAATAATGTACAGGTCCAGTGATGTACAATGATGTACAGAGAATGGTCCAGGACGGACCGAAACGTCGTCGTCCCTTCACCTTCTAGTGTGTGGTCTGGTCAACTAGCATATTTGCTCAGGTGAGGTGTATGAACTTATAGTTACCTCAAGAGATGGGAGAGGTACTTATCCAACACATGGGAAGGAAAGACGGAACTATCAGGAGAAAGCACCAAGCCATTATGACTATATAGCACTTGCAAAGGATCAGGATAAGGATTTGGGAGGGGACAGGGGGGGGGGTAAGGAATGGTGCCCAACCACTTGGACGGTCGGGAATTGAACGCCGACCTGCAGGAAGCGAGACATCTGGTGGAGCCTGTGCCAGGCAGGCAAGAAGGATCTGCTTTCCACATATGTAAAAAGGAACTTAAAGAAATATCAACTAAGAAACTGTCCTTTTATAGATAAAATATTTGGGAGAAAAATAGAGGTCGTAGATGTGACTTGAAGCTCTACGAAAAATAAATATTTACCAAATTATATATACAATTAAAATGAAAACTGTTCGCCATACCAGCTCACTTGACCTCAAATGTAAGCTAGTACTTCCACCAGAAAGTTGTATCTCAATCTCCCTTTCATTGCGGCTGTCATGCCTCCTGTCCCTGCTAGGTGAGGCAACACTCCCATAGCACCAGCTATACTATGAATCTATTTGTTCTAGGAGGCTATCTAGGATCTATCTAGGAGGTAAGTAACCTACTTTCCAGGAGGAAATGAAGGAAACTCTTCCACGGAAGATGAGAGAAAATGACTAACCAGAGGAGATGCGAGGAAGCCATCTGCCACACATAAGAAACCTTCACACTCCTCAGGATATTAGAGGAATCATTCATAAAACTGTAACGAAACATCGTGGCACAAATTTAAGGAACCTGCTTCCCACAGCTCATGTTGAAAGAACTTTACTTACAGAAACTGCGCAAGAGAAACTAATCACTAGAGATAACGTGAGAGAAACTTGTAGCAGATGACACGAATAAAGTTTACATGCTTCAGGAGGAATCGTGGGAAACACTGACGAAGGAGGTTCGTGAGAGCAACTTGCATGGTACAATAAATTTCGTGCAAAGGACTGACCGTGCATAGCAAATAATGGAAAAGCAAATGTTAGATAGAAGGAAAAGTGAGGAATTGTTACTGCTCAGTAGATGGCATGAGAGGAAGGTTCATGTAGACTTGAGACACGATGGACGCATGAAGTACTTCTTACCTATTACGAAGGACGAGACACACTTGCCTCCCACGAAGCCCGGTGGCGGTACATTCATATCACGAACACTGGGAGGTCCGTGCCTGTGACGAACACTGTGGGAGGTACGTGCCTATCGCGACACGCACGAAAGGCGCCGGCAGGCAACCTATTACAGGGATGATCTAAGAGTAGATTGCTTTGCACCGTAGAAGACATAACGACATAGCTAGCATGAATAATGAGGAGACATGATCTGTGGATATAAAGGATATTTTTGCTCTTGCAATTACATGCGGACTCCTTCCTCGTGCAGGTATCACGTAAGACGAACAACTTAGGCAAACGCAAGTGATAGGCGAGGACAGAGAGCCTAGGCAAATAAAGTGCAGGGACAGAAACTTCCTAGGAGCAAGACACGTGTGCTGTGTACTTGCCAGACCCCAGGAATCTGTGGGATATGCAATATGCAATGTACAAAATGCTTACCCAGAGTGGAACGGGTTGTGAGAGGAGGTATTTTGCCGGACAGAGATAACCAAGGGAAGCCAGGGTGGGGAGATGATAACGGGTGTGCTTATGAAATGACGTTGGAAGTAATTACCCAAACACAAAGGTCCAACAGTATTTGGCTCTTGACACAAGCCGTAGAGCACTTTACCGTTTGGCCTAACGTCCAGTTGTGCACTTGGCCTTATACTGTATCTGCTTATACATATTATGAATATAAATATATCCCCTTCCCCTCAGTGGGCTGCCTGTAATTGCTAGAAATGAGATGGTTTGGATCACTTTTTAATTTCAAGTTTTAACTGTTTGCTTTTGATGGTAATGCTCAATTTTCATGTATAAACGTCACGAGATACAGGTTAACCTCGTGGCGTTTATCTTTCTTTGTTACGCATTCACCAACATTATGAAAATTGGCCTAATAGCCGCAGCCCCTGACGTATCGAAGGTGCTTTTGAAAAAATCTCCGGGATTACTGTTGCCTCTCCGTCAGGTTGTAGTAGTTCCGTTGTAGACTGCACTGTGAACGGTGCTTCAGTTGGATTTTTATATTCACTGTACCGATATTTGAGATGTTTCTTTCCTAGCGTTTCTACAACTTTCCTAACGTTCAATACAAGAAAAAATCTTTCCCCAGGGGTTTCGAGTCTGGAAGTCAATCCGGCACTAATCCAGTCCTTTCACTCTCTCATATTACTATGGTTGCATTCAGTTTTAGAAACTTGATTCACGGGTGTTTGGAAATTTGCGATTTCTAATTTGCACAACTTCCGCTCCAGATGTAGATGATGCACCTATTTACAACCTGAATAATTTACAGCGCGTCTGAACTTTTAAGCGCATGTAACCGGAGTTTGAAGCTGAACCAATCACTTCCTTAATGACAGGCGCCTCGAACTGGGGTGAGAGGAATCATTTATGCAGCTACCATAGTCTATATGATGAACGACATAGTTTGTGTTAAGGACCATCCATGTGATACTAAAAATCCCCATCACACAGGATGGTTAATCATTCAGTGGTATGTGATCAGTAGCTTGAACTGACAAACATTGGACGCATTGTGAGGATATCTTCAAGAATACGCGAGTAACTGCAACTTGATCGAGGAATTGGATCAAGTAGTTGTAAAGCTCCAGGTACCTCTTATCGGCAGATCTGAATCGTATAATGACTGGACACTTGACATTATAGTTTGAGATCATGACCCAGTTCTTGTTGACAGTGTTGTGTCTCAGGTTGTTCTTTGTCTGAGCCCAGTGTTTAAGCTCATCACATGTGTTTCTTGTGTTAAATTTTTCGCTCATCGTTGCATCCTTTAAATACAAAATACAAAAAAAATTGGAGTAGGGTTGATGTCCCGTTGTTTACAACAGCAATAACAACATCGACATCAATATCAACATCAACAATAACATCAACAATATACAATTCAGTCAGAACACTTTAACATGCCACATTATACATGAAGTAAAAGTATCACATGACAGATAACCGTCTTCCCTGACCACTTAACGAATTTATTCGACATTCAGGTGACTAAGACGATTTATCCGGGAGATTCTTGCAAGGGCTGACTCGCGATTTGCTTATCGTGTTCCTTAATGCAAGTTGCACCACGCGACGCCGCTCATGTGGCTCTTAAATGTGGCTCCAAGAGGTTTGCTCAGACAACAGGAAAATCTTTCACGGCGCAGCTGAAGCATTGAAGCACAAGGGTGCCTGTGTTGCTACTGAAGCAATATTATATCAACAATTATAATTTAATTAACGTGTAAACACAAACATGAGCGTATCGAATGTTTAGGTCGTAAAATGACTCAATACACATGCGTGTCACTAGGAATCAGGGCCAGGATTCACCAAGCATTTACGTATCCACTTACGAAACCTGTACATCTTTCTTTGATCATGGTGGTTTAGTATGTATTTCTTTAAAAAAAAAATCGAGCATCTAAAATTTAGCAATTTTAGGTTATTACTGTTTTAGATAAGAACATAAGAACAAAGGCAACTGCAGAAGGCCTATTGGCCCATACAAGGCAGCTCCTATCTATAACCACCCATAAGCCTCGTAGCGCTTCGTAACTATGTCAACTATTCAAACTAAACCGCTATGATTGGAAAAATAAATGTACAGGTCTCGTAGATGGATACTTACGTGTTTTGAGGACTCTAAACCTTGATCGACCAACACGCTTCCATTGTTGAGTTTCGTGTGTAGCGGTGTGGAAGGAAGCGGATGAAGCAGTTCCTTGCTACACCGCTCTTACGAACGAAGAGTTCGTAAGCTCTTACGAACTTACAATTCAGGTCATAGAAGCAGAGATACCTCACCTCTCTTACTTTCCCCTTTTATCAAGAGTGGCATCGCAGGTCATCATTAAATAGCAAATATATTGCACAGATCCAGAAGTTTAAGGGTCTTGTGCTGCGGGAGTCATTGTCGAGGGTTTTATTTGTGAATTGGTCTGAAAGTTGTATATTCGCCTTGAAGGTCTATGAATGTACGCTGGGACCTGGAGGTTTGCATGCTTGCTTGTGTTCAATAGATATGTGTAATTTTAAGTTGTATTTTCACTAATACTGAATGAGGTTCTTTGGGTATTCACAAACTTCACTGTTACATTTTAACTGAATAAAGTCATCTTTTGCTTATCATTATACATCACCACCACCAAACCTCTTCGTCTAAACCTCTACCCCCCAAAGCTACTTTCCCCTGGACAATATCCTTACCGTCATTGTCATCCAGGGACATTTTCCAACACTCTCTGTCATCCAGAAGCACTTTCCTCGTCATTACCGTCATCCAGAGTGGCTGCACTCCACCCTCACCGTCATCCGGAAACACTGCCCCTACAGTTATCCATAGTCATTGTCCTTACCCTCACTGTCATCCAGAAACGCTGCTTCCCGCCTCCTTAATACGTTTGCGCTGCTCCCTTACCCACTGTCATCACATCTTCCAACCATTCATCACCCAGATACATTATCCTCATCCCTGCCGTCATCCAGTCTCCTCCGTCCTTCAGAAGTACTGACTGACCTCCACTCTATTTACCAACCATTACATCAAATTACCAAACATCATCCCCCAACTTTCTACAGCCTTCCGTATACAACCGTCTTTTGCCATTATCCGGTTGTCTGCCTGTGTAACGGATGAAGCAACTTTGTCATGCAATACTGAAGTATGTACGTGTTATCTGTGCATACTCGTCGCGCCCACGTCGAGTCTAGGAAAATTCAGTGACATGCGAAGCCGCTTCAACTACCGCATTGCCCGAGTTCTTCTCCACTTGCGCAGTTCTGAGGTTCTGTGTCTAACAGGCAGGAGGGGCTGAGAGAGGCATCTTCGTGTGTCATAATCGCTATTTAATGTGCGTATGACGGGGCGTGGTTCTTTCCTTGGCTGTCGTTATGGTTGCGTCAATCACCTTGGGGGGTGTAGGGTGGTAGTGGGGGTTGGGTGCGTCAGTTGATGTTAGGTAGGGTGTAGGTGTCAATGGAAAATGATGAGGAATGGGTATGTTAGTTGACTTTGCTCGTGAATGGTGTGTTAGTTGACTTTGCTCGTGAATGGGTGTGTTAGTTGTTTTGCTGGTGGATGTGTGCATTAGTTGGTGCTGGTGGAATGTATAGGCGTGTTAGTGGGTGTTGGTGGAGTGTGTCGGTGAGCGATGGTCGGGTGTGGCTTGTGTCGTTCGTCTGTGCGTGACTAGTGACGGTGAATATTGACTCAAAATAGAGTGCTCACTGCTACCTGTTACTCACCGCGTGCTGGCTTCAATGGCTGCAGTGTAGGTGGCTTCTTATGCCTGTTACTCTTTCTCCCTTCCCACATCTGACTCTCTCTCTCTCTCTCTCTCTCTCTCTCTCTCTCTCTCTCTCTCTCTCTCTCTCTCTCTCTCTCTCTCTCTCTCTCTCTCTCTCTCACTATTTCAGTCATTTACAATTGCCCGACCTTTCACGACTCGCAGCTGTCCTTGGGTTCCCGACCTGTTCAACTGGGTTTCTGAACTCCCACGCCACCATTTTTTATTTTGGAAACTAACTGTTTTTGAGAACAATCAGATTTGTAAAACCCAAACATGGATTCTGTCTGGAGATTGTCATTTATTAGTATAATTAACCAGTATTGTTGCAACATTATTTCTACAGTAGTTCTAACAGTGGTAGGAAGGAGGGATTGAGAAAGAAAGAGTCAGAATAAAGCAAAAACCAAAGGAACAATAACGGAGACAATGTATTGGTATTATTGACCAATCAGTAGAGGTGATGATTGTGACAGCGTTAGTGACACCAGGTGATTGGACTATATGCACCCTGATGCTATATCCTATAATGATGTCGGGCTTCATGCAACATTAATATACCGTCTGCAATCATGTCATTCTCCACAGTTCTGTCTGCAATCATGCCATTCTCCACAATATTCTTTGTTATCATCCTGTATTCCACTATTCTATAATCGTGCAATACTCCACAACAGTGTAATCATGCTATTAACATACTCCACAACAGTGTAATCATGCTATTAACATACTCCACAACAGTGTAATCATGCTATTAACATACTCCACAACAGTGTAATCATGCTATTAACATACTCCAGCGTTGTATACCATTATGATAAGCTCCAGAAGTCTTTACTAAATGTTTTGTAGAATGCATCACTGATAAAACGAAATTTAGTTTGTTCATATTTGCTTGTCTGTTGTAGCTGCTGATTTCTGAAGTACAGACTCTAAGGTGATTGTTAGGATTGTTCAGGTATTTGTATTCGGACTTATGTATTCTCTTGTAGACATTGTTCAATGATATGTATGTAAATATACAAATCGAAAGAGCTTATGTGCACGTATGTGATGTTTGTGTGTACATTAATGCATACAAAACACTCCCACTGGCACTGTGACCTCCCACAGTGTCAGTGGGAGTTGACCCACAACTGGATATATAGTAGGTCAACTTTCCATAATTTTTGTTAGCCGAGGGCTATGACCCTACTCACCGGTCCATCTCAGGTGTCAAGCCACTGGATTGTAAACTAATGCTGTTTATGCTCAGCAAACAGCATAAACTGTTTATGTTTATATAACTCTCTATGTCAACTTTTCTACTCACATAATATAGTAACAACATTATAATGCTCTAATTTTTAGCCACAGCAGTTTTGTAATTTCACATATTCTTTCTCAGACTGGAGACTACTCCTTCGCCTATGCCGTCGATACTCCTGAAGACGGGAACTTCCACGACCGAGCCGAGGCGCGTGTAGGCGAGGAGACCCGAGGCCGCTTCAGAGTGGCGCTCCCTGACAATCGACTGCAAACGGTGCTGTATAAAGCCGACGACAAGGGCTACCATGTCTTCATTTCCTACGATCCGCATCCCGATTTCCCTTCTTTGAGGGCTTCCGTCGGCCCCATAGGAGACGCCCCTGAGGTTGGCCAGTCGGTTGTGGAAAGCATTAGGCGAGGGGAGAACTGGAAGGGTCACAAGGATCAGAAAGATGGGGAACATGACCATGATTCGAGACATACAAGTCGCCAGGAGCTTGACAATGCGGTAGTGCCGACGCCCCGTCGTGTTCAACCTTCGCCCAGAGTTGAACCCAAAGGCGGAATTCGATCCACGATAGGTGATCGAACCACGACCACAGTTCGGCCCACGACCACAACTCGACCCACATCCAGAGCTCAACCAACGTCTAGGCAGCCAAGGCTATTCAGTGCGTCTCGCCCAGAGCCCAAGCCATCTTCACGCACCTCTTCCTCTCCACCAGTCACAAGCCTGACATCACAAACCCAGCGCCCCAAAAAACCTTCCTTGACGTCTGACTCCGGACAAGAAACTCGACGTCTCAAAGACACTGGCGCTCGAAAGAGCCCATCACGATTCTCAACTCTTACCCGGACTTCTGTACCCTCCATCAGCAGCGAAGCCGCCTCCCTCTTCATTTCAGCCGAAGATTTCGACGATCCTGAACGTCTGACTCGCTTAATTGTTGCAATAAGAGAAAAGGCAGCTGAAGGTATGCAAACAATCCTTCATGGCGATGACCATGATTCCAAGGAGAAGGAGCCGCATCGACACTACAGTATAGGGGATAAGGCCAGTGTTTTGGATCGTCTGAGAGCCGTGGTACACACAGTTCACCTGGCCCGCCTCCGCGCTAATTAAACCCTTTACCTGCCGCGCTCTAAGGCGTTGCAGGTTGATAATCTCAATCAGAATATCTCTGATATTTACGATTAGATGATAATATGACAATTTTTCCACGATATGAAATTGAAAATAGCCGAATGTTAAGCCTCTTAATGTTAGATAAAAATCTCTTCCCACAAATTCTCTCATAGATAACAATCTCAATTTGTAATTTCTCTCTTAATATTACACTTCAATCTCAACTCATTAACATATATGTCTAACTAATCCTGCATCTTTCCAGACGGAATATCTAATGTATCCCTTTTCATCTCTGTTTACTAATACTTGTGTCTCTCTGTCTCTCAATAGAATTCTTGGCGACTCAGATACTTTTGATATGGTTCGCCTTATGCGTTTCTGTTCTCGTATTGGCATCCTTGGTGATATTTAGCGCCCTCTGATTATCCCGCACATTTGATGGTGCTACATAGCCTTCCCGGTTTGGTGCCTTCTATTGATAATTACTTACTTGTGTCTCTCTTCCAAATAGCAAAAACCTTACGAAGAACTGCATGATTAGAAAAAGCTCATGAACCCAACTGTGTGCCACTGTCATCTCCGTCAGTTTTCTGTGCGCTCTCTTCATTAATAATCACGTGTATTCATTTACCTTTGCTTTCCATTGGTTAGAATATTTATGGGGATTAAATAACACATTTCTCATTTTATTCCTGAATGTCTGGTGTTCCGAGATTTTAATTTGATAGTTATTTATACGCGTTTATTTATATTCCATAAAACGGACGAATGTGGCGATTGTGTCATTAATAATTCTTGGTCATTAACAATTCTTTGGCATGAATAATTCTTGATCATTAACAATTTTTGGTCATTGATAATTCTTGGAGGTGAAAATGCGGACGAGATAAGCCAGAAACGACTGCTATTGTCAGAATTTTTGCCAGCACAAAAGTCTTCTTTTTACTGACAGAAACAATTTTCCCCAAAAAGCAGATGTTTACAAAAGCAAAAGCTCTCACGAACGTGCATGTATTTCGGGGCTTTTGAAATTGGAAGTGACGATGTTTCGGACCATCTTTGACCTTTATCAAGTTGAATCCGTTTTGACTTGATAAGTATCCAGGAAGGATCGAAACGTCGTCACCTCCCTATGTGTATGTTTGCTTATTTGATGACGTATTAACATGGTAAATGACCACGGGCCAGATTCACGAAGCAGTTACGCAAGCACTTACGAATGTGAGCATCTTTTCCTCAATCTTTGACGGCTTTGTTTACAATTATTAAACAGTTAATGAGCTCCGAAGCACCAGGAGGCTGTTTATAACAACAACAACAGTTGATTGGGAAGTTTTCATGCTTGTAAACTGTTTAATAAATGTAACCAAAGCCGTCAAAGATTGAGGAAAGATGTTCGCGTTCGTAAGTACTTGCGTAAGTGCTTCGTGAATCAGGGCCCAGAACACTAGCTCCTAGCCTCCACACACGCCGGGCAACGATCTTACGAGTTCTGCAGATGATCGTACTACACATTTCCATACAAAGAGCGCCGGAACACCATTATTGAGATCTTTGTCAACAGTCTGGGCTACGATTCATGAACCACTTACGCATCCACTTACGAAACATGTACATCTTTCAACAATCATGGCGGCTGTGTTAAACAGTTTATGAGCTTCGAAGCATTGCAAGCTTGTCTATAACAATAAAAACTAAGAAATGTGAAATTTTCCGAAATTTATAAACTGCTTTATAAATGCAAAACCGAATGATTGTTGAAAGACGTACTGGTTTCGTAAGTGGATACATGAAGGCCTGATTAATCCTGGCCCTGGGAATATGTCAAATATCAATCGAAAAACTATGTAGTACTCTCTAGATTGACTAAGACGCCAGCCACCAGATGAGTGGTCGTAAATGTTACGAGAAATTGCTAAATAGAAATTGAATTTAGAATTTGACTAACAATGTCTATATATGTTTTATGAAGAAATCATGTAAATATTCTAATGGTTATTAGTTTAACAAAGGGTTCAGTATTTTGGAAATGTTGTTTTTATTAAAACATGCAATATATATATATATATATATATATATATATATATATATATATATATATATATATATATATATATATATATATATATATATATATACATGAGAGACATATATACTCGATAGACATGTATACACGATAGACATGTATACACGATAGAGGACGGAGGTATATTTCATCAACGACACTGATAGCTATGTATATTTACATTAAGAAATAAAGCAGTTGTAGGAATTTTTGTAAATATTTACTAAAAAAAGCTCTGTATTCTAACTCTTACGTATATTTGTTTTGTATATAATTATGATCGCACTGAAAATTTATTAAATATATTTTGTACAGCACACTGTGTTTCACTTCCCTGTAATGACACGCATACTGTATGAAAAATTAGATATATATGAAAATGTAAATTAATAAAGATAAATTAACATTATTATAGCATTTAAAGCAACTAATTTTATTTTCTTTAATTTTTTTATAGATCTATTCACTGTCACCTTATATAATGTCCACATTTCCTCGCTGTCCCATTCACCTACAAAAGCATGTTGGTGGAGTAGTGAAAACCTGTGTACAACAATGTGTGCGGCGTTGTCTGATGGTGACTAACAACACGTCCAAAAGTCTTTTTTGCTCGTGTCAATAAAAGTCTTTTTCAATGGCTCCTAACGAATGTAATATTATGCCAGCGTTGTACAGGGATGCTAGCTTATATAATGGTATATTCCTGAGTGAAAAGTATAGCATTAATAAACATTTACAAACTGCTTTGTGTTAAAGTGATGAATCACGTAATTAAATACTGAGACAAATAAGATTAATGGTCACAACGTTCGCAGACTGGCAGAAGCAGATTACTACTAAAACAGTGAACTACAGCACGAGCAAGTCACTACGCAAGAATATTTCGCGGGACAAAACTGGCTAGGTAAATAATGTCCCACTGACGAGAGCGGGGAAGTTTGTTAAATTTTGCTGGAGTCCCGGACTGACCATTTCCTAGGACACAACTAACGACTTTCAGGCACCCAGTTTACTGCCGGGTCAACAAAAGAAGTAGGTGAAGGAAACGTGGCCTAACGTTTCGCCCTGCGAAAAGGAATCGAACCCAGGACTAATGGGTTCGCCGACCGCGATAACTACAGTCACGTGACATTAAACTTGCTATGTGTGGTAGTTACACTCGAACCCCAAGCAGATACCAACGTATCTGCTTTCTCAACCCAGTACCTTTTATATAAGTAAATAAATAAATTAATTAAACGCAATGCTTAAAAATATAAGAATAAAGGATACTACAGGTTTATTGGCCTATTCAAAGCAGTGCCTCTGTATATCCACCAAACTCAACCATATATATATATGTCTAACCTACGCCTGAAATAATCTAAGTATCCAACGTTTGTTATAATTCACCAAAGATTGTCTCTAATGCGAGGCTTCCATGGTCTTACCCCAGGTGGCAGAATCATGCTTCAGTTGTTTATTTGGAAGTGTGTGGCATCCAGCGTCCTGGGCATGTAAACAAACTCTCCAGCAGGTCTAGCAGGTCTAGCAGGTCTAGCAGGTCTAGCAGCCAGTGCTCTCGTTTCAGCCATTTCTCTGGATTTGACATTCCGTAAAAGGTCATAAACAGTTTGGTTGAAATAGAAAACGTACGAACTTAAGCCACCTAACTTATCGAAGCCGGTGCATAGACAACATCAATATTAAGGTGATTTAATCGTTAGCGGTTTCTTTCTTTGTTATGCACGCTATACCCATCCCGTGGGTGGTGGTGGAGTGGTTGATACCGTAACGAGCGTGACGTATTAGCTGAGGTGCCGGGAGGCTCGTTTTTACCCTCTCAGTGTTTGAGTGAGACAGCATATCGGTTGAGAGAGGATTGATAAGCCGTTTCCTGTATATTTGAGATTGACTTTTTACTGTGGTGGTGATAAGTGTTTAGTAGATGAACGTAAGTCTGAAGGAAGTGTGGAATTACCTCATTACTGGAAGTGTCCCACCAGGAGCGCGGGACTGGCAGTTCAGTGCTGCAACTTCAACACCCACACAAGGTATGTAATTACTCTGTCGTAAATTCTTAAAATTCACCCTAACGTTTCTCCACGTAGTGACCTGTATTGTAGAGCTAGTCCATATTTTGTCCTGCAAAACTTTTAAGTAATGCGAAACAAAACAGACGTAGGTAGAAAGTGCAGCATTCCGTTTCCTGAAGGGAATCTACTCAAAACCTCGCGATATTAAGCCAGAATAGAGAGTGACTCGCGGGAGAAGTCTGTTGACTATTGTCACGTGAAAACCTGTCCTCAGGCCAGGCTCGTTGAAGGGGGAGGCCGTCTCTTTAAGACGAAGAGATCAATTTTTACGTACTGTGTATTATAAATGTTTCTTTTCGTAAATAAACTATTTTCTATGTATAATTTGGCAAAGATTAGGTTAGATATTTAGGTTTTGTTGGCTTAATTATTTGTATTTAAATTACGTGGGTTAAGCATTTATGCAACCCGTCCTCGACTCAAGTCTATTACATCCAGCCGTCAACCCCACAGACGCATTCATAAATTTTAACATGCTGTTCATTCAAAACAAGAATTTTCTCAAATATAAATTAATATTATAATATATTAACATATTGTGCATATATAGTCATAGGTTAGGTTAGGTGTTTAGGTTCGGTTGGCGATTATTTGTATTTGTAGTACGTGGGTGAAGCATTTATAGCAATGTGGTTCGAACAAAATTCGTCAGTGAAGCACTTGTTCCGGATATGTTCGAAATTCAGCAGTTGTGAGTCGTGTGTAAACCGCTTTTCATTCATAAACAGGGGGTTTGGCGGGTGCATGGAATCACTTTTGGATCTTTGTTTGGAGGACGGGCTGCATTTATAATGTTGCGACTCAGAGGTCGTCAGCGAAGCACAGTTCGACAAATGTTCGAACGTCATTAGTTGACTAGTGTGAAAACTGTTTTTCAATTCATAAACAGTGAGTTTGGCGGCTAGATTAATGAGCATTTGGCTTTTGTTGATGAGGACCGGCTGAGGGCGTACAAAATTTCCAGTACTTTCACCACTCTCTGTGAATGTTGTCATCTCGGCCTCATAAACAAAGGTCAAATGCTCGGTTTACACGCGAATCACAACTGATAGCATTCATTCATTTTATTTCTTATTATGCACCCCATACCCATCCCGTGGGCGGGGGCGAAAATGATATTTGAACATTTATCGAACAGTGCTTCGCTGGCGACCGCTCTTCACAACTCTTTAAAAGCGTCACCCCACTTACGACAAATAATTAAGACACAAAAACATTTAAGTTACATTCACATTCAAAAATTTATTCATAAATAATGTATCGAAATTTAGTTTATAATCATTCAGCATATTAACTATACAAGAAAAATCGTAATAAAAACATAACCATTAATAATTATAATTACATACTGATAATATAAATGTCAAGATCATTACATGAAGAATACAGCTCAGATTACAGTAATATTTTACATTTCTATCGACATTAATAGATACATTATAAAAGACGGGAGACACAACACATAACTGAAAGTCATCTAACATTTTATATTGAGATTAAGCTGATTGTGATGCTTTATTTTACAATAAAAAAACATATTGCTTACCATTGGAGAGGTGATATGTATATTGGCATAAAGGAAATGCAATAAGATGTATACTATTATATATACGAGCCTTATCTCATATATATAAATGTGTATATATATGTGTGTATATCACGAAAATAAACACGTGATTAAAAATGTGACAGTGTCAGACCACGGAGGAAAATTGAAACAGGAATTTCCTTAAGTACTTTCGTATATTAATACATCTTCAGAAGGAGCATATATATAAAATTAAACACAACAGTAGTGAGACTATTGGTAATGTTCTTGTGAATATTTTCCATTCTACGTAAATATCTTCTACCAGCTAGAAGATGAAGAAACACTAAATCATTAAAAAAGTTTCCAATCTATTTATTCCTCATTTCGTGAACAATATGACATCTTCAATAATATAAGCTTTGACACTATGGACTCAGGTATAGTAATAAAACCTGGACATTTCAATAAATAAATAAAGAGTAAACATTTGTTGCTCTCGAGGGCTGCATATCAACGTTCCTATTATGTTAACCTTTCCACCTAGACAACTAGAGTAATTGGTCTTGAAAGTAAAGCTTAGATTAGAGAGATAAAGTATACACGACGCCCCGTGTGCCAGAAACACAGGTTCAGCTCCCGTTTCAGGTCAGGCTGGCGGGAATGCAGATAGCAGCAGCCTCCAGAACTGGTGCATGACTAATGTTTCCATTTTCCGTCTTTCTCCCCCCCCCCCTCCCTCCCTCCCTTCACCTCTCCCACACCTCTTTCGCTCTCATTTTTTGTTCCCTCCCTCTCTGTCTCTCCCTCTCTCCCTCCTTCCCACCCTCTCCCTCAACACAGAGACATTATCAGTCAGAATTTACACTATTGGTTTATAATAGACGGAGGCATGACAGGTGTGATGTTCGAAATATTAAGTTTCTGTCATCGTCGTCGATCTGTGCTCACGATACAATGTTTCCGTCGCTTCATGCGATATACGTAATTAAAACCATAGGTGGCTTACGACAGAATGGCAGTGGGGCTCTTCCCCTTTCCCCGAATGATCAGATCAGTGGCTCGCTTCGCTTTTCTAGATGCCAGGAGCGAGGGCCATATGTACTTCTTCATAGGTACCCCTCGCGTTGAAGCTACGAATGTGTGTCAGCAGGTTGTACTGAGAATGCTTGAAGGAAATGCTCATGCTTTACATAATCTTGAGGTTATCTTGAGATGATTTCGGGGCTTTAGTGTCCCCGCGGCCCGGTCCTCGACCAGGCCTCCACCCCCAGGAAGCAGCCCGTGACAGCTGACTAACACCCAGGTACCTATTTTACTGCTAGGTAACAGGGGCATAGGGTGAAAGAAACTGCCCAATGTTTCTCGCCGGCGCCTGGGATCGAACCCAGGACCACAGGATCACAAGTCCAGCGTGCTGTCCGCTCGGCCGACCGGCTCCCTAATAAGGGGGGAGAATGAACCGCATTGTGTTTCATCTAACGGTAATAAGTCGAGTAACTGGTCAGCGGCAAACAACATTATTTATCGTGAGAGCTGACAATGAAATGGGTACGAGAAGCTAGTCTTATAGTAGCCTTCTCTGTCGTGTCGCTGGAACACTGGAGCCTTCTCGAGTGGGGGTGTTGGAGAGTGCTGCGGCCTGCGGACACCAGTCCAAGCCTTTTTTCTGCATGCATAAATTATTGCGTGTTATAACAGTCTTGCTGAACTGGTTTGGTTAGGTGTTTTGCACGACCGAAGCGCGAGATGTCTTGTGTGGGCGCAATTAATTGTTTAAGTTATGAATGTGGGTGTCATCTTGCCCGGGCGGCGCTTCTCCTGTACTGAATGTACCTTAATTCTTTAAAGCTAGCGTCATGTATTAACGTGAATGAATAATACTGATAGAATCTTTTGAAGCAATGCATTAGGATTGAACTCGTGTCTCTAGTCACTCCAGACTCACGTATACGAGCTCGGTTCTATCGCATAGTTCGAAATTATTTTTCGTGGGTATATTAAACTATTGTGATTACGTGCAATGAATAATACAGGTTTTAAATTTTTAATAATACAAGGAATACAAGATATATAACATTATCACTGCCTCTGTTCTTCGCTTTCCTGTGTTGGGGAGAACAACTATCGCTCTCCTGTCACATGTCCTCACCGTCAATGGAATCCAGTTTGATTGCTATCGGCAGCAGCGTTCAAATTTCCTTGTTCTGGAGATATTCAAGCAATTGGAACCTTGGATGCGATGTTTAAGCTCGTGAGCTTTTGGCAACGCATGTTACGCAAGGACACGCAAGTTACATCCGTGTCCTCGTTAGTACGGTTGTCGTTGTCACCTTTACTTGGCCGTGCTGGGCCGTGCTGGGCCTTGTCACCTCTACTTGGCCGTGCTTGGCCTTGCCACTCTCACACAAAGAACATGGTCACGAATAAGACACGAACTTTTGGCGTATTTGGCCGACGGTAACAATTACGTGCACAAATAAAATCAGATGAAATTCAGGTCCTGATAGCTTTTCACTATGGCAGCTGGGTCATTTATTTACACAAACGGAGACCAATTTGCACCAGAAGTAATTATTCGTAATCAAACAAAGAAATAAGTAAAAAAAAATTATTGCGTTCTAAAAAAAAAAAATATGCTTCGGAACACAAGAAAGACTACTACTGCTGATGAGATTAATTATATTTTGTAATGAAGGAAAATTTATAATCATCTATGTACTTGTAATCAGACGGTGCTGTTAACTTGTTAACTGCCCCGAGTTAACACGTTCTCATCCTGTTATAGGGATGGTATTCAACCCACAACACCTTACCTTATTATGTATTGCGGCGTTTCCCTTTCTGGCGTTCGCGTAGCTGACGAAATTATTGCTTACTGAATGTTGCTACCATCATTTTACGAGTCATAGAGTTTATCATTACCATAAAATGTAGAGTCATACAGGTTGGGCTTTCCCTTGATAACTACTTCCTGGCCATAGAGTACAAGTCATGGACTCTCTACACCACGTGTTGACACACCTCACAGCTGATGAAGGTAAACAATGGACCACACCTCACAGCTGATGAAGGTAAACAATGGACCACACCTCACAGCTGATGAAGGTAAACAATGGACCACACCTCACAGCTGATGATGGTAAACAGTGGACCACACCTCACAGCTGATGATGGTAAACAGTGGACCACACCTCATAACTGATGAGGTAAACAGTGGACCACACCTCACAGCTGATGAGGGTAAACATTGGACCACACCTCACAGCTGATGAGGGTAAACAATCGACCACACCTCACAGCTGATGAGGGTAAACAATGGACCACACCTCACAGCTGATGAGGGTAAACATTGGACCACACCTCACAGCTGATGAGGGTAAACAATCGACCACACCTCACAGCTGTTGATGGTAAACATTGGACCACACCTCACAGCTGATGAGGGTAAACATTGGACCACACCTCACAGCTGATGATGGTAAACAATGGACCACACCTCACAGCTGATGATGGTAAACAATGGACCACACCTCACAGCTGATGATGGTAAACAATGGACCACACCTCACAGCTGATGATGGTAAACAATGGACCACACCTCACAGCTGATGATGGTAAACATGACCACACCTCACAGCTGATGATGGTAAACAATGGACCACACCTCACAGCTGATGAGGGTAAACATGGACCACACCTCACAGCTGATGAGGGTAAACAATCGACCACACCTCACAGCTGATAAAGGTAAACAAAGGACTGTCTCCTGCGTTACGTTACAACTATGACGAGTAACTATTCGTTCTTAAACTTTCAGGAAATGAAAGATCTCTAGGAAAAAAGTTAACTCTACAAATCGACGACGATATAATATCTATTTTCATCTTAAACTTGATGTTATTACGGTAATATTTTTATTGGAGTCTTGGAAGTTGTTGCTGATTTAAATAAATTACGTTCACTAAATCACTAAACTGTGATCTTCATTCATGATATAAATTCAAACTTTGTATTGTATGAAATTTTTAAGTTTGAATGGAACTAATAGCCAATGTCTATACTTTGGAGACATAAGCAATCAGAAAATAACACTATTCAGGAGGGAAAATAAATTTTGTTTACAATGTAATTAGCTATCGTGGTGCACAGCAGGTGGACCTGTTATCTTCTCTCGGATTGGGTACACACGTCAACCAGCATGTGTTGTGGTTTTGATCTTTATAAACCAATAAACCGCGAAGAAAAGACTGAGATACTTGGGTTGCCACCAAGTTTTAGAACACTGGCAGTTGTTTACACACGTCAAGAACAGAGGCAGTTGTTTACACATGTCAAGAACAGAGGCAGTTGTTTACACATGTCAAGTTGTGCCTCACTTCTCCAGCCAAAAGTCTCAGTAGTTACAAGGTAAAAATTATCAAAGTCGGAAGTGGTGGTCAACTTCAACTTCGAATAGACATTCATTCATTGTATATATATATATATATATATATATATATATATATATATATATATATATATATATATATATATATATATATATACATACACACATCATACACTCTGTACATAAATATATAAAAACCTCATTCACTACTTTTTGTATTCAAGAGAGAGATAACTGCCTCCGACGAGACTGTACCAGCAAGATTTACGACTGAAAATGAAATAATAATGCTTAATGTAGGAAAATCGACGCCGTTGAGATCTGAAATGTTTGAAGAAGAGAAAGGTGGAGGAACAATAGATCCGTGAGTTGAGAGGTCCGTGATTTGTTCAGAGATAACTGAAGTGAGTTGACAGGAAATATATATTTTTTTCATTTCGATAAACTAATTTATTGCAGTTCTTATCGTTTTTGTTATATATTTGTTCTCTCAGTTCGTGGAAATATGAGGCAAGGTTATTTGAAAAGAAAGGGAAAAAGTCATGTAATATTATTATTATGAGGATAAAGTACAAAGCTAATATGACTACATCGCTCAGAAGTGATATGAGAACAGGATAAAAAAATAGGTTATGAGGATTGGGTGAACGAACGGTCTCCATCAGCAACTTGGACCATCGGAGATCGAACCCTATCCTGCAAGTAGCGAGGTTCTCGCTCTGTACCCTCCAATCTAAGAAGATGGTCAATCACACAATATCATGACCACTCTTAAATACGTTGGTTTTGTGTTATAAACATTGATGTCAGTTCCTGTTAACGAATGCTCGCAGCTCAAGGCCTGGGGCCAGATTCACGAAAGCACTTACTCAAGCACTTATGAACCTGTACATCTTTTCTCAATCTTTGGCGGCTTTGTTTCCATTATTAAAGAGTTTATGAGCTCCGAAGCACCAGGAGGCTGTTTATAACAATAACAACAGTTGATTGGGAAGTTTACATGCTTGTAAACTGTTTATAAATGTAACCAAAACCGTCAAAGATTGAAGAAANCCTGAACCTAATGATAAAATGTTGTGTGACGTCACTATGACGTTATAATGAGCATGTCATTACAAGGTTTTAGATCCTACTTGACCTGTGTCATGTATCATGTATCGTCACGTGTCATGTGTGGTCACGCTGGTGAAGGAGCGACCTCAGGGCTGGGGTTTCCTGCCAGGCTATCATGTTAGGAACCTCAACATAGCCTTTAAATACAAGGAGAGTTCCTCTGATCATGTCGCTGTATAATTTCCTACATCAACATGACTGTAGATGTTACCTGCTTTAGGGCTCTGGGATCAGATTCACGAAGCTGTTACGCAAATACTTACGAGCCTGTACATCTTTTCTCAATGATGTACAGGTCCAGTGATGTACAATGATGTACAGAGAATGGTGCAGGACGGGCCGAAACGTCGTCGTCCCTTCACCTTCTAGTGTGTGGTCTGGTCAACATCTTTTCTCAATCTTTGGTGGCTTTGTTTACAATTATTAAACAGTTAATGAGCTCCGAAGCACCATGAGGCTGTTTATAACAATAACAACAGTTGATTGGGATGGTTTCATGCTTGTAAACTGTTTAATAAATGTAACTAAAGACGTTAAAGATTGAGGAAAGATGTACACGTTCGTAAGTACTTGTGTAACTGGTTCGTGAATCTGGTTCCAGGTTGCGTTAGCATTCTCTCCAACATGAGCATAATTAACGTGGAGAAGAGACACTGAAAATATCATATTTGCAGGCGATGAGTCACAATAACGTGGCTAAAGTAAGTTGACCAGATCACACACTAGAAGGTGAAGGGACGACGACGTTTTGGTCCGCCCTGGACCATTCTCAAGATCGACTTGAGAATGGTCCTGGTGCTACATAGCCTTCCCGGTTTGGTGCCTTCTATTGATAATTACTTACTTACTTGAGAATGGTCCAGGACGGACCGAAACGTCGTCGCCCCTTCACCTTCTAGTGTGTGGTCTGGTCAACTAGCATATTTGCTCAGATGAGGTGTATGAACTTATAGTTAATTCAAGAGATGGGAGAGGTACTTATCCAACACATGGAAGGAAGGACGGAACTATCAGGAGAAAGCACCAAGCCATTATGACTGTATCGCACTTGCAAAGGATCAGGATAAGGATTTGGGAGGGGACAGGGGGGGGGGTAAGGAATGGTGCCCAACCAACCACTTGGACGGTCGGGAATTGAACGCCGACCTGCAGGAAGCAAGACATCTGGTGGAGCCTGTGCGAGGCAGGCAAGAAGGATCTGCTTTCCACATATGTAAAAAGGAACTTAAAGAAATATCAACTAAGAAACTGTCCTTTTATAGATAAAATATTTGGGAGAAAAATAGAGGTCGTAGATGTGACTTGAAGCTCTACGAAAAATAAATATTTACCAAATTATATATACAATTAAAATGAAAACTGTTCGCCATACCAGCTCACTTGACCTCAAATGTAAGCTAGTACTTCCACTACAAAGTTGTATCTCAATCTCCCTTTCATTGCGGCTGTCATGCCTCCTGTCCCTGCTAGGTGAGGCAACACTCCCATAGCACCAGCTATGCCATGAATCTATTTGTTCTAGGAGGCTATCTAGGATCTATCTAGGAGGTAAGTAACCTACTTTCCAGGAGGAAATGAAGGAAACTCTTCCACGGAAGATGAGAGAAAATGACTAACCAGAGGAGATGCGAGGAAGCCATCTGCCACACATAAGAAACCTTCACACTCCTCAGGATATTAGAGGAATCATTCATAAAACTGTAACGAAACATCGTGGCACAAATTTAAGGAACCTGCTTCCCACAGCTCATGTTGAAAGAACTTTACTTACAGAAACTGCGCAAGAGAAACTAAGAACTAGAGATAACGTGAGAGAAACTTGTAGCAGATGACACGAATAAAGTTTACATGCTTCAGGAGGAATCGTGGGAAACACTGACGAAGGAGGTTCGTGAGAGCAACTTGCATGGTACAATAAATTTCGTGCAAAGGACTGACCGTGCATAGCAAATAATGGAAAAGCAAATGTTAGATAGAAGGAAAAGTGAGGAATTGTTACTGCTCAGTAGATGGCATGAGAGGAAGGTTCATGTAGACTTGAGACACGATGGACGCGTGAAGTACTTCTTACCTATTACGAAGGACGAGACACACTTGCCTCCCACGAAGCCCGGTGGCGGTACATTCATATCACGAACACTGGGAGGTCCGTGCCTGTGACGAACACTGTGGGAGGTACGTGCCTATCGCGACACGCACGAAAGGCGCCGGCAGGCAACCTATTACAGGGATGATCTAAGAGTAGATTGCTTTGCACCGTAGAAGACATAACGACATAGCTAGCATGAATAATGAGGAGACATGATCTGTGGATATAAAGGATATTTTTGCTCTTGCAATTACATGCGGACTCCTTCCTCGTGCAGGTATCACGTAAGACGAACAACTTAGGCAAACGCAAGTGATAGGCGAGGACAGAGAGCCTAGGCAAATAAAGTGCAGGGACAGAAACTTCCTAGGAGCAAGACACGTGTGCTGTGTACTTGCCAGACCCCAGGAATCTGTGGGATATGCAATATGCAATGTACAAAATGCTTACCCAGAGTGGAACGGGTTGTGAGAGGAGGTATTTTGCCGGACAGAGATAACCAAGGGAAGCCAGGGTGGGGAGATGATAACGGGTGTGCTTATGAAATGACGTTGGAAGTAATTACCCAAACACAAAGGTCCAACAGTATTTGGCTCTTGACACAAGCCGTAGAGCACTTTACCGTTTGGCCTAACGTCCAGTTGTGCACTTGGCCTTATACTGTATCTGCTTATACATATTATGAATATAAATATATCCCCTTCCCCCTCAGTGGGCTGCCTGTAATTGCTAGAAATGAGATGGTTTGGATCACTTTTTAATTTCAAGTTTTAACTGTTTGCTTTTGATGGTAATGCTCAATTTTCATGTATAAACGTCACGAGATACAGGTTAACCTCGTGGCGTTTATCTTTCTTTGTTACGCATTCACCAACATTATGAAAATTGGCCTAATAGCCGCAGCCCCTGACGTATCGAAGGTGCTTTTGAAAAAATCTCCGGGATTACTGTTGCCTCTCCGTCAGGTTGTAGTAGTTCCGTTGTAGACTGCACTGTGAACGGTGCTTCAGTTGGATTTTTATATTCACTGTACCGATATTTGAGATGTTTCTTTCCTAGCGTTTCTACAACTTTCCTAACGTTCAATACAAGAAAAAAATCTTTCCCCAGGGGTTTCGAGTCTGGAAGTCAATCCGGCACTAATCCAGTCCTTTCACTCTCATATTACTATGGTTGCATTCAGTTTTAGAAACTTGATTCACGGGTGTTTGGAAATTTACGATTTCTAATTTGCACAACTTCCGCTCCAGATGTAGATGATGCACCTATTTACAACCTGAATAATTTACAGCGCGTCTGACCTTTTAAGCGCATGTAACCGGAGTTTGAAGCTGAACCAATCACTTCCTTAATGACAGGCGCCTCGAACTGGGGTGAGAGGAATCATTTATGCAGCTACCATAGTCTATATGATGAACGACATAGTTTGTGTTAAGGACCATCCATGTGATACTAAAAATCCCCATCACACAGGATGGTTAATCATTCAGTGGTATGTGATCAGTAGCTTGAACTGACAAACATTGGACGCATTGTGAGGATATCTTCAAGAATACGCGAGTAACTGCAACTTGATCGAGGAATTGGATCAAGTAGTTGTAAAGCTCCAGGTACCTCTTATCGGCAGATCTGAATCGTATAATGACTGGACACTTGACATTATAGTTTGAGATCATGACCCAGTTCTTGTTGACAGTGTTGTGTCTCAGGTTGTTCTTTGTCTGAGCCCAGTGTTAAGCTCATCACATGTGTTTCTTGTGTTAAATTTTTCGCTCATCGTTGCATCCTTTAAATACAAAATACAAAAAAATTGGAGTAGGGTTGATGTCCCGTTGTTTACAACAGCAACATCGACATCAATATCAACATCAACAATAACATCAACAATATACAATTCAGTCAGAACACTTTAACATGCCACATTATACATGCAGTAAAAGTATCACATGACAGATAACCGTCTTCCCTGACCACTTAACAAATTTATTCGACATTCAGGTGACTAAGACGATTTATCCGGGAGATTCTTGCAAGGGCTGACTCGCGATTTGCTTATCGTGTTCCTTAATGCAAGTTGCACCACGCGACGCCGCTCATGTGGCTCTTAAATGTGGCTCCAAGAGGTATGCTCAGACAACAGGAAAATCTTTCACGGCGCAGCTGAAGCATTGAAGCACAAGGTTACCTGTGTTGCTACTGAAGCAATATTATATCAACAATTATAATTTAATTAACGTGTAAACACAAACATGAGCGTATCGAATGTTTAGGTCGTAAAATGACTCAATACACATGCGTGTCACTAGGAATCAGGGCCAGGATTCACCAAGCATTACGTATCCACTTACGAAACCTGTACATCTTTCTTTGATCATGGTGGTTTAGTATGTATTTCTTTAAAAAAAAATATCGAGCATCTAAAATTTAGCAATTTTAGGTTATTACTGTTTTAGATAAGAACATAAGAACAAAGGCAACTGCAGAAGGCCTTGGCCCATACAAGGCAGCTCCTATCTATAACCACCCATAAGCTCTCGTAGCGCTTCGTAACTATGTCAACTATTCAAACTAAACCGCTATGTTGGAAAAATAAATGTACAGGTCTCGTAGATGGATACTACGTGTTTTGAGGACTCTAACCTTGATCGACCAACACGCTTCCATTGTTGAGTTGTTTTGTGTAGCGGTGTGGAAGGAAGCGGATGAAGCAGTTCTTTGCTACACCGCTCTTACGAACGAAGAGTTCGTAAGCTCTACGAACTTACAATTCAGGTCATAGAAGCAGAGATACCTCAACCTCTCTTACTTTCCCTTTTATCAAGAGTGGCATCGCAGGTCATCATTAAATAGCAATATATTGCACAGATCCAGAAGTTTAAGGGTCTTGTGCTGCGGAGTCATTGCGAGGGTTTATTTGTGAATTGTTCTGAAAGTTGTATATTCGCCTTGAAGGTCTATGAATGTACGCTGGGACCTGGAGGTTTGCATGCTTGCTTGGGTTCAATAGATATGTGCAATTTTAAGTTGTATTTTCACTAATACTGAATGAGGTTCTTTGGGTATTCACAAA
>WNGS01165523.1:23729225-23746646 GCA_020271785.1 Procambarus virginalis | reverse complement strand
TGAGAAACTGGTAGAGAGAGAGAGAGAGAAGCTAGAGAGACAGAGGGAAGGAGAGATACAGTTAATTCACGTGATGTAAGTTGATGCCGCTCTAGGTAAACTTGTGATGAGAAGTGACATTAAATAATATTCATTCATCGTAATATGAAAGTTTCTTTGCATAGACCTCAACAGGTTAGGAGAGAAGGTTTTCTCCTTAGGCAAAGGAGTGAGGAGTGAGTTCCTTACGGAGTGAGGCACCTGGAGACCGGGCCTTGCAAGCTTGGATGTTGCATCTCCCTTACTTGACGGAACATTAGAGGACCAGTTGGGTGTGTGCAACGAGAAAAAGCAAATTAAAAGTAAAACTCATTTAATTAAATTTGTTTAAAACTAATTCAAACTTATTGAAAACTTAAAACTAGTTAAAAATTAATATTGTTCTCCTAAACGAGAAAAATAATACCGTCCTCCTCTGTGTGATAATGCTTTCCTCAGTGGAATTATAGAGTAATAACGCCCACCTCAGTGGGAATTATTGAGTAATAACATCCTCAGTGGGAATTATAGAGTAATAACACCCTCCTCAGTGGGAATTATAGAGTAATAACACCCTCCTCAGTGGGAATTATAGAGTAATAACTCCCTCCTCAGTGGGAGCCAGACAAGGAACCATTAAATCATCAGACCACAAGATGAAAATAAATAACTTGGGCAGATTTTATTTCTACTAGAAAGCGCAAAATGTTCGCTCGCACTTTTTCGGAAAGAATGCGAGCGGCATTGTTATATATATAATATATATATATATATATATATATATATATATCATATATATATATATATATATATATATATATATATATATTATTATGTCTATTGATATGACCGCAATTCTGTATTTACTATCTTCTGATTTAGGGTTCATCCTCTAACTATTTTCTTAGCATCAGGGCTTAGCTGAAATAGGAGTTCTCCAAACTCATTTTCGTAATTTCGGGTGAAGAAAAGATGGGATTACTATAGATGTATTACATTATTTAAACATTTCACAACGTTTCGAACCTCCATGGTTCATTCTCAAGTGAGGAAATGTTACAATGTGGTTTGATAATATACCCGCACTGGGTCAGGTGATAAACAAATAAAGGGAAAACATAGGGGATACATAGGGGATAAATGGGTGAAACATATGAACATAGAATAGAGGTAACCGCAGAGGCCTATTGGCCATAGGGCAGCTGGCATCACATACAAAGATTAATCCAGTGTAATTGGCCGTTATGTTGAACATTGTCTTCGTGTTGGCATCGTTATGTCTGGTCTTGTCCTTCTCTCATGGGGGAAGAGTAAATAGTTCCGTGATTTGGGTGTTCATGGTAGTTGTTCTGTTCTTATGTGAATTGCTTCAAGAATTTGTAATCTTCTTGCATCTTGGGTTCTGTCTTATGCATGTATTCTTGTTCAACATATATTAATATAATATATATATATAATATATATATAGTAAACTATAATATATATATTATATATATATATATATATAGTAATATTATATATATATATATATATATATATATATATATATATATATATGAGACGTTACATTATCTTGTATCAGAGTAATCAGCGTCCAAGGGTCTATATCAGAGTAGTGCAGTATCAGCCACAGAGTAGTGTGGCTTTGGAAGAAAATGCAGAATAGAACCAGTGAAGAGCAGAGGTGCCATAGGCACAATCAGAGAACACTGTATAAACATCAGAGGTCCACGGTTGTTCAACACCCTCCCAGCGAGCATAAGAAATATTGCCGGAACAAGCGTGGACATCTTCAAGAGGAAACTAGATTTATTCCTCCAAGGAGTGCCGGACCAACCGGTGGGCTGTGGTGGGTATGTGGGCCTGCGGGCTGCTTCAAGCAACAGCCTGGTGGACCAAACTCTCACAAGTCAAGCCTGGCCTCGGGCCGGGCTTGGGAGTAGAAGAACTCCCAGAACCCTCAACCAGTATCAACCAGGTATCATCCCAAGGGTCTATTTCAGAGTAGTGCATTGTTGTTGTTGTTATAGATTCAGCTACTCGGAACAAGTTCCAAGTAGCACGGGCTATGGTGAGCCCGTAACTTACCTGGCACAGGAGCGGGGCAAGTAGCACGGGCACGGGCTATGGTGAGCCCGTAGTGGACCTACCCTGTTCACCTAGTAATAAATAGGTACCAGGGAGTTAGGCAACTGTGAGGATTTGTTTCGTTGGGGACAGCGTCTACGTATAGTTACACTATATATGTCGATATAGCCTATAGTTATAGGTTATATCGACATTTCCCCAACGTCGAACTACTGACCTTCCCCAGGATATGCAGCCTCCCACAACAGTTTACTAACTCCCGGGTACCTATTTACTGTTAGGCGAACAGTTGCATTAGGTGAAAGGAAACGAACTCAACCATTTCTGTTTCGCCCTGAATTCGAACCCGGAATTCCCCTATTGCGAGTCGAGAACGAACCTTGGAGAACCTCAATACAACCTGAAGTATAAACCTTTCCTATCTGGAACAGGAAGCTTATATACCCAGGCATCCTGTCCCCCCCAACCCCTCCGCGGCATCTTCTGCTGCAGACCGTCTCCAATCTTTTAAATAATTACATCCAGTCCTCAACACAAACACACTCCGGCTACCAAACATTGGTAGCCGGAACTATTTACCCCAATGACCCAATTACATTAGGTAGTCATAGACCAGAAGTTTGTTTTCTTTGACACATTTCACTTATATGAGAGAAGACGAGCCTTAATTGTAACACACACTTGCAGAAACACGCAAGCAAGTGGAGTTATAATATCGTGCTGCAGTAGACTATACGTTCCCGCTGTGGCTTTGTCATATATTTGAATATGGATGGATAAATATATAAGTGAGAGAAAAGATATATCAATCCTGGAGGTGAAGCACATTTGTGACAGGCGCCTTTCTCTTGCAGATATCCGGATATCACGTCGTCATCCGCAAGCGTTCGGCCTTCATGGAGGAACTTCTCCAGTGGTCCACACGGCAGCGACCGCGTGAGTTACTTTTGCCACTCCTGTGGGTCAATATTGCTCAGTTACGCTTTTTGCTTCGCTCATGAAACCAAAAATGCCTCACGGGAAGGTGTGGGTAGAAGAAGTAGTTCTTCCAACGCATATGAAGAGCAACGTTGGGGGTGGGGAATCGTTAGTTAGGAGTTAGAGTTCCTCTACCACAGCCAGAGTGAACGCGGGAATGTGTAAAACCCTGATTTGTTATCGGAAGTTAGATGCCTCAGGAACCCTTGATCATTCATTTGAATCCCAGGTTACATTACTAAAGCGTGCACTTAGAGGGAGTAACTGTTTATAAAGTCATAAGTGATGTTTAATTGCGTTATTTGCTTTACTGTAATTATTGGCTCTTCAATAGTTTTTTACGGTTATTTTGTAATTGTTATCATAACATTTGATGTATATTTTCACCTTTATCTAACCTTGTATTTACACACCTTGTATTTACCTTGTATTTACACACCTTGTATTTACCTTGTATTTACACACCTTGTATTGTGTGCATTACCCTGCCACAGCTGAGCTGCGTCGCGAGCGCCGATTCCACTGCCAGACGGCCCTCCTGCTGGAGTGTGTGAGGCGCCAGACTTTTGCTAACTGGCCCGTGGCCTTCGTAGACCCCGACCAGCTGGCCAAAGCTGGCTTCTTCTACATCCAGAAGAAGGACCACGTCCAATGCTTCTTCTGCTATGGCATCGTTGGCTTCTGGGACCCTGGAGACCAGCCGGAGTTGGAGCACCGAAAACACTTCCCGAAGTGTCCCTTCATCGCAGACATGGTCACTGGCAACGTTCCGGTGCTGTGCCCGGCCGACGACACTGGGAGAGTATTTCGCCTCCTGAGCGAGTACCACGCCTTCAGAGTCACCAGCACCAGACCCATCGTTAAGACACCGGTCCATAAGTATCAAGGTGAAGCATAAACGTAGCGCGAGCACCGCTCCTGTGTCAGGCAAGTTACGGGCTCACCATATCCCGTGCTACTTGCCCCGCTCCTGTGCCAGGTAAGTTACGGGCTCACCATAGCCCGTGCTACTTGCCCCGCTCCTGTGCCAGGTAAATTACGGGCTCACCATATCCCGTGCTACTTGGAACTTGTTCCGAGTAGCTGAATCTATAACAACAACAACATAAACGCAGATTTATTTATACCTTCGTAACAATGCAACTGAATGTTATCTTTACCTCTAATATACAAGTATGTATATACAGTCTTTGTTGTATAAATCGATGACAACATGAACAAGTATAAAGCTGTCAGTTGTGCTTGAAAGGAAGCCATTTTTGTTTATATATAATTGCAAATGCCTAAATGCTAATTGCAAAGTACATATTAACATATTCATTCACTTTCCAGCAATCAACATTTCCTTGCCCTTCTTTTGGCTCTTAATAGTTATGGATGGTGCTTCATATAACTTAAGGCACTTCTTAATAGTGATTATTGATCATTTCTTCTTGAAGAGTTTCCTTATTTTCTTCTTGAAGAGTTTCCTCAGTTTCTTCTAGAAGAATTTCCTTATTTTCTTCTTGAAGAGTTTCCTCATTTTCTTCTTGAAGAGTTTCCTTATTTTCTTCTTGAAGAGTTTCCTTATTTTCTTCTTGAAGAGTTTCCTTATTTTCTTCTTGAAGAGTTTCCTCAGTTTCTTCTTGAAGAGTTTCCTTATTTTCTTCTTGAAGAGTTTCCTCATTTTCTTCTTGAAGAGTTTCCTTATTTTCTTCTTGAAGAGTTTCGTCATTTTCTTCTTGAAGAGTTTCCTCAGTTTCTTCTTGAAGAGTTTCCTTATTTTCTTCTTGAAGAGTTTCCTCATTTTCTTCTTGAAGAGTTTCCTCAGTTTCTTCTTGAAGAGTTTCCTTATTTTCGTCTTGAAGTTTCCTCACTTTAGTCTTGAAGACCTTCATCAGTTTCTTATTTAACAGCTTCCTCAATTCCTTCGGATTACGCAGTTTGCGCTTTTAAATTGTGTTTTTAATTATACCACAAAAGTGTCATTAAGTCTCGTTATTGTAACGGTTATTGAAAACCCTTGCTTGTATTGCGCCGTCTTAAACATTTAAACATTTGGAGGTGCCATTCTGGTGCTTCTGTTAGAAACCCAGATTGTAACTGAACCTGATCTTCTTGGTTCAGGTTTCTGGACAAAATATGCAGATGTTCTCTGGATGCCATCTGTCTCTCAACTCTAACAAGGACACCAGGATTAATGGACACACAGCTGCCTCTAATGAAAATAGACTCACTTCCACACTTCACAAAAAAATGATGTTAATTTAACTCAACAAGACCGTCGCTCATATGCTTATCCAGAGAGGTACAAAAAAAAAATATGGTTTAGTATCTGAAAGAGGCTAATAGAGACAAACGTCAAACGGATTCGAACTGTGAACAGTAATAATTCGAAGAATAATTGGACCAATACATAAAGTCACTGGGGTCCATGTATGTAATCAAATCCTTCAGTGTGTTTACAAATATTTTCACTAATAGCACTCGGAAAAGCTGAATATGCCCACATTTAAGACAAATTTAAATATATATAAATCACAAAACGATCACAAAACACTGATCATTTAATGCGGAAAATCCACAGAGAAATATGAAAGGAAGTGAACGTTTCGGCCTGTTAAGGCCTTTGTCTTGAAGTTCCCTTAGTCAGTCTGGTGTGGACAAAGGCTTTAACAGGCCGAAACGTTCACTTCCTTTCATATTTCTCTGTGGATTTTCCGCATATAATATATATATATATATATATATATATATATATATATATATATATATATATATATATATATATATATATATCAATAATATTATAACGGTGGCTAGAGTGCATAAAGGGGTTAAGACTGGTAGTTTACCTTGAGAAGTCGACCTGCTGAGCGACGACCGGCCCTGATCCCTTCTAAATTTATGTCTTCAAAGCAAAATCTACATATGAAACACATTAAAATTTCCTTACTGAGGGGAATCGAAAACATCTCTCACGAGACCTGGGAGTTATTGTTCAGTATTACCGTTGACTGCTGCAGCCACTTGATCAACTCAAGTGGTGTATGATCAGTCTATACACATACATCGTGTCTATTAATAATGCTTGTCTCTGAATTAATGCCAGGTATTCCACCTCTTTAAGTATAACTGAATTATTTTGTTTCTGTATATGTAACAGTATATTTGTTTGACATGGACTTATGGTTGCAGAAATGTTATAGCTATTATTGTTACCAAAAAACACTTGTAGTGAAAGTTGTCTATAATTTAACATGCTCACTTGGGAGACGTCAGCCCCCAGCCCTCTTTACACTTAGACGGGAGAATAACGCCTTCCCATAGGTAGTGAAAGACCGCCTTGCTTTGGGTAATACAAGAATGCAACAACTCTTGTATATATCTCAAATAATAATAATAATAATAATATACCGGCAGGAACATGCTTCATAGCTCTATCCTTCTCGTACAGACGACGCACAGGTGGACGTCGGCCAGCTGGCTTACCCACAGTTCAACACCGACGCCTCCCGGAAACAAACTTTCACTAGCTGGGAGGCTGAGGTCGGGATCAGCACTCGTGCTCTAGTAGCTGCTGGCTTCTTCTACACTGGGATCTCCGACTGGGTCCAATGCTTCCACTGCGGTGGCGGACTGTTCTGTTGGCGCCAAGGGGACGACCCTGCCACCGACCACGCCCGCTACTACCCCTGCTGTCCTTTCATCAGGACACAGAAGGGAAAGGACACCATCTCCAGGATGAAAGATGACAACATTCCTCCCTCAGCAATTATCAGACCCATCGTCCTATCTGAAGAAGAGGCTAACCTGTTCCTCGCTCATCCATTTGCTAAGGTAGAAGATGTAGTGAGTCTTTGTCGCTGTCTGCTATATCTACCTGTTATTGTGGGTTATATATGTGCATTATATAAGCGTTGCTAGTCAGAACTTCTCTGGCGATGATCTTTAAGGAAGTCTTGTCGTTTGAGCATTATTAGACGTTTTGAGAGAGATGATAACGTCTTATCTATACTGAGAACGTTAGTGTGGCAGTCCCCAAGTGGGAATATTTAAGCACAGACAACGTTCAACTCTTTCAAGGTGTTGGTGTTGGGAGAGTTCTGCATGAACAAGTTCTGCACGAACAAGTTCTGCATGAACAAGTTCTGCATGAACAAGTTCTGCATGAGTTTTTTTACTTCTAAAAAATGGTCACCTGTATGTGTTCTTGGAGGGACAGGTTCTGCAGTTTTGATCTCTACATCAGTGTTAATATGATGAGTAGCCTTCCTTATGATGACTTCTTTCACCTGTATTATATTACATCTTTATTCAAAATCGAGCTAATTATGCAAATAAATCATGCGTGTGAAATAAATCAAATCGACAGAGCAATGAAGTCAGTTGTCACATATGTTGCTCAAACGTAAATTAATGTCTTTAGCAACAGTTACGCAAGTTAAGAATGGAACCTCAGCTGATTTATGACGAATTAACTGTATTTCGCAGAAGCTGATAGATATGGGTCTATCGAGAACGTCAGTGAAGGAAGCTTTCCGTTTACTGGTGGAGCAGAGTGGGACCTTGTGTCGCACAGTGACCGATGCCCTTGAGCTGGTGTTCGAGTACGAGGAGACGCAGAAACAGCAGAAACTTGCGTCTGACGCAGCGTCTGTCCTGCAGCGCTCCTCCATACAGGTCTCGGAGGTGAGCTCGGCCAGGCCCTATGTTGAACTTTAAGTTTGTTTTATTCAGTCCATCCACAAAATATTTGCCAAATGATCGTTGATTTGCCAGAAGTCACAACCCCTTCAATCACCGCTTATGAGACAAAAACTTTACACATTAAACTAATTACGTTCAAAATTCTTTAGAAATGCTTCACAAATTAACTGCATATACAATATGCAATATATATAAAATATAACGTAACCTACCTTAGGTATAATTATGCACAAAATTATAATATATTAACATTTTAAGCTGCTTTTGCGTTTTTAAACATAATAGCTTTGACGTTTCGATCATTGGAAAACACGAAAGATGTTTCGAACTTGATAAAATACGAATAATTTTTCACTAATTTCGTGGCACGAATAATTTGTCAATAATTTCAAAGCCCGGATAATTTGCTTTTCTTTCCAAATTTGTCTGAACGTCTACTAATCTGTGAAACAGTCATAGCTCTAGAACCCGGACTCAATGGCTGATTTTGATGCAAATTCAAGCAATCATTGATCATAATATTTGCAGATTAGATTTAGACGAATATTTGCAATGCAGAAGAACAATTGTTTTGTGGATGTGTCCAATGTTTTGAATGTCCTCAAGAAAGGTTCTGTCTCAATAAAACACTCGCAAGCATCATAAACTTATTCAAACACACCGCTAATGGACAATGATATATTATTTGAGAAAGTAATGCTATATCAATAAGAATTGTTAGTGATGGGAATACTGCTTTATTACATCGAAGGTTGTCATGTAGTGAAGATTCCCGCAGGAGATGATGCATTCTAACAGATAATTTTGCGGGGTAGAACTCGTCCTTAGAGCACGAGGTCCTACCTATGGAGGAGGTAGCTACCACCGGCCACGATGCAGCCTACTACCACACCCTTCTGCAGGAGGGTGAGTCTCACACACACACACACACACACACACACACACACACACACCACACACACACACACACACACACACACACACACACACACACACACACACACACACACATAACATAGTCTACTACTTGACCGTTCTGCAGGAGGGTGAGTCCCACACACACACACACACACACACACACACAACCACACCACACACACACACACACACACAGCACACACACCCACACACACACACACACACACATGACACAGCCCACTACTTGACCGTTCTGCAGGAGGTGAGTCCCACACACCACAACACACACACCACACACACACACACACACACACCACACACACACATAACATAGTCTACTACTTGACCGTTCTGCAGGAGGGTGAGTCCCCACACACACACACACACACACACACACATGACACAGCCCACTACTTGACCGTTCTGCAGAAGGGTGAGTCTGTAACACATGACACATTGCCCTCCTACCCTCAACAACTGGGATTTGTATATATAGTCATATTCATTAATATTTGGTCTTCAAATTTGCTATTTATTAAAAGGTCAGATACTGAAGACCTTTATTAAAAAAATAATTAAACAATTTATAAAGAAAAAGTTTGTGAGGGTACCACCTCTGGTGGGTATATATATATATATATACATTTAGATACATCCTGATGTATTATATACATTTATATACATTCATAAAAGTGTATTTTTATTGGGTATTTTAGTGGATTTGTCCTTCATACGTGATAACCTTTTTCAAACGTGATATTTATACAAAGATTATTTACTGAAGAATCCTTCAATAATCTCAAGTATTAGTTCACCAGTTCCTCGAGAGAGTATTAATTAATTCCTTCTGAAAGGATCCTTTTGAAGCAGACTATCTGATCTTGACAGTGAAGGAGCTGCAGGAACGCGTGAAGGAGGAGGAACGGCGCTTGGCTTGTCGGGAGTGTAAGGTGGGGCGCCGGGCCGTGGTTCTGCTGCCCTGCTCACACCTCCACCTGTGTGCTACCTGTGCCAGGCCTCGCGACACCTGTCCCACCTGCTCTGCCATCATCCGGGGCACCTTTAGACCCATCATTGGCTGAGGCACTCTTATATATGAGTGTTGTTTGACGCACTCACGTGTTATTGTCGTATGAGGCACTCACGTGCCATCTTCGTCTGAGGCACTCACGTGCTATTGTCGTCTGAGGCACTCACGCACCACCGTCGTCTGAGGCACTCACGTGCCTATTGTCGTCTGAGGTACTCACACCACCCCCCCGTCGTCTGAGGCACTCACACCCCTTCCCCCGTCGTCTGAGGCACTCACACACCCCCGTCGTCTGAGGCACTCAGGCACCACACCGTCGTCTGAGGCACTCACACCCCCCGCGTCGTCTGAGGCACTCACACACCCCCGTCGTCTGTGGCACTCAGGCACCACCGTCGTCTGAGGCACTCACACCCCCCGTCGTCTGAGGCACTCAGGCACCACCGTCGTCTGAGGCACTCACACCCCCGTCGTCTGAGGCACTCAGGCACCACCGTCGTCTGAGGCACTCAGGCACCACCGTCGTCTGAGGCACTCAGGCACCACCGTCGTCTGAGGCACTCATATTCAATCCCACCGTCAGGGGCTGAGAGTCTGTGTCTCTTCTGAAGGGCGACCATCCAGAACAACTCAAGTCATTCCTTCAGCCAGAGACACACTCCGCCTGAAGATTCACGCGACAGCTTCCTGTCCCCACTGTCCGATAAATGAGGAATGGAAAAAGTCTTCAGCGTACGTATCAGCAAGTCTAAAGGCGTCTGGTCTAGCTAGAGCCTAGAGCCACGTCCAGTACTGGGTAACGTAGAGTACAGAGACTCTAGATTTAAAGTCTAGAACTGGACTTCTTCGTAGGGCTAAAATAACTCAATTGCTTTGTAAGCTGTATTTCTCTCTTATATCACTCAATACATCTTTCTCGTCCTCGTTTAACTGAGAATAGAGTTAAGGTGATAAACACAAGAAACCATAAAGACTGAATTTGTACATCAAGAACCGCATAAGAATAATTTAACGATTTTAAACTCATTATTCATATATCTGCTATATGACAAAATTTCCAATAAATTAAAAATGGCCACCTATATATATATATATATATATATATATATATATATATAATATATATATGTAAATATATATTATATATAATATAGAATATATATATATATATTATATATATCTATATATATCTATATATATACTATATATATATAGCTATATATATAGATATATATAATAAATGTTCTATATATATATATTATATATATATTATATATATATGTCGTACCTAGTAGCCAGAACGCACTTGTCAGCCTACTACGCAAGGCCGATTTGCCTAATAGGCCAAGTTTTCATGAAATAATTGTTTTCGACAACCTAACCTACCTAACCTAACCTAACCTAACATTTTCGGCTACCTAACCTAACCTGACTTATAAAGATAGGTTAGGTTAGGTTAGGTAGGGTTGGTTAGGTTCGGTCATATATCTACGTTAATTTAACCCAATGAAAAAAAAATGCCTCATACATAATGAAATGGTAGCTTAATCATTTCATCAAAAAAAATTAGAGAAATATATTAATTCAGAAAAAACTTGGCTTATTAGGCAAATCGGGCATTGCATAGTAGGCCAAAAAGTGAGTTCTGGCTACTAGGTACGACATATATTATATTATATATATAATATATATATATTATATATCTATATATATATATAACATATTATAATAATCTTAGACACACACCACCAGTGGGACTCGAACCCAGAAAGCACAACTATCTTCCAATAACTGCCATAACATAACCTTAGGAGGTGGAGATATTGAGGTAAATACTTCGAAGTCTCTATCTCTTTTAAGGTCTGACTTGGTGTAGTGGTTAAGGCATACTAGTTATGGCAGCTATGGAAGATAGTTGCTTTCTGGGTTCGAGTCCCACTGGTGGGTGTGTCTAAAGATTGTTAATCTCTCTTGTGTTCATGCAATATGGCATATATTATATATATAATATATAGATATATATATATATAATATATATAGATATATATATATAGATATATATATATATATATATATATATAATATTGTATATCCATTCACGAAATATTACAAGGTGATATCGTGATAATTCACTTCATATATATCTCTTCTCACGATATATTGCAAGGTGAAACATTCCAATTACAGATAAAAATACCGGGAAAGGTCTATAAATGTTTACAATGTATTTAGAAGCGTTGATGTGTGGTTCTTAGTATTGTCTGTTGTTCTAATACCGAATGTTTAACAAAACATCATATAGATTTTCTTGGTTAAGGTTAACTAGTATAGTGAAGGTTAGGTTAGGCCTAGTTTATGTTGGAGAGGTGTATTTAATCTCAGGAATTTTAACCTTAGTAATTAGGAACGGAATAAAAGTGTGTAAGGAACCCGCATTGTTTGGTTCACTGCCATCACTTCCCTTTTTAATGTAAATACCATTTTATTTTTCTACTACATAGGCTTATTATTATTATTAGCAGGCTTTCTCTTTCAAGAATGTCTTGTCCTGACGTTTCAGGACAGACCGTCTTTGTCGTTGACTAGACTATGTCTCAGTCCAGGTTCCTCTTTGACTGAAGTTGCGCTACACACATCTTGTGTTCTATTGTTCCACTGAGTAAAAAAAAAACAATCATGCCGTTTTCACTGTTTTCAAACAATGTTTTTCATAATGTATATTGGTTTCTCTTTGAGATAATTTTGGCCATCTGGTGGCGAGCCCAGAGCCCCCACACACACAGACGGACCCCCAGAGCCCCCCACACACAGACGGCCCCCAGAGCCCCCCACACACAGACGGACCCCCAGAGCCCCCCCACACAGACGGACCCCCAGAGCCCCCCCACACACAGACGGACACCCAGAGCCCCCACACACCACTGACCCCCAGAGCCCCCCACACACAGACGGACCCCCAGATCCCCCCACACACAGACGGACCCCCCAGAGCCCATCCACAGACCAACTGCACATCTTGTCACTCCAGGAAGTCTTGGAGAGGGGCGGCTCGTCGGGAGGAAAGCTGGAGGTGTTACCCGGGTAATGACTGGCTTCACCGTCTGGCCGACCTCCCCACACAAGGCCCTGGAGGTCATAACCCCAAAGAGGCCACGTTAAGGTCACGGTAGCTGCCGTAGAAGGCAAACTAGACAAAGTCATATATATCTACACTCTACATCGTACACAAGATGGTCCGCCAGCGGATTTTAAAACCTACCTATCCTTCTCCAAACAAACTTAACCTAACCCAACTAACTTAACCTAACTCAACCGAGCCTAACACGCAACCTAACTTAACGGCACATACGGGTTTGACAATTGGAAAACCAGATTCGTCGAACATCGAAGAATCCTATTTATGTTTTGGCCATTCCCCTCCCCTATATATCTTATATATTTATCGATGATCGAGAACACGGGAAGACATCTCCCATCACGCAGGGTGCAGTCGCACCTCCACAGATTTCCAGTATCAGCTCTTGATACTAGTAATGGCTCAAAATGGCTACCACTTACGGGCTATTCATACCCGTGCCACCTTTTGGGTGGCTCAATCTTTATCAATCAATCAATGATCGAGAATACTATACTTCAGAGTGACCTTCCTAGCAGCTGAGGGACACACACACACACACACACACTGCTGGACGGCACAATAACAGTGTTCACCATATCGGCCACAGAAGTACTACACTACGAAGACACTCTTTGGGCATTGTGTTATTTGTATACAGAATCATAGGGTGTAACACCATTTTGGGTTCCAGGAAAACGCAATCTTAAAATGGCACCTATATTCTAGGGGACTACACTAGTATAAATTTTCCTAAATACAGCAGGATACCGAATGGTGTTACTTTCAGGTTACCGGATTCATGGTTCAGTACAGAATTATATTACAAGATTATACTTAATTTACTTACCTAATCATAGCATGGAGATATGAGTTGCTGGGAAGAACAAGCAAGGAAGGTGGGGGGTGTGGGTTGAGTGAAGAACACACATAGAACATAGGAGGAGGGTGTTGTTAGGAGGAAGAACACCCAAAGAACATCTGAGAGGATTGTTTATGGGAACAACACACACACACAGAACATCTGAGTGGATTATTTAGGGGAAGAACGCACACAGACACACACACACACACACACACACACATAACATATGAGAGGATTATTTAGGGAGAAGAACACACACACATCAAAACTTTGTTCATGATGGGATTCAGGCGATTTATGAAGGCAAAAGATCACCCAACGGTAAATTCAGTTTTTGGTTGTATCAACTCGTGGGTCTCCCATAACACCCACAGGCGTGACACAGGAAGGTAGACAGAGAGAGGGACACAGACAGAGAAACATAGCCCGCATCTGTACATCAGAGAAATTCCTGTCATAACCCCGCTGGAATTTGAAGAAAAAAGACCCTGAACCTGTCTCTGTCAGTTTCTTGAATCTTCAGGTCAAAGTTCACGGCACAAATATCCGTTTTGATATCTGTTGTCTCCCCACCAGCACCCACGCTACTGTCTCCCAGTAGCACCCACGCTACTGTCTCCCACCAGCACCCACGCTACTGTCTCCCACCAGCACCCACGGTACTGTCTGTTAGTACCACCCACGTCACTCCACTTCACGGGTTTCTGTCCTACACCCATCCTCCAAGCCTCCCTATCCCCGTCAAGAGGGATAGAGAAGCAATACACTCGCTAGGGAATCAAGGCTGGATAATGCTTCCCAACCATCCTTAAACGGATGGTTCCCCTGCACCCTGTCGCTCCCCTGCGCTGGTTGGTGGTGCTGGAGATACATGCTGACCTCTGGAATGACCCCAACAACCTCATCATAGAACGTGGCCGTCCCTTCGTGACCTTAACCTACTGTCCCGGAGCAAGTTGGAGATGATTGGGGCTTATGTTCTGGAGGCTGTGTGGTAACGAGGTGTTGTTCATAGTTATGTGTGTGTGGGTGTGTGTGTGCTTGCGGGGGTTGAGCTCTGGCTCTTTGGTCCCGCCTCTCAACCGTCAATCAACAGGTGTACTGGTTCCTGAGCCTATTGGGCTCTATCATATCTACACTTGAAACTGTGTATGGAGTCAGCCTCCACCACATTACTGCCTCGATGAGGAAGTGTGGATCTGTGTGTGTGTGTGTGTGTGTGTGTGTGTGTGTGTGTGTGTGTGTGTGTGTGTGTGTGTGTGTGTGTGTGTGTGTGTGTGTGTGTGTGTGTGTGCGTGTGTGTGTGTTTTACTATTTGTATCTGCAGGATCTAGCTATTAGCTCTTGGACCCAGCCTTACTAAAATCCATTTTTTCCTCTATTCTATCTATTACATATAGTTCTCGTTAACACACACGCACATCCCCAGGAAGCAGCCCGTAGCAGCTGTGCAACTCCCAGGTAGCTGTTTACCGCTAGGTGAACAGGGGTACCAAGGTGAAAGCAACTCTGCCCATTTGTTTCCGCCGAGGATCGAACCCGGGCCCCTTAGGATTACGACTTCTGAGCGCTGTCCACTCAGCCATGAGGCCCCATATGTGTGTGTGTGTGTGTGTGTGTACAGGTGCATGTGTACAAGTATAGAAAGTGTGTCCGTACATGTGTGGCGTGTGTCCGGAAGGTATAGAAAATGTGTCCGTGCAGGTGTGGAGTGGCCACAGGTGTGTGTAAGGGCGTGAAGGATGGGTACCGAGAGTGCAATAGGCCTCGCAACACGAGTGGAGAAAGTCATTTAGGGGAAGCCAGACTGTTCACCTGTTCACCTTGTCAATCATGATGTCAAACAAGCCGTCTGGGATGACAGATGCCTCAAGCATCGCCCAATGACACGACTGACAGGCGAAAGGCGCCCGACTGACCCACAAATCCACTTTGGAGTCACCATGTAAGGTAAATATGTACACTAGTTGAGCACATAACTGGTAGGGAGGTGCGGTGGTTCAG
Source organism: Procambarus virginalis (assembly GCA_020271785.1). NCBI lineage: Eukaryota > Metazoa > Arthropoda > Malacostraca > Decapoda > Cambaridae > Procambarus > Procambarus virginalis. The sequence continues at coordinate 23,730,941 of WNGS01165523.1, read as the reverse complement.
GTCCATGAGCGTGGATCAGGTCTGTGGGCGTTGTTCGGGCCATCAAGGAGAGTTCAATCTGGGGATGGTCTTTCATTAACGTATTTAGATTCATCTGCATTTATGCAGCTACGCTAGACCATAGATCTACTACGGGCTCACCATAGCCCATGCTACTTGGAACTTTTATTCCGAGCAGTTGAATCTAAAACAACAAATCCTAGAAATTTTATACATTTACCGCACGGTATACTTCCTAAATGAAGATAAAAATCATTGTTAATAGTTTTATGCAGTAATAATAAATATGCAGTATTTATGCAATAATATTAAATAATAAATTATTATTTATGGGATTGTTAAGTGTAAAGAATCACGTCATGGGACTTTAGATGGGTTTGGGCTGATTAACCTTCCGTTTTCTTTGTTGTTAAGAAAGAGGACGTGTTTATTGATCGGTTTATTTTCTGCTTTTGATGTTGACATTCTGTTAAATATATATACAATCTCCAGTGACTCCAAGAGTGCGATTCAAGCAATTACGTACTCTTCAACAACGTGCAAGGAGATTGTTTACCCATGTCTTCAACTTCTTCATGAACATCGATTCAGTATTGCAAGATTGGGCTACAAATAGCGAATTGGGCTACTTTTGAGAGTAGCCCAATTAATCACTTGACTGTGGCCAGTTTTTGAGTAGATTCCTATTACATTTACTGTGTGATAGTTATACTTATATATAATAATTTGTATTAAGGGTAAACGCCTAACATGTAATATTAATTAATAAAAACACACGCCTAACTCCATATGTCTATTGTAAGTAAAGTTAAATTTGTGCTCTTCTGCCCAAAACGCTACGCGTGTTAGTGGTTTTACAAGAATGTATAAACATCAACGCTATGTACTCTCATAAACCCATTGTACCTTCTTGTATATATATATAAATAAATAAATCAAGTATTTTGGGCGCTCATGTACTTGTGCGCTAGCTGGCGTTCACAACTGATCTAGTCTTCAAGGACTAGATTTCGTCAATCATAATGATAATAATGTTTATTTATTTAGGAGGGGAATAAATTTCTGGGCACACTGATTAATAATGGGCATCATTAATAATCGTAACATTATATTAATTCATTTTTGTTGTATTAAAAATATAAAATACGAATCAACAACGTTTCACTCGGAGATACCTGAGTTTACCCGAGTGTACCTGAGTTTACCTGAGAGCCACTAACACTAGCGGCCTCGACGAGGACAAGAAGCCGACGGCTTGTCGAAGGTCCCCCTATTTGCCTTGGTGATCTTTTCCAACTGTACTTTAAATGTTAGCAGAGTTTTGGCATTTACGGCTTCGGCTGGTAGGCGGTTCCATGGGTTAATAACCCTGTGGGTGAAAAAGCATCTCCTGTTGTCAGTCTTACATTTGTGGCTTGTTGAGCTTGAAACCGTTGCTCCTTGTTTGTGTTACATCTGACCTTCTGAAGAAATTGTCCGGACCAACCCCTCATTCTTATTGGCCTAGCCTACTTCACAATTTGACTTGTTATATGATGAGTTTATTGGATACGACTCCTCCTTCTGGCATTCACTTAGCAACCATTCTACTTCTGGTAGTAGCCATAGTATACATGGCTTAGTTAACTTCTGTGACTCATTTATCCCATAATTAACTAAGACTATGATTATTGTTTGCTTAAGGATTAAATTCACACTTCAGAAATGTGTGCAGTG
>WNGS01165523.1:23712702-23724121 GCA_020271785.1 Procambarus virginalis | reverse complement strand
TCCAGATTATACCCTGGGTGAAACAGCAATCTTTTTTGCAAGTGCCTACAAATTGTGGTCCTACATTTCCTACATCTACTTTATACACGCAGTCACAATGGTAACATTCCACGTCATGAATTAAAAAGGTATAGATGACAAGTTAAATAAAAGCTATTACAGGTTTGTAAGGTCTCATGACAGTTCCTGCTGTTCACTTTCTTTTAGTTTGCTGAAGGACTTTAGAGCACCCGGGGACGTCACTCTGAACGGCACCTCCTTATTGGTCAGGAGCAGGACAGGCTCGCTGGAGGCTTTCACAGGGAACAAGTAAGCTTTTAATGCAGATTTTTTGTATATAATATATATATATAATATATATATATATATATATATATATATTAATATATATATATATAAACATATATCATGTTTACTACTTTTTATCATGTTTTTCGTTCTTCCATGAAAATGTTGAGGTGTTATGTTGCTGCCACAGAAGTTCCGAAGTAAAACATAATAAGCGGTGATATTATACAGCATGAGTGAAGGTACTGAATAGCGAAGGGTCATATCTCTTACTAAACGCCGGAGCGAATACTTAAAAGCCATAAATTATGGAAATGAGGAGTATTTGGTGTGTGTTTGAATATAGCTTCATTCTGTATACTCGATAAATACACGTGATGAATGGAAGCCTCTACTATAGTCGACCTTCATTGCCCCACTAACTACGTCATTACAGTGAACCCTAGTACCTACCTGGCTGAAAGTGGTTCACAGGAACTCCCCTCATTGACAGGTACTTCACGGAGACTTGCTCAGCTCAACATATGGGACCGGGCGTTGTCTGCCAGCGAGGTGGGCGACCTGGCCACCTGTCGGACCTCTGGCAAGGGAAATGTCTTGAGTATGGACGAAGCCAACTGGAGGTGTTCGGCGACGTCCCAGAATCACTTCGACCCTCAGTACTTCTGCAGGCTGATCACCGCTCTTGGAGATTATGCTCCTCTGATGTATGTCATAATCTCGCACATAACGAGACATTTCCGGACATTTGCGTACTTCAGAGGGAGTCAGAACTTCGCCGATGTCTTCTATCACGCAGGCGACCTATACTTCAAGCTGGTCATGTTTGTCAATTTTGTGAGTATATATATGTTGTTACCTAATAATTCTTCCATGTGTAAACATTACAGGCCCGGTAGTACTGCGGGTTTTTCTCGACTCCATCAGAATTCCGGGTTCGAATCCCCGCGGGACAGAAATAGCAGCCCAATCATTAATGTCCCTGTCCACCTAGCAGTAAATAGGTACTCAGAAGTTAATTCGTGTCTGGTGGAGGAGTCAGTAATTCAACTCTGGATTTGGGGGGGGGTAGAGGAGTACGATCGTGAATAAGCTTAAATAACCGTTATATAAACTGACTTCCTGTCCCCCGACACAATTTAATAATTAACAGAATAACACAAATTCACAGTCTGGCGTTTTGGTTATCTTGCTCCACACATTTGATCCTTGTGACTTTTTTATTTTCAACACGATAAATAATGACATTTAAATATAACTCACCTAGTTGTGTTGCGGGGGTTGAGCTTGGCTCTTTGGTCCCCCCTCGGGCATATATGTGCATCTAGCTGTGGCTCTTGTTTGTATAAGTGCATAAATTACCCATCGCAAACTTATAATGAAAGTGACGGCTGTTAGGTCCGTCCGAAGCGTATAACCGAAGTTGTAACTATTATATTTGGTCCAAGTAGATTATTATTTTTCAGTCACGATTATTGAGACTTCTTCTCTATCTTTGTTAAGTGTGTGCTTGCAAGTGTTGTAGGTGTTTCTTCTTCGTCCAATTCCCAAGAACGGTATACACATTACATTTTATTTTTTATCTTACTATTATGTTTTTTGCAAGATATGTGATTAAAATAAGCATAACTTAAGTACAACTCTAACTAAACAACACTTTTAATGTACCCTAACCTATCTAGCCTAATACAATCACATGGAATTATTCACAACTTCTCGAAAATTATTTTTAAGTAAATATTAAATCTGTGTTTCATTGATATTATTTTTGTCTTTATTATTTTCATATTTGTACCAGAAGTGCGACTATTTAGTAATGTGGCACCAAGAAGCTACTAAGTGCTCTGATGCACTATGGCTTCACACATAGACACATACTTTGAAATACAGAGAAAAAAATATTGCATCCCCACAGTCCTGCAATCATCGCTACCGGTGCGCCTAGTGCGGACCTTTTTCAGTCCTCCGCGTGTCAATCTATCCTCTTTCTCCCACTTCAGCGAACAAGACCTCCCGGCGACTTGCACCGTTCTTGAAACTCCAGCCGGAAGCCTACAAAGTTCTACATTGGCATCACAGACCAAGCTGAGGAAGGAGTGGATTAAACGCCACAGATCAGACGTTAGAATACAAAAATTTTAAAGCGTCTCGCATCCTCGCGGGGGAGAGTTCACAACTGCGCTCATATCTTCTCTGATGGCTACTGGAGGACAGGATTGTACACTAAGTTGTGTGGCATTTGCCGCATTGAGAGATCAGAGTTTTTATATCTCCGAGGGATGTGTTTTTTTCAGCAGCAAGAAATGTATTTTCACTTGGATGGCTATATAAATAACCGACCGATGTTTCTGGTTTTTTCAACTTGTTGCTCTTCTGGGAAGAGGGCGCTCGGCGCTGGATACTACAAAGTATAGAGAGCAATGCAACACTGGCGTGGTGGTCACCTCTGGACCGACAAGAATACCCAGTCGTCACACTCATGGTCGACGAATGAACTGTGTGGGGCCCTGCCCGGCACCACCATCGTGCTGCCTTCCCCCTGCCCTCACATATGTATCATTGCAAGTCTGGCTTCTGCCTCTGTGGTCCATCGGTAACTTCCGCTACGACTGTCTTGACGGGAGTGAGAATATGACTGCGGTGTGGCGGTGTGGACTCGAGTTACAAGCGACATCCCCACCCCGAGGACCTAAGGACTCCACGCTCCAATAACTCCAGCTCTCACTCTTACCGCATCGCGGGAATCGATGATATTAGAATGGCCGTCGATACTAGAGTTCATGGTGAGCGACTGGCGAGACGACAGACTCCCTGCCAATGTTTACCACAATCTTACACGCACAACCCCCACCATGTACAGAGGTGGGGCTCTTAATCTCTTCTCAAAACAAAAAAAGGTCCCCCCAGGGGGTGCATGGAAAACGCGAGGGCGGAGGAAAAGGAGACGTTGGTGTGGGTGTGTAAGTGGTTGAAATTGAGTCTGTCGTCTCGCCAGGTCGAGCTCACCATGAACTCTAGATCGACGGCCATTCTAATATCATCGATTCCCGCGGCGATGCGTGTAAGAGTGAGAGCTGGAGTTAATTGGAGCGTGGAGTCCTTAGGTCCTCGGGGTGGGAGATGTCGCTTGTAACTCGAGTCCAACACCGCCACACCGCAGTCATCCTCGTCACTCCCGTCAAGACAGTCGTAGCGGAAGTTACAGCGATGGACCTGCTCGAGGCAGAAGCCAGACTTGCAGATGAACATATGGGTGAGGGCAGGGGGGACCGGCTCAGCACGATGGTGGTGCCGGGCAGGGCCCCGCACAGGTCATTCGTCGACCATGAGTGTGACGACTGGGTATTCTTGTCGGTCCAGAGGTGACCACCACGCCAGTGTTTGCATTGCTCTCTATACTTTGTAGTATCCAGCGCCGAGCGCCCTCTTCCCAGAAGAGCAACAAGTTGAAAAAACCATGAAACATAGCGTCGGTTATTTTATATAGCCTCCAAGTGAAAATACATTTCTTGCTCGCTGGAAAAACACATCCCTCGGAGATATAAAAACTCTGATCTCTCAATGCGGCAAATGCCACACAACTTAGTGATACAATCCGTGTCACTCCAGTAGCCATCAGAGAAGATATGAGCGCAGTTGTGAACTCTCCCTCCGCGAGGATGCGACGCTTTAAAATTCTTGTATTCTAACAGTTTCTGATCGTTGGCGTTTATCCATACTCCTTCCTCAGCTTGGTCTGTGATGCCAATGTAGAACTTGTAGAGGCTTCCCGGCTGGCAGGTTTCAAGGAACGGCTGCAGCTCGCCTTGCAGGAGGTCGTTGTCTTCGTCTGAAGCTGGGACAGCAAGAGAGGAATTGAAGACTTGACACAGCGAGAGGACTTGAGAAAAGGTCCGCACCTCAGGCAGCACCTGGTAGCGATGAGAGGACCTGTGGGGATGCAATATTTTTTCTTCTATATTTCAAAGTATAGTGTCTATGTGTGAGAGGTGCCAACTAGTGGCATCAGAGCACTTAGTAGCGCTTCCTTGGTGCCACATACTAAATAGTCGCACTTTCTGGTAACAAATAATGGAAAATAATAAAGACAAAAATATATATCAAAGTGAAACACAGATTTTAATATTTACTTAAAAAATAATATTTCGAGAAGTTGTGCATAAGTTCCATGTGATTGTATTAGGCTAGATAGGTTAGGGTACATTAAGTTGTGTTAGTTGTTGCTTATTTTAACTACATAGTCTTGCAAAAACATATAATTAGTAAAGATAAAAATAAAATGTTTGTATACCGTCTTGGGAATGGGACGAAGAGACTGAAACCTCCAACACTTGCAAGACACTTACACAAAGATAGAGAAGAAGTCACAATAACTTGTGACTGAAAATAATAACTCACTTGGACCTAAATTAAGTTACAACTTCGTTACGCTTCAGGACGGACCTAAACGCCGTCACTTTCATTCATAAGTATGGGATGGGTAATTTATGCACTTATACAAACAAGAGCACAGCTAGATGCACATATATGCCGAGGCGGGACCAAAGAGCCAGAGCTCAACCCCCGCAAACACAACTAGGTGAGTATATAATTAAAAATGTCATTATTTATCGTGGTGTTGAAAATAAAAAGCTCACAAGGCATCAAGGTGTGAAGCAAAGATAACCAAAAGCCAGAACTGTTGAATTTGTTGTTATTCTGTTTTAATTATAACTCATTGTGTCGGGGGACAGGAAGTCAGTTTATATATACGGTATATGCTAAGCTTATATCGAGGTACTCCTCTCCCCCCCCCCCCAAATCCCAGAGTTGAATTACTGACTCTCCACGACAAACTGACTAACTTCTGAGTACCTATTTACTGCTAGGTGGACAGGGACATTAAGTGATTGGGCGCTATTTCTGTCCCGCGAGGGATTCGAACCCGGAATTCTTGATTGTGAGTCGAGAACGAACCCGACAGTACTACCGGGCCTTGTAATGTTTACACATGGAAGAATTATTAGGTAACCAACATATATAATACTGCAAATATTGACAACATGACCAGCTTGAAATATAGGTCGCCTGCGTGATAGAAGACATCGGCGAAGTTTGACCCTCTGAAGTTACGCAATATTTCCGGAAATGTCTCTCTTTATGTGCGAGATTATGAATACCTCAGAGGAGCATTAATCTCCAAAGGAGACGTGATCACCTGCAGAAGTACTGAGGGTCGACGAATGTCTCCTGGACGTCGCCGAACACCTCCCAGTTGGCTTCGTCCATACTCAAGACGTTTCCCTTGCCAGAGGTCCGACAGGTGGCCAGGTCGCCCACCTCGCTGGCAGACAACGCCCTGTCCCATATGTTGAGCTGAGCCAAGTCTCCGTGAAGTACCTGTCAATGGGGGGGGGGGATTCCTGTGAACCACTTTCAGCCAGGTAGGTACTAGGGTTCACCTGTATGACAGTAGTTAGTGGGGAATGAAGGTCGTCACTATAGCTAGAGGCTTCCTATTCATCACGTGTATTTCATCAGTATACAAGAATGAAGCTATTCAACACACACAAATACTCCATCATTTCCATAATTTATGGCTTTTAAGTATTCGCTCCGGCGTTTAGTAAGAGATATTGACCCTTGGCTATTCAGTAGCCTTCACTCATGCTGTATAATATTCACCGCTTATTATGTTTACTTCGGAACTTCTGTGGCAGCAACATAACACCTCAACATTTTCATGGAAGAACGAAAAACATGATAAAAAGTAGTAAACATGATATATGTTTATATATAATATATATATATATATATATATATATATATATATATATATATATATATATATATATATATATATATATATTATATATACAAAAAACTGCATTAAGAAGTCTTACTTGTTCCCTGTGAAAGCCTCCAGCGAGCCTGTCCTGCTCCTGACCAATAATGAGAGTGCCGTTCAGAGTGAAGCTCCCCGGGTGCTCTAAAGCTCCTTCAGCAAATACCTAAAGAAAGTGAACAGCAGGAACTGTCATGAGACCTTACAAACCTGTAATAGCTTTATTTAACTTGTCATCTATACCTTTTTAATTCATGACGTGGAATTTAACATGTGACTGCGTGTAAAGTAGATGTAGGAAATGTAGGACCACAATGTAGGACTGAAAAAAAGATGCTGATTCACCCACAGGGTTATTAACTCCTGGAACTGCCTACCCGCCGAAGCCGTAAATGCCAAAATTGTTGCACTTTAAAATCTAAATGAAACAAATCATCAGGACCTTTGACAAGCCTCCTTGTCAAAGGAGGAGACCTTTGACAAGCCTCCGGCTTCCTGTCCTCGTCGAAGCCACTAGAGTGTTAGTGACCCTCAGGAAAAGTGAAAATAGTAGTATTTTCAGTAGAAGTAGTTGTAGTAGTAGTTACAGGAAGAATGAAAATAGTAGTATTAGTAGTAACAGCTGTCATTGTAAAAGTAATATAATACTGAGTATTACTGTCGTTGATGGAAACACGACTCTAGACAAAAATAAGGTGCCAAGAATTAGTGTGTTACTGACGTGGCCTTGGAGGAAGAGTGTGTAGGTGGTGGTGGTGGTGGTGGTGGTAACAAGGTTGTTGACGAGGTGACAGAGGTGGTACCACTTCTCAGGGTGCCAACTGTGGGCCCTCGAGGCGTGGACCTGCACGGTGCCACGGACGTAGTTTGTGATCGTGTCTGCATTGTTGCCTGCAGGAGAGGACACGGTTATGTTATACTGATGACTGGATAATTACACTTACACACACACCATGATCACAACCTACAAAATCCTCAGAGGAATCGACCGGGTAAACAAGGATAAACTATTCAACACTGGTGGGACGCGAACAAGAGGACACAGGTGGAAACTGAGTACCCACATGATCCACAGGGACGTTAGAAGGAACTTTTTCAGTGACAGAGTAGTTAACGGATGGAATGCATTAGGCAGTGATGTGGTGGAGGCTGACTCCGTACACAGTTTCAAATGTAGATGTGATAGAGCCCAATAGGCTCAGGAATCTGTACACCTGTTGATTGACGGTTGAGAGGCGGGACAAAGAGCCAGAGCTCAACCCCCGCAAGCACAAATAGGTGAGTACACACACACACGCGCGCGCACACACACACACACCACACACAACACACACACAACACACACACACACACACACACACACACACACACCACACACACACACACACCCACACACACACACACACACAACACACACACACACACACTCACACTCACCAACAGTAATGACGTTCTGTTCCTCATGCAGATTGAGATAAAAACAATTTAGTGAGTAAACATACTAAATTCGCAGAAGTACAATTTAACAAATCAAGAAAACAAACATCGCAGTGAGCATTTTCTCAGTACAACATACAGTTCTACAAACTTCCGTCACATTCACTCTGTGAATGAGGCCAATCTCATCAAATATACAAAGCTTGCTCTTATCTATAACCACAAACCAAACAGCAGAAAGTTAGACTCCTCGTCAGTGATGGCGTAGGACAAGTGGGGACACAAGCTGTTGAACCGCTCTTCCCTGAAAACAAAAGCAAACAAGTAAAAGACGGTTCCGACATGACAAATAATTATTTGTTATTTATATATATGAGTTCTTACGTTCTTGTACGGCCACTTGTACGCTGGCGTTTCGGGCAAGTCCTGCTCAGCCACTTGGGCTGGACGGTAGAGCGACGGTTTCGCTTCATGCAGGTTGGCGTTCAATCTCCGACTGTCCAAGTGGTTGGCACCATTCCTTCCCCCACGTCCCATCCCAAATCCTTATCCTGATCCCTTCCCAGTGCTTTATAGTCGTAATGGCTTGGCGCTTTCCCCTGATAAACTCTCTCTCTCTCGGGCAAGTTCTTAATCCTATGTTCCCTGGAATACACCCGCAAATTGTTTTAACAACCAGGTCCTATTTTACTGTTGGGTTAACAGAGGCTACAGTTAAGGATTGACGCCCAGAAATCCTCCCTCGGCCAGGATACGAACCCAGGACAAAGCGTTGCGAAACGCCAGGCGAGTGTCTTACCACTTCACCCGGGAACTGCTAAATAAAATAAACACAATGAAGACGAAGAGAAAGAATAAGTTAAGGTTAATGCTAAACAGAAGTAGTAGTAGACGCGTAGTTATAATTATTATTTGTTCCTAATGCACCTAAATTTGGATGTTGTTGTTGTTGTTTAAGATTCCTACTTGGAACAAAAAGTTCCAAGTAGAGCACGGGTATGGGAGCCCGTTGTGGACTTACCTGGCACAGGGCGGGGCTGAACTTGGGTTTTGGATGCTATCGACACAACGTCTAGACTGCGGTGCTTCTCTTTAATTTAAGGATCTGTTTCTAACCTTCAAGGGTTAGAACTATTTGTCGACGATTGTTCATTTATGGTTTGGTTACACCTTTACATATTAGCCATATCAGTAGTACATTGTGAGAGAAATACCTAATCCAGTAGTACATTGTGAGAGAAATACCTTCCAGTAGTACATTGTGAGAGAAATACCTAATCCAGTAGTACAATTGTGAGAGAAATACCTTTTCCAGTAGTACATTGTGAGAGAAATACCTATCCAGTAGACATTGTGAGAGAAAACTATCCAGTACAGGAGGAAAACATCTAGTAGAATTGTGGGAGGAATACTATCCAGTAGGACATGTGAGAGAAATACCTTCACGTAGTACCATTGTAGAGAGAAAACCTTTCCATAGTACATTGTGAGAGAAATACCTCATCCAGTAGACATTGTGGAGATTGAGAATTGAGAAGCAATAGGAATCCGTATACATTGTGAGAGAAACTACCCTTACATGTGAGAGAAATACCTCATCCAGTAGCACTTGTGGAGAAATACCTCATCCAGTAGCACATTGTGAGATGAAATACCTAATGTAGTACATTGTGAGAGAAATACTAATCCAGTAGTACATTGTGAGAGAAATACCTCATCAGTACACATGTGAGAGAAATACCTCATCCCGTAGCAATTGTGAGAGAAATGACCTAATCCAAGTAGTACATTGGAGAGAAATACTATCCAGTAGTACATTTGTGAAAGAAATACTATCCATAACATTGAGACAGAATACCTATCCAGTAGTCATTGTGAGAGAAATACTAATTACTCAGCACGCAGTGAACGAAGAAGAGAGTCATCTCCTGAGAGAAATATAGAGGAGGTATGTCTGTGTAGAAGGTTCGTCCAGAGCCCTCGATTCATGGAGTACATCTTGACCCCATGTTGTTGTTTGTTGTTGAGTTTGTTGTATGTTGTGTAGCAAGCCGCTGGTCGAACCCTGCGCACTAATACAAAAACAAGACAAGAAATATGTTCTGGCTCCACGGTATAAAACAACTCCTGCTTAAACTATTTCACTCGTACATTTCACTTGTTTCTGTTAAGAATTACTATATTCTGTAGTACATATACTTTTACTGTGCTATTCTATATTACTCTAAACGTGAGTCAAACTTATGTGGTATTGTAAATGCCATGTTTTTGTAGGAAATCTAAACAATCAATACTATTGAGTGTTTAAGTGATCACTGAAGGAGGATGTATAAGAGGACAATTACTCACACAATCAGCGTCGAGAACCTGGGAGTCAGGACACAAAGCACTACGAATCCTGTACATCTTTTCTCAATTTTTGGCGGCTTGTTTACAATATTAACAGGTCTGAGCTCGAGCACCAGAGACTATTTTTTAACAATAACAACAGTTGAACGGAAAGTTTTCATGCTCGTAAACAGTTTAATAAAAGTAACAAAACCGTCAAGATTGAAAGATGTACACGTTCGTAAGTGTTTCGTGAATCTGGCCCCCTGGCTGAAGCAGGAGAGCCGTGCACGATCAGTGTGAGGACCTGTCTCCTCTGGAGGCAGTTTACTGAGTGTGATTTAAGACTGTTTTGCAGTTGAGCGTTCTCACACAACGTCAGTAAAAGAATCTAAGAAAGAGGACACACATGAACCATCAGTAGGCGGGCTCAACTGCAATCGAGATCATCTACAAATTAATAAGAGGACTTACCTGTATCAGAAGTCATGCATATCATCAATAAGGGATGACTTTCTGTAGCAGAAGTCATTGACAACATCAGTAAGAGGACCTATCTGTAGCAGAAGTCATTGACAACATCAGTAAGAGGACCTATCTGTAGCAGAAGTCATTGACAACATCAGTAAGAGGACCTTTCTGTAGCAGGAAGAAGTCATTGACAAACATCAGTAAGAGGTCCTTTCTGTAGCAGGAGCTCATTGACAACATCAGTAAGAGGACCTATCTGTAGCAGAAGTCATTGACAACATCAGTAAGAGGACCTATATGTAGCAGAAGTCATTGACAACATCAGTAAGAGGACCTATCTGTAGCAGAAGTCATTGACAACATCAGTAAGAGGTCCTTTCTGTAGCAGAAGCTACTTGACAACATCAGTAAGGAAACTAAGACCTATCCGTAGCAAGAGGTCATCATAACATCAATAAAATGACTTACTTGTAGCAGGGGGTAGCATGCATCCGCCATTATTAAGACCTAATTACCGAGGAGACACTCAGGCAACAACAAGAACCTACCTACCTACCTGTACATACCAAACCCTACATAGCGCAGACACCAGCAGAAGGAGGAACATGATATGCCTGACTACCCCCACCGTCCTGAGCGGTCCACCTACATGCCCACGGTCAGCCTCTACACTGACGTCTCCACTCTTCCTTGCACACTGCTCCAGGCCAGCCGCCATCTGATTGGAACTTACCCGGAATCCACTCATTCATTTCTAGGTTAATTTAACGACGCAAAAATGTGTTTTAAATTTCCAATGGAACCAGTTTTTCAACTACTGAGGTGATTATTAGGGATTTACTTGTCTCTTGGATAGTTTGGTTTGAGCCTAACGGCTATTAGGCTTGCGAGATATTTAGACCACTTTTATTAGCTTACTGACCAACCTGGAAATGCACATAATCTTGATATGAATAATTTATTACTTAAACTACCCAAACATTTTAGTTCGCCGTAAATGCTCCTATGAACATGCTAAAGAAGCCCAGGGGTAGAAGAAATTTAATAAAATTACTGAAACCCTTAAAATAA
>WNGS01165523.1:23659994-23673998 GCA_020271785.1 Procambarus virginalis | reverse complement strand
CCCTTGCTTTAGTATTTATTCACTTTTCCTGACTGTTTATTCTATGGCACTTTCTTTGCATAAGGGATCCTTGCTTTAGTATTTATTCACTCTCTCATGCTTGGGTTACCCAGTAGTTCGTGTGTGTCTGTATTTTCGTTCTCTGATACTATGTATTAAAAGGCTATAGTTTGCAGAGGCCACCTCCCTTAGTTCCTGGGACTTTTGTCTTTTATTTAAATCTTGGTGCTAGCCAATGTACATCAGAGTTCAGCACTCACTTCAACTGATTTTTCAGTCATCTTTGTGTACATGAATCTGGCAGATATAGGAAGAAGGCTAATAAGTTTTGTCTACAAAAAGTGGTATTAGAGAAGCCCTTTCAATATAGACCTGTTTGTTGAACAGCATAGCACAGTAGTCAAAATATTTGAAAAAAAAATTACCAATGGGTAGCACCCAAAGAGAAATGACGCAACAGTTTGATTTTGCTGATCAGGAAGATCCTGTGTAACAAATCTTGGTTTCTACGAAGAGCTACGAGATTTTACAGAAAAGATATGGTTGAGTTGACTTACATTTATCTTTTGACATAGTCCCAAAGAGGTTGTTCTGGAAACGAACATGATGGAGAAGTGACGGGAAGAGAGTTGACATGGATGAAAAATTTCCAACAGAAAAATAAGGGCAGTAATCAGATGCAATGTTTCAGACTGGAGAAATGTTACCAGTGAAATACCACAGGGTTCAGTTCTAGCAACAGTAATGTTCATTGTCTATAAAACGATCTTCCAGAAGGAATACGGAATAATATGAATGCGTTTGCAGATGATACCAAGCTACTAGGGAAGATAAGAAACTTAGGCAGTTGTCATGCCTTGCAAGAAGACCGGGATAAAATAAGTGTATAGAACAACATTGGCAGACAGAATTTAAAGTGAATAATGCCACATTATGGAATGTAGAATAGGAGAAAATAGGTCAAACACAACTTACAAATTTTGTGGAAAAGCTTTCAAGAATTTGGTAAAATAGAGGTCTAGGGGGTGGTTCTGGATAAAAAAAAAAAATCACCCGAGGATCACTTAAAGAACATTGTGCAAGGAGCCTTTGCTATGCTTTCGAGCTTTAGAATCTCTTAAATACTTGGATGCTGAAATATTAAAGAAATTATTCATGACCTTTGTGAACCAAAGTTGGAATATGCAGTAGTTGTATAGTCCCCATGTCTCAAGAAGCTCTTTTACCATTCATGTTAAATATTTTATATAATAATACAGTACATGAGCTGGATGTCATTTTCAATATTATGAATTGTATTAAACATAGTTATAACATTTAATATATTTTCTGAAATAGTGTAAAACTGTGTACTTAAGGCCTTAACTTATATTTTCTGTGTGTTACAGAAAAGAATGTGCATCACAACATGTCGTCTTCTCCGAGACGATGGGATTGGGCTACCTCAAAACAGGCCATTGAGTTTGTCAACTATAATAAGCGACAGATGTCCAGAATCTATCCCAAAGGTGCCAGGGTTGACTCTTCCACTATATGCCTCAGGTGGGTGTGATAATTGCAGCTGCAAGGTCATAGCCAACTTACATCTTCAGCTAAACTTTAGTTTAATAATTGTTTAAAGGAAGTATTTGTTTTGGGTAGTGGGTTATTCCTTCGCAGTAAGCATGCCTGTAGAATAAAAAATATGTACAATTAAATGCTAATTGCAGGTGAAACTTTCTTTCAAAACATTTTTCCTTGATTTTTCTTTTCTTGGTAGCTGTTTAAATTTGTGATTTACAAAATAGTACACGGTTCCAAATCAAGCATGTGAGGCTCGACTTTGGAACTATGTAGACCTGTGGTATGGTCTACATAGACCTCTCCATGTAGACCTGTGCTAGGGGCACATTTGATTTGATTTTGGTATTGTAAACATAAATATTAAGTTACAGTAATTGGAGTATAAATATAAGTATGATCAAATAAAAGATAGTGCACTTGGCTTCGTCCTCACACTCGGAAATCCTGACTTTGAATCCTGGGCAGGACAGAAATATTGGACACATTTCCAATCCCCTAATGCCTCTGTTCATTGAGCAGTAAATAGGTACTCAGGAGTTTGATAACTGTTGTGAAGTTGTGGGCTCATTCCTACAAAATCAAAGTCCTTTTAAGTGCTATTGTGGGCATTGTAGTAAGTTTCTCCAGTATTATTATTATTATTATTATTTTAGTATTATATTATTATTATTATTATTATTATTATTATTACAGTATTATTATTATTACAGTATTATTATTATTCTAAAATCAAGCATTGACTGTAATGAAATGCATGTATCTGATGGGCCCATGTAATATGAGGGGAAATATTATTTATGTACAACACCCAAAAGTATAATTAAATGTGAACAAACACTAGTTTACTCACTCACTGCAAAGACATGATTTTATAACATGAAGATACTTAATGCAATCTTAACTACATTTTTAAACCTCATGAAACTATCACACAACATATAATATACTACTCAAATTATAACACAAATAATTCAACAATACTTAAAATGAAAATTATAACTATTAACTTATTATAGAATAATTATTGGAATTGTGGGACATGGGAAACACTAGATACACACTACATTACACACATTTAGAGTTAGAGTTTAACCCAAGCAAATGTAATGTAATGAAGATAGGGGTAGGAAGCAGGAGACTAGATACAAGGTATCACTTGGGAGATGAAATACTTCAAGAGTCAGAGAGAGAGAGAAAGACCTGGGGGTTGATATCATGCCAGACCTGTCCCCTGAAGCTCATATCAAGAGGATAACATCAGCAGCATATGCCAGGTTGGCTAACATAAGAATGGCCTTTAGAAACTTGTGTAAGGAATCTTTCAGAACATTATATACCACATATGTCAGACCAATCCTGGAGTATGTGACTTCAGCATGGAGTCCATATCTAGTCAAGCATAAGACAAACTGGAAAAGGTTCAAAGGTTTGCCACCAGAATAGTACCCGAGCTGAGAGGTATGAGCTACGAGGAGAGACTACGGGAATTGAACCTCGCTTCGTTGGAAGACAGAAGAGTTGGGGGGGGACATGATCACCACATTCAAGATTCTCAAGGGAATCAACAGGGTTGATAAAGACAGGCTATTTAACACAAGGGGCACACGCACTAAGGGACACAGATGGAAACTGAGTGGCCAAATGAGCCACAGAGATATTAGAAAGAACTTTTTAGTGTCATAGTGGTTGACAAATGGAATGCATTAGGAAGTAATGTGGTGGAGGCTGACTCCATACACAGTTTCAAGTGTAGATATGATAGAGCCCAGTAGGCTCAGGAACCTGAACACCTGTTGATTGACGGTTGAGAGGCGGGACCAAAGAGCCAGAGCTCAACCCCCGCAAGCACAACTAGGTGAGTACAACTAGGTGAGTACATTGGGAAGCTTACTTAAGTGGCAGCTCTAAGTAAAACCACATTTCTTTCATTTATTAAAATTAACCAGTCCGAACATTTTAATTGTACACTAATTCTTGACTGATCATTCACTTGGAATGATCTCACAATAAAAAAAGACTAATACTACACCACACACACACCATCCCTTTATAGCTGAAACTTAAACAACTTTTCTCTGCACCACTCCTCTAAGCCTATAATGCACATATACAGTACTGTAATGACATTGAGATACCTCAACTCTAACGTTAAAAAGTAACTGTGAATTCACAATAGGGCAATTGGGAAATATTATGTCAATAGAACACACAATGATATTTAGTACAGTATATCTCTAGGTGGATACCCAAGGACAACACTCATCATATAAAAATATTTTGTTCCAACCGGCTGTGGAGATTGGTCAAGTAAATGTCAGCCAAGTTAAGTGTGGAGGAGAGTGACTCTCACTGACCACAATGTTTATGTAATAACCTTCTGGCACCTCCCATTTCCTTAAATTATATAACATATAAAAATTCTACTATTAGCTGAAGCACACTTTTTTGTGTGTGTGTGTAATTACCTAAGTGTAGTTACAGGATGAGAGCTACGCTCGTGGTGTCCCGTCTTCCCAGCATTCTTTATCATATAACGCTTTGAAACTACTGACGGTCTTGGCCACCTTCCTTCACCACCTTCTCCCCTAACTTGTTCCAACCGTCTACCACTCTGTTTGCGAAAGTGAATTTTCTTATATTTCTTCGGCATCTGTGTTTAGCTAGTTTATATCTATGACCTCTTGTTCTTAAAGTTCCAGGTCTCGGGAAATCTTCCCTATCGATTTTATCAATTCCTGTTACTATTTTGTATGTAGTGATCATATCGCCTCTTTTTCTTCTGTCTTCTAGTTTTGGCATATTTAATGCCTCTAACCTCTCCTCGTAGCTCTTGCCCTTCAGTTCTGGGAGCCACTTAGTAGCATGTCTTTGCACCTCTCTGGTTTGTGTACTGAAACAGAACACCACCATCTCTCAGTTCTCTAACTTTTTTTCTCCATCCTCCAGCTTTCTCCAGTCCCCTTGTTTACACACAGAAATTGGGAATTATATTCCAAAACTGTGTGCAGTTCTTGTCTTAATGAAATGCTACACTTGCTTGTAACTGACCGCACAGGTATACCTGTCGTATACCAGTCGATGATTCCAAGGATCAATGTCTTTGTGGCCATGTCTCTGACTAGTCACCTGGTTGGTGGTCTAGTCAACTAGGTCTACACAATAACTACAGAATACAGCTGGTATTGGAGGTCTGACTTGCCACTTAGGCCGATCTGGCCTCTCACCTCCTTGGTAAATAGTAGTCACTGTCATGAGTCACTGTCATGAGGTACAGTATACTGTAAATGATTTTCAAATAATATTTTCAAACATTGTTACACCCTCAGTAGCTCCTTGTAGTATGCATTTTGGTGAATCCATGTCTTGAGAAATACATAAATAGCCAGGATCTGGCTCTGTGTGAACTAAGAGGAGCTTGGAGATCAGAGATCAAAAAATCAAAATGTTTATTTAGGTAAGGTACATACATAAAAGTGATTGTACAGAGTGATGGAGTAAATAGATAGGGCTAGTACATACAATGCCTAAAGCCACTATTACGCAAAGCGTTTCGGGCATTCAAGATCAACTTGAAACCAAGAAAAAATGAAGATAGATGGAACAAAAACTACTGCCTGAAGAAAGATATCTGAGGCAGACAAACCAAATGGTCATTATTGTGCATTAACACCACTAATCTTGATGCACTCGATATCCAGCAAATGGTGGCCAGGTCACCCAGGGTCTCGGCCAGCCACCGCTGTCATTCATGAGGTCTGGGCAGGAAAAGGGAGCTACTGTGGACATTTCAGAAAAAGGCGTTTCATTAGATTCAATGCTTGATTTCTTTGATGCTGTAAACATGAAAGCAGAACTGTGCCCAAGAACTCCTACCTCATTCAGGAATCTGAAAAAGGCAAGACCAAGTCTAGTAATAAGACAGAACTGGGGCATCTGGGCCCCAGCCAAAACAAAGGGCTAAGTTGACTACTCTTCCCCTCCAGGAAAAAAGGAGAAAAAAACAGGTTGCAAACAGGTAAAACATAAGATGGCCAGTCTGCAAGCTGGCCATCTCAGGCACTGTGTGGAAATAAGGCGAATGGAGGAGGAGTCCATAGCCCTTCAGAGCAGGTATGCCTGATGGAGGGTATATGGAAACACAAGCCAACCCTAGGAAAGGAAACCCTGGCCACAGACTGAGCAGAATGTAATCCTTGTGCACACACATGGGGGTGACAAACACAATCATGAAGCATAACAAAAATAAAAGCAATGAACCACGACATGGTGAAGATTATACAACCCGAGATTCACCCGAATGCACTAGGATTTGATTCTAGGGGCGTTGGGCGAATTACAGGGTGTATAATCTTTACATGTCGTGGTTCAGGGATAAGGTGTGCATCTGGGAGTACCCAGGACACTGGTTTGATCTCCATCTTCCTCTAACAATTTCTTCATAAATATATCACTTTATTGTGAGTCCCTCATGTGTAACATGCAATTATTATGCAGTAATTTTTTGTACTATATTATAGTTTATTTATTACTACCAATAAATGATTTACTTAGGCATTAAGGGGCAGTGTATTTTAAATCTATTTAATGCTTATTGCTTGCATTGGATACTATATATGAGTATCTTGCACAGGTATTCTGGAATGCAGGGTGCCAAATGGTGTCTTTAAACTTCCAAACTTCAGATCTTCCTATGCAGCTGAATCAGGGCAAGTTTGAGTACAATGGGAATTGTGGATACCTTCTCAAGCCTGACTTCATGAGACGAACTGACAAGACGTTTGATCCCTTTGCCGAGTCTCCAGTAGATGGTGTGATTGCAGCCCAAGTTTCTGTGTCTGTATGTATGTCCTCCTGAAGGATTGTTCTCTATATTGTTAATGTAATAAAAACCTGACAGCTGCTAACATTTGTGAAGAATCACCCAGAAACTTATAATTCATGTGGAGAAGGATGCCTTTAAACTAATTTAAATTTATTCCATGTTCCCAGTCATGGAAAATTCTGAAAAAATTATGGCGCATTTTTTTGTTATTTGAAGGAAAGTCATGTAGAAGTTGTCTAAAATGTCAACAAAATGAAGTCATGGAAAAGTTAAAGAAAATACCAAAACCTTTTATTACAAGCATTTTATTTTTTACTTCAGGCAGCTATTTAAAAAAAAATTTACTATTAAAATCATTAATCTTCTATCTTGTTGATTCTCTGAATTTGCATATCTTTATTCCATAAAGTATGGAAGTAAATGGCTGTAAGGGTAAGTGGAGACCATCTCCCACAAAATATAGAAAAGCACCTTTTTTGAGCAAACTTATTCAATTGGTCCCTAAAGTAAGCTTCCTGTGTCCATGGCCAAGATTGTGCAGTCAGTCAGGACAACAGAGCATAATACAGTAATAATACACAGTGAAATCATATTAACGTGATGTATCAGAGAAAATTAGTTGGAGCCGTTAGGCTTTGCTTCCTCTCGCTTGGTACTCCCAAGCTAGAGCCCTAGACCACGTCGTGGCATGGTGGTCTAGGGCACTAGCTTGGAAATACCAAGTGAGTGGGTTCGAATCCTCCTCATGGCTCCTTGTTTTCATAGTATATAATAATAATAATGATGTTATTTATATAAATCAATTCTCGGTAGCTTCCTGAGCTATAACACTGGATCTGCCAAGCCTTAGGGAATCTCATCAAACCCCTGAAACTGAGGTCTCGGGATATATAGATATACCCTTCCAGTTATTTTAACTTTTGTGCTTTTCTGAGCACTGTATTACCTGTTTGTGCTCAAAATTTGCAATGGTTATGCATACTAAGTTTGCATATAAACAAAATTTGAATTGTGTATTCTAACTTTAATTCTCTGATTTTCAGGTTATTGCAGGCCAGTTTTTATCAGACAAAAAGGTAGGAACCTACGTCGAAGTGGATATGTATGGCCTGCCCACCGACACAATTAGAAAAGAGTTCAGGACAAGAATGATTCCTGGCAATGGTCTCAATCCCCAGTATAATGAGGAACCTTTCCTCTTCCGTAAGGTAGGTTGAAGCAGACTTAGAAACTCTGTAGCAGTTTTGTAAAAAGATAAAATTAATATTACAGTAGTTTATACAGAAATACATATTGTAATTTTAAAATATTTAATGTATATTAATGATTTCACCATAATGATGGTATTTTACTGTAGTTTACCACCCTTTTGAGAACTGGACGAATCTTGCCTATTGTAGCATCCAAGTGGAATTAGTCTGAAAAGAACATTTTATTAATAAATAAATTTAATAAAACAAATTGTAAAGTATATATATTCTACCACAGTTACTTACAGCAGACTGAATGAAAAATTTCCTCTTGAATGTATTTTGCAACTACTGTACAACATTCACTTAAAGAGCTTGAAAGAAAAAATGCTGATATTTTCATATATCTGTATTTATTAACTTGCAAAAGTTCATTTATTTATTTGTTTTAAAGGTCAAATAAATGTACTGTACCTTGTTACCTCATGTGAAAGGTTGTATTACCCGATTTGGCTGTCCTGCGATTTGGTGTATTTGACGAGAATGGAAAGATGCTAGGACAGAGGATCCTGCCCTTGGATGGCTTGCAAGCAGGCTATAGACACATATCACTGCGCACTGAAGGCAACTTTCCCATGTCACTGCCTATGTTGTTCTGCAACATTGAACTCAAGATCTATGTTCCTGATGGTCTTGGCGGTAGGTATATAATGTTGATGTACAGTACATGCAGTATTCTGAAAATGTTGAATGATTTAAGCAAGAAATGTTTATACAGTATATCAATGGTGTTTGATAATATCAACTGAAATGTTCATATATTATTTGTATGTCGCCCATAAAATTTCCTGTTACAGCACTGTGAAACTATTTAAATATATACTTTAATTATGTTTTTTGTTTGCTAAAACTAGCAATATAGATTTAAACAACTTTTTAACTATCATGTCCCTGTAGACTTGATGGATGCCCTTTCGGACCCTCGAGCCTTTTGAGTGCCCAAGAAAAGCGAGAGGAACAAATGAAGGCAATGGGTATTGAAGCTTCTGATATTGACCCAAGGCTTTGAAAGGAGGGGGAGGCAAAACGGGAGGAGCAAAGGCCGGAGGGCAAGGTGCCAAGGCTGGAGCACCAGGTGCCAGGCTGGAGCTGGAGCCAAGAAAGAGGAAGAACCTCGTAAATATTTATTTATCTTTTGTCTGTTGAAATCTGGATGAATGAATAAGTATAAGGGAAGAGTGAAAGAAAGAAATTATCTGGAATAGAAGTTTGTATCCTCATCTATGTCTGATATGAGGATGGAAAATACCAGAACAAGCATGGTACCTTGAAGGACCGAGCTTTTCAGTGGATAATTCTGATTTTTTTTTGCCAATTATTATACTCTGGGTTCTGTTTGTTAGGAAGTTAAAGATTCATCTCTCTACTTTGCCAGTAATTCCTTGTGTACGCAGTTTTGTGTGCAATAACACCATGGTCACATTTGTTAAAAGCTTTTGCAAGATCTGTGTATACTGGCCTGGTGCAGAGTGCATGAGCATGCTGTCTATGGCTACTTCAAAATCAATGGGTTTAGGGTAACATCTGATATTTGTTCAATGGTGGTCTCACATTCATAATTTTTTATCATTGATCTGCAATGTGTTCAGGGGTTCTCTGAAACAAAATTGCACTGTAACTTCAGTACAGTATTTTACTAATTTCTTTGCTATCATCTGTGAAGGTTCTGTCATCCTTGCACTTAGATGTGCATATAAATCCTTAACCACACATTAATAATTAAAGGATGATCTTGGATGATACACGAGCACAGAAGAAATTTGAATAAAAAGAGGATTAGAGTATGTGCATGTAAGGGAGCATGATCAAGAATGAGAACAAGTATAAGAGCATGTGTAAGCAAGAGCACGAGTGAAAGCAAATGCTAGAGAACTTGCCTATTAGTAGCTTCAGGGAAATGAGATACATCTCCTTATAACCTGCCTTCAAGCATTTTGTACCTGTGGCAGTTTTAAAATATCTTGACTTTCGAGTTCTGTCACACCATTTCTTGAAGGTGTAGATAAAAGCAGCTTCCAGANATATATATATATATAAAGGACGTGAATCTTGTGCATTATGACTTTAAATATACCTTTAGCTATCTATTTTGAGAATGCAACTAAATGCATTTTGGGGTACAGTCCCTGAGCTAATTATATGTGCCTCTGTAACATTAGAATTTTTATTAAACTCCTCAAAGACCTCTGCCATTGGTCGTGAGATACACTCTCGAAGAAGCGAATATGATTATTTTGCTCACATGCGTCTTCTTAAATGAGTGAATAAGTTGGAACACTGATTTGCTTTATCGATGTCATCCTCATATTACCTCGCAATATTCCTTTAATATTAATAACAGTTTTTATTTGATCTTAGCCTGTGCTAAATAACATTGCCTTACTTTCTTTACAGTTTATGTAATGAATCATACTTTGAATCATACTTTGAATTATGTAATTGAATCATACTTTGCACAAGTATGAGGACTAGTCTACCTTCAATTATAAATAATAGACAGATGTATAGTGGACTGAAATTTGGGCAAAACCTGTTGATATTTCTCTATTCCCCCTTGACCAAATATTACCCACTCTGAGTTGACCCTGTGCCCAGACTTTTCCCACGCGCCTTCCTAGGTCTCCCCTCCCCCACAAACCCTCTCTGAGTTGACACTGTGCCCTACAAATGCAACCAGATGTGGTTACCATTAAATATATTTAAATTTAAATGTCATCGTCGTGTTCTATAATACTACAGAATGTTGGATGTTGTAATCATAGCACACTTTGGATCATTAACTGACCAGCAGCCAA
Organism: Procambarus virginalis; assembly: GCA_020271785.1. Classification (NCBI taxonomy): domain Eukaryota; kingdom Metazoa; phylum Arthropoda; class Malacostraca; order Decapoda; family Cambaridae; genus Procambarus; species Procambarus virginalis. The sequence goes on along the minus strand of WNGS01165523.1, from coordinate 23,663,568 downwards.
GTCCTAGCATTAAATGAGAACTATTCATCTTTACCTCAAAATACCAAAATAAAATTCAGACTTTAAGAATATAGAACATTGATTTGCAACAGTGAAATTGAAACTGACATGCGTTTATTGAGGCATAAATATACACAAAGGGAGGAGGAAGCTCAGGCTATTCATCACCCAGTTCTGGATAAGGTGTTCATATATTAACACAAACATCACAAACAATAGACACATAACATCACATTCTGGGTGGTGAACATTTATATATATATCTAACATTCTAGCCAACTCGGCTTCTGAAGGATTATACTCATGTGCAATTGACTCACTAAGCTTTCAAAGATAACCAAAACATAATTCACTGGGATACTTTACCTGGATCTTACCTGGAAGGAGTTTTGGGAGTTGTTATAGTCTCCAGGTCTGACCTCTACCTGTTTTTTACCATAAGTTTACTGTAGTAAACTTGCCGAGTAACGTGGTGGAGGTGGGGTCCCTCGATTGCTTCAAGCGAGGGTTGGACATGTATATGAGTGGGATTGGGTGGTTATAAATAGGAGCTGCCTCGTATGGGCCAATAGGCCTTCTGCAGTTACCTTTGTTCTTATGTTCTTATGTAGTATAACTGAATGAACATAAGAACAAAGGTAACTGCAGAAGGCCTATTGACTCATACGAGGCAGCTCCTATTATAACCACCCAATCCCACTCATATACATGTCTAGCCCACGCTTGAAACAATCGAGGGACCCCACCTCCACCACGGTACGCGGTAATTGGTTCCACAAATCAACAACCCTGTTACCGAACCAGTATTTACCAAAGTCTTTCCTAAATCTAAATTTATCCAATTTATACCCATTGTATAATGGGTATAAATATGATACCCATCGACGAATGGGTTACAGTATGTTTCACCTAAAATAAATGATCACAATACGGAAGCTTGGCTGGGATAACGATTGAGGTTATCATAGAGAAAGGTGAGAATGTCCGAGGGATAACTCATCCAGGTCGTGTGTTCGTCGACTGGTGTGGACTGCAGGCAGGTGAAGGCCAGTTGTTGACCATGGGGGATGACGATAAGCCAAACAAACTTCCTGTTCTTGACTGGGAAGCAATAGGAACACTTAACAACCCGCTCAGGTAAGTATAATATACACTATGTACATTTCGGTAGAATATAAACATCAATTTGTCCGTTTCTCTTCACAAGGAATGTTCAAAATGTTCGGACATAATTGGGCCATCTTCCTCTAAACTGTCATTATTATCGATGCTTTACGAACCGACGTGTCGCTTGGTTTTTGGTTGGGTATTGGTCAAGAGGATATTGATGTATTATCTTGACTTGCTCAGTATCAAATGATGTTTACTTTAGCCTGAGTAATATATTTTAATACTAATCATATGAATTTCACATTTCTCAAAGCTAGTCCTTTAATATTTTCATTTTCTATTTTAGTTTAAGAGAAAATGTAAATAGACGTGAAATATTAGCAGTAACTTCTCTATTATTATTCACTCATGCTATCGAAGTGTGTTCTACTCAAGTGTGAGGACTAAGTGAATGATCTTTGTCCAGGTGTGATATTTATTGGCCCTTGAGAATGATATCTTAGCTATCAGTGATTACAGGGAAGTGAGAGCTAGCTCTTTATGCCCCGCTTACTAGCCTTGTTGTATTTGTTGCGTTATAGATTTACCTATCTAATATCTAATTATCTATCTAATATCGAGTATCTAATTTACTATTCAGACGATTAAATTCTTTGTCGAACATGTCCTTTAAGTTGTGAATGGAGGTGGCTTCCACAGCTTCCTCTCTCAGTGCATTTCAATGCTGACCACCAGACATGGTACGAGTTGTTCCAACCATTTCTTCGATTTATTTGTGTTTCCAGCTTCCACTTGTGTCCGCTTGTCCTAATTTATCTGAACTTCAAGAGGCTGTGCTTGTGTACCTTGTCTATTCACCACTGTATCTTGAGTGCCGTGATCATGTCTTTCTTCTGTCTTCCATGACTGTTAGTTCCAGTTCCTTCAATCTATCCTTATAGCTTAACCCTCTTAGCAATGGTACTAAGCTAATTGCAACTCTCTTCCCTGTTTTAATTTTAGTTTTAGGCTTCCCAGGGAATGGATTCCAGGTATGTGCTGCATATTCAAGTATTGGTCTAACAAAAGCTGTGTAGATTGCCTTGGAAGCGTCCTGATTTAGATTTCTAAACGGCGTTATCCACTGTGAACGAACAGCACCCTTATGCTGCCGATGTCACCCTGCCTATACGTGCCTCAGGTGTTAGTGTTGGAATTATCTCCGCTCCTAAATCTCTTCCTCTCACTGGTTCCTGTAGTCGCCTTCACCTTATGGTGTTCATAAGTTGAAGTTTTCAACTTATGTACACCATAACATCCTACAGTTTTCAAAATATCGTAAACATCGCAAATCTGAGTCATGAGTGCTCTTTTTTGAGCCGATTTCTGGCTCACTGCACATATTTGGAGTTTGAAATTAAATTTTTTATACCGAACATATATGCCAATTAGTGGAAACGGCGATGAGTCGCATATTACACAAACCTCCCTGCAGTTTTTACAATATTTAAAATATCGAAAATCTGAGTCAAAAGCCTTATTTTTGAGCCGAATTCTGACTCTCTGCACCTATTTTCATTTTCAAATTAAGACCTTTTATACGGAAAATATGCCTATTACTGAAAACAGCGATGGGTCATATTTTGCCCAAACCCCCCTACAGCTTTCAGAATATCTGAAATGTCGGAAATTTGACTCCTGTGCATGAGGGAGCCGGTCGGCCGAGCGGACAGCACGCTGGACTTGCGATCCTGTGGTCCTGGGTTCGATCCCAGGCGCCGGCGAGAAACAATGGGCAGAGTTTCTTTCACCCTATGTCCCTGTTACCTAGCAGTAAAATAGGTACCTGGGTGTTAGTCAGCTGTCACGGGCTGCTTCCTGGGGGTGGAGGCCTGGTCGAGGACCGGGCCGCGGAGACACTAAAAAGCCCCGAAATCATCTCAAGATAGATGATTTTTGAGCCGAATTCTGACTCTCTGCACCTATTTTCATTTTCAAATTACGATCTTTTGTACCGAAATTATGCCTATTACTGAAAACAGCGATGGGTCATATTTTGCCCAAACCCCCATGCAGTTTTTAAAATATCTGAAATATCGGAAATTTGACTCCTGAGCATGATTTTTCAGCGGAATTCTGACTCTGCACCAATTTTCATTTTCAAATTATGAACTTTTACACCGAAATTATGCCAATTGCTGAAAACGGCGATGGATCATATTTTGCCCAAACCCCCCTGCAGTTTTCAAAATACCTGAAATGTCGGTAATTTGACTCCTGAGCATGATTTTTGACCCGAATTCTGACTCTCTGCACCTATTTTCTTTTTTAAAATTACGAACTTTTGTACCGAAAATAGGCCAATTACTGAAAACGGCGATGGGTCATATTTCGCCCAAACCCCCCTGCAGTTTTCAAAATATCTGAAAGGTCGGAAATTTTAATCCTGAGCGTGATTTTTGAGTCGAATGCTGACTCTCTGCAC
>WNGS01165523.1:23639197-23656826 GCA_020271785.1 Procambarus virginalis | reverse complement strand
TCTCAAAAAGTTACATAAATTAAAAACTTTCAACAACAATGTACAGTTCCCAGACAATCCATCACAGAGAATAAATACATTCTCAGTTTTTGTTACTGCCACAAAGCGGTCGCCTGCTGCCCTACCTTAAGAGGGCACAGCTGGCTGCTACTCTTCCTCGAGTCAATATACAAAACAGATGATTTGAAATGTATAAACCAATGTTTTCCAGATTGTACATAAGAGAAATAAATTATAAACGGGTTTCTTAATCGGCTTATGGGTACTGTATCGTCACCATCAGGCGGGTCCGAAGCCCACGACTTCCTCATTCCAATGCCAAGAGTGGTCGAGGGCCGCTGTACGGGACACACGCATGCCACAGTGGCGTCCCACCTTGCAACTGCTGGTCGTCTGGTGCTGTGGCGTCCCACCTTGCAACTGCTGGTCGTCTGGTGCTGTGGCGTCCCACCTTGCAACTGCTGGTCGTCTGGTGCTGTGGCGTCCCACCTCGCTACTGCTGGTCGTCTGGTGCTGTGGCGTCCCACCTCGCTACTGCTGGTCGTCTGGTGCTGTGGCGTCCCACCTCGCTACTGCTGGTCGTCTGGTGCTGTGGCGTCCCACCTCGCTACTGCTGGTCGTCTGGTGCCCATATACAATGACTCCTGACCACTTGGTTTATTGTTATTTCTTGTTTTTAATTTATAAGTGAAGGTAGCCTCTACGGTTTACTTTTCTAGTTTATTCAATTTCCTTTCTGCCCTTTGACTGACGAGGCATTGTGTCTTGTTCCTACGGCTCATATGCGTGCCTTGATAAATGTCTTCTGGTAATGTTGTCGCTCAGTCTAAACAGTCTATATCTATCTCTAAGTATTTTCTATATCTGGATTAAGTCCCACCTACTTTTTTATTTTTTTACAGTGTCTGTGCTTTCTTAATCTTCGTGTTTTTTAAGGCTGGGCTTTGTGGTGGTACTGCCAGCTTTATAACCTTAGTCAAGCTTAAACTGCGTGCAGCGTGTTGAATGTTTATGAAGATTATCCTGATGTTCGCCAGCTTAGCATATACTGATAATGTGATTATATTTAAGTATACCCAAAATAGACGTTCTATTTTATGTCTACCCCCCTCCACCCCCTTCCAAAGATGCTTTGGAATCACTAACCGTGATTGATCTAAGTTTCTCCATTTCCTTATGTATTATTCCTCTAGCTTCATCACTTCTAGTCCTCTCCTCATGATCGTGCACTTATCTGGAATGAAGTCCATTAACCATTTGTCCACTCATGACTGCAACTTATGCAAATCTACCTACAGCCTCCTGTTGCCCTCGGACGTCTTACTTCACCTCATCAGATTTGTGTCATCAGCAAACACACCAAAATCTAGTTTGCAAAACAATGTAATTTATGTATACCAGGGGACAGTATTCCAGTGTTCCCAGCACTGGACCTTAATAGTATTTGTGTCAGTATAAGAATAGTTTCAGTAGTAGAAGTAGTATTATTAGCATAAGTATTGGTGCTAATAGTTGAATTAGTAGTAGTATCAGTAGTAGTAGATGAAATAGTAGCGTAAGGAGTATTATCAGCTGTGTCATTAATAACATAATTTTTACCATGGTGACAACTGACACTATCACAGCCCCCTCCCCCCCCTGACCCTCACCCAGACAATAACCAGCCACACCTGACCATGAACAAAAAACCAAATGCTACAACTTGCAAAAAAATAATATTAAAGTGGTGGTAAGCCCCAGTAATCACTCGAGGCAGAAAAAACAGGACTGAGCAAGAAGTCAAGGTGACTTCAAGCACCGCAGACGTAGGCTGGGCCAGGTGGTGATCTGTGCCACCTGCTTCAGCAGTGGTGCACAGACAAAGGGTGGACAGGTGGTGGAGAGGTACATTGATCTGTGCCACCTGTTTCAGCAGTGGTGCACAGACAAAGGCTGGACAGGTGGTGGAGAGGTACATTGATCTGTGCCACCTGTTTCAGCAGTGGTGCACAGACGAAGGCTGGCCTGGTGGTGAATCTGTAGCGGCCGATTAAGGAAAGGTGGCACAGATGAAGATTCTTCTCCACCTTGAGAGAAGAGAAGAAATCGAAGAGTAGAATTCTCCCAAACATTGTCATGCATAGAATCCTTCAGTGACTAATAGAAGGGTAGAGTTGACACCATTATTATGGGTTCAATTATAAAAATTGAAATAATTAAAAATTGTGTTTGTAATTCTAATCAAATTTTTATCTTTAACAATTAGTTGAGGCATTCAGGATAAGAGGCAAGATGACAAATCTAGGGAGAGAACGCTGGTGTTCTCGAAATCTGTTCTCCTGTCGTGTTCTTCAGACCTATATTCGAAACCTGTATGAAATACATAACAAAATACGTGGTCTCGTTTCATGCAGGTCGGCGTTCAATCCCCGACCGTCCAAGTGATTGGTCACCCTTCCTCTCCCCCGTCCCATCCCAAATCCTAATCCTGACCCCTTCCCAGTGCTATAATAGTCGTATAGGTATGGCGCTTTCTCCTGACAATTCCTTCCTTATTTCTCCCATCCCATCCTCCCTCCCATCCCACCCTCCTTCCCATCTCCCCATTACCAAAAATAATATTCTGTAATAGGTATGCTAAATGTAGCATGATCATTATATGCTAAAATGCAGCAAGATTATCATATGCTATATTGGCTCATAGCAACAGCATGACATTCTGGACAAAATAGATTTAACAAACTAATGTTTTGGATAGTATGGATAACCAGAAAAAATAAATATTCCAGACACTGGAAGACATTGGGAAGCAAAAACACTACACAGCAGACTGCAGGTGTGTACTGATAGCCACGTGTGTAGGAGCACTCATACACCTGTCAGAAGAGACAGCTTCACGTCTAGAAATGAGAGTTTCAGAGGCAGTGATGTGCGTCCTCCGCTCACAACCCCGAGAGAGACCCGAGTTCAATCCCCCGGGCAGGACAGAAACGAATGGGCACGTTTTCTTTCAACTGATGTCTGCTCATCTATGGAGTGAAATTTGTACCCTGAGTTAGGCAACTGTTGTGGGTTGCATCCTGGAGAAGATCAGTAGCTGGACTCGGTTAGAGCCTCAGATCAGGTTTCCTGTCCCCGACTACGAGAATTATAATTCTTGAATTGACGAAGAATAAGGTCACCGAGTCTGATAGTAAGTTAACCTGGCAGTCATATCAGCAAAGACATAGTAGCAGGTAATACAAACATTAACAAAGACAGATATTGCTATATTAGAAACAAAGACATATATTGCTATATTAGAAACAAAGACAGATATTGCTATATTAGAAACAAAGACATTAACAAAGGCGGGGACTCTGAAAGTCACACATACAGGAACATGAACACAAGAAACGTTCCCTGAGGGAAAACAAATGATACAAACTGCTCGATGTATTTAGATTCTAACAAAAACTAAACAATGCGAATTAAAACAAGAGAGAGAGAGCATATAAACTCCAATACTTCTATGAAGCTCTAGGAAATATTTCGTACGCTCTAGTCACGCCATCTACACGTGTACACAGCATGACACACAGGTGTACACACCAAGACATACAGGTGTACATACCAAGACACACAGGTGTACACAGCAAGACACACAGGTGTACACAGCAAGACACACAGGTGTACATAACAAGACACTCACACACACACACACACAGGGTGCTGGAGCTTCATCGAAACAATACAAAAAAAAACTGGTTATCGAAGCGATCTTCAAAGAACCCTCAAGGTTATAGTTTTTCTTTGACGTTGTCTGCTTACTTGTTCGTCTCCCACGATAACAGGTTATACATGACACGCAATATTACAAACAACGCTTCCCCCTCTACCAGGCCCCCTTACTGTGTATTCAAAACATGCTTCCAAGGTTATTTAAATGAATCAACAAGTTAATTGTTTCTCAGCGCGAAGTGGAAATCCCAGAACGTCCTCTTGGCAACACATTTATACTAATGTGTGTGGAAGGTGGGACGCACAGGGTACTTTATGGTAATGTTGCCTGTAGCTCTCAGATGTACCTGTACCTGTGCCTGTACCTGTGCCTGTACCTGTACCTGTACCTGTACCTGTACCTGCGCTCATGCTTGTACTCTGGCCAATATTTCTGAGTAGACTGTTTGATTCTGAATTTTACATAACAAACTAGCACTATAAACACTGTATTTGTGAGCGCTATGTGAGCTGAAAAGTTGACTGAGCGAGCTTACAAGCTGACCAAATGAGCCTAGAAGCTGACTGTGTAAACTTACAAACTAACTGAGTGAACTTACAAACAAACTTAATAAGTTTACAAGTAACCCACCATAAAGATAAGCTACACTATCACCAAACCACTAACCACATCACCGTCTATACGTACACTAATCACATGCAGTAAACTGCATTGCAAACCACGACTAAATGATTTAAATTAGATCTGGATGAAACAAATGCAACACAATCCACCTACCTTAATAGAAGTTGGAGTGTAGATGAGATGGTAGCGTCCCTCTGCGTGTCTGGCGTCGCACTGGTGNTATATATATATATATATATATATATATATATATATATATATATATATATATATATATATGTTCATCAATGATGAACTCTGGACGGTTCATCGTTGATATCGACCCCAGATATGATGTGAAAGCAGTCACAGTATTGATCCCAACTCATATCTTGATATCAGCTCTGGAGTGACCGACAGGAGGGGACGCCAACAGAGGACCGAACACCAGAACACCACGACGGGGAACTCTAGAACACAGTCTTGCTCTTCAGGTAGACTAAATTCTGTTGATGGAAATAATAGAATAATTGGGATGGCAGAGGCGTGGATTGTGATTAGATTTATGTAAATAAGTTGGTGGGGAACCCGGTTGCACCCGGGTCTCTTTCCTCCTTCTCCACTCCCCCCTCCCCCTCCTTTCTCACCTCTCTTTCCCTATTCCCCCCTCTTTTTCCAGTGCTCCCTTCCCCACTTTCCCTACCACTCATCACCTTCATTTCCCATTCACTATATTTCCTACCCTTCACCACTTCCCTAATCATTCACGACCTTCCCTATTATTCACCATCTTCACTATCATTCACCGTCTTCCCTGTCATTCACCAACTTCTTTCTTCTCTTCACTCCTGTCCCTAAATGCCATCCCCAATAAGACTCATCAAGCATGTTAAATGTTAGTTTATATTGTGCCTAAGAGAAGCTAAAATTTAATATGCTAGATTAGTCTTAATGAAGACAAAAAATCCTCTGACCTCCAGTCTCGAACAAGCAGACATTCTTATAGGTAGAGATATGAATTCAAGTTTAACTTAATGCTGAGTGAAAAATACCTAGATCTGCATGTTTCTACGACAACACTGATAACACTGTAGTGAGATTACAAATTGATTGGAAATTTGCCATCCTTACAAAAAACTTATGTAAAGATTTAATAGTAGACGTGCTATAGTTGATATAGGCAGAAGTGAGACACCTACCCTGTCGTTGTCATAGGTCGTTGCCACCACGGGCTGCTGCTTCTCGACGACAACAGTGTGAGTTCGAGGAACCACGACGGTCTTAGTCAAGCTGGCAGCGGAGTTGGCCAAGGAGCTCAAGAAGCCACCCAGACCAGTAGCTGCGTTGCCTAGAGCCCTGAAGAGGCTGGCGCCAGCAGAATCCAGAGCTGCCCTTGTCTGGGAGGTCTGCCATCTGTTGGGGGTAAAGCGAGGAGATGACAGGGTGTGGCACCTGGTGGGACGTCAACTCGAGTGCATAGGAACATCAGCACACACATATGAGGGAGAAAGAGACAGGCGAGGACGTGACCCTTGTGCAAATCATCTTCGGTTCATTAACTGGAAGGGTCTAACCGGAGAAATTTCTACACGTCATAACTGTATTTGATAAATTTAGTTAGATACTCAACATGAAGCCAAGAATGGGAATTAATAGCAATTTTCAATCGATATCTTAAGCCTTTCAGTCATTAAATCTAACCCCTTCGTATATATGAAAAGAAAAGTAGGTGACGATGTTTCGGCCATTCCAGGACCTCTATCAAGTCGCAATTACACCTCAATAGAAGTACAAAACGGGTCGAAACTTCGTTACTGTGTTTCTTTTCATGTGTGTGTGTGTGTTGAGTTATTTGTGTTCAGATAAGTTTATGTAACTTATTCTCTACTTTACGAACCTCAGAGCCTCACGTTTCTCGTGTTCCTAATAATGTTTCAATAATTACGGAGTTCTCTTCAAACTCAGAAATATTTCCCTTAATGACCGTTTCTCACCTCAACAAATTGGAGTCGCCAGAATATAAGTAAATGTTATTGAATGTACTGTGATCATGAAAGCATACCAAGAGTGAAAACTATCTCGGTGGAACATCACAGTTGATGCGGGAAGATCCCGTGAGTTGAGGCAGTTGCCACAGATTGAAAAGTTTTAGAGGAGAGATAATGAGAAACTATAGCAAGCCATTACGAGTGTAAACTTAATAACAGTGTATCACAGAAGGAAGCACTATATTTATTTATTTTATTTATTTATTTATTTATTTATTTATTATTTTATTTATTTATTTATTTATTTATTTATTTATTTATTATTATTTATATACAAGAAGGTATATTGGGATTAACAGAGAACATAGAAATTGAGTTGATTTTACATTCTTGTAAAGCCACTGGCACGCATAGCGTTTCGGAATAATATATATGTATGCTTTTAAGATACGTAAAAAATCTTATGGAATAACCTGTGCGACGTAGAAAAAGATAAGAATGATTACGGGAGAAACATTAGGGTCTAGAAGCTATGCCTACTGCAGGTTACACCATTATAAATTGGTATTTGTCTCTCGTTGTGTACAAATCAGAACTCATAAGGCAATCAGTAGGTTAGATTAGCATTTTAAAAGCACTACAATCACCTTCTGTGGTTGATTGTTCAATAAATCACTGAACTATATGTTTAACAGATCTCTAACTCTGTTCATGGAGGACAGAAGAAAATGTATATATGCTGGTTAGCATTGTAAATGAGTGGCCACGTCTGTGGTAGAACAAAAAATCACTACTTACGCTTGGACGGCAGCGGTCTTGTCGTGAGACTTGACGTACGACACCTCGCTCCTCTGGGGAGTTACTACCGTCTTGGTCTGGACGAACTCGTGAGGGGGCTGACAACATCATGAGAAACGCTGACGGTCTTGAGAGGCACGGCGTGAGAGGCGCTGACGTCGACATGAGCCACGCTGACAGCCGGATATTGACGCTCTTCCATGCCTGGAAGACGGCCCCCTGAGGCGCGGCCATCGACAGGCCCACACTCACCATCAACACAAGAGCCGCTGCCGACATCTGGAGAGAGCCACAGTTCCATGTAGTTCAATTATTGTTGATCATATGCCCCATACCGTGGGTGGTAGTGTAATGGTTTACAGAGGCACGTCATGGGCTCGGGAGTTGAACCCTCAAATTCTTGTAATTAAACAAGTTCCCGCCAAACACACACCGAAACTACGTCGTTGGTACTACGTTCGAACAAGTTTTAACACCACCTAACCAGTTATATCAACCAATATAGCAAGTTGTAACAACGTTCTAAGACGTCATAAACACGTTAAGCCAAGATGTAACAACTTTATTACGAGTTGTAACAAGCAGAAAATAGAGACAGTTTCGGTTTGTGTTTCCAGGGTATTGATAAGCTAGTTAATAGTTTAATGTATATACAATAATGTGACATCAAAATATCACAAAAGGATAAACTGAAGAAGACCTGTTACTTAATGTTTCGTCCAGAACCAATCACAAGAGATTGTTAAACCAATGCTCAACTGGCTGTCTTATGAATGTAACCCATAGGAGGCGACTCCTATTTATATCTATTTAAACTTATTTGTATAACCTACGCTTGAAACAATCCAGCCCCCCCCCCCTATCCTCTAAATTCGCTATCCAATTTATATCCATTGGTTCCTGTTCTATTTTTTGTTGTATTTCAAACCTTATTTATATCCATTTATCATCGACTCCTACTGCGATGCCAACTGGAGTTGGGGGAACTGGTGATGTGTGTGGCAATGTTGAGGGAGCTGGTGATGTGTGTGGCAATGTTGAGGGAGCTGGTGATGTGTGTGTCAATGTTGGGGGAACTGGTGATGTGTGTGGCAATGTTGAGGGAACTGGTGATGTGTGTGGCAATGTTGGGGGAACTGGTGATGTGTGTGGCAATGTTGGGGGAACTGGTGATGTGTGTGGCAATGTTGGAGGAACTGGTGATGTGTGTGGCAATGTTGGAGGAACTGGTGATGTGTGTGGCAATGTTGGAGGAACTGGTGATGTGTGTGGCAATGCTGAGGGAACTGGTGATGTGTGTGGCAATGTTGAGGGAACTGGTGATGTGTGTGGCAATGTTGGGGGAACTGGTGATGTGTGTGGCAATGTTGAGGGAACTGGTGATGTGTGTGGCAATGTTGAGGGAACTGGTGATGTGTGTGGCAATGTTGGAGGAACTGGTGATGTGTGTGGCAATGTTGAGGGAACTCAGAGTGTTGCTGGGTCGGAACCCTAATGAACTTTGCTGCCATCAGACGGGGTTGTCCATTGCTCAAACTAAAGTGAATCTGCGCAGAGTTGATGGCAAAAAATATAGCAAAAATAAGACGCCATATTTCAACACCCTTATAATCAAATTCTAGACAAACAGGACACAAAAATGTAGACAAAATAAAAAGTGGTTCATACGACGCAGACAAAAAAAAAAGCTGAGGAACGTACTGCGTCTCAGGTAATGTAGGTGATCCACCCCCTCCACCCCACATCACCCCGATCTGCTTTTTTTTTGTATTTTTTATAACATAGGTATATCCGCAGTTATGTATCCGCACATGACTGTATGAAGGCCTTCTGTGTCAAGAGCTGGTTATGTGATACAAAAACCTCATCCTGTATGATAGTTTGGCATGTGATCAGTAGCCTGCACTTGAAAGATTTGAATGGGAGTGGATAAAGTGCCTCACAGAGTTTACAACATGGAGTCACTTGCAGCCACATACTACAGGGAACAGAACATAAGAACATAAGAACAAAGGTAACTGCAGAAGGCCTATTGGCCCATACGAGGCAGAACAAAGGTAACTGCAGAAGGCCTATTGGCCCATACGAGGCAGAACAAAGGTAACTGCAGAAGGCCTATTGGCCCATACGAGGCAGCTCCTATTTATAACCACCCCAATCCCACTCATATACATGTCCAACCCACGCTTGAAACCTAATCTTAATCTTGGAATTACCAGGTCGTACTGTACTCGCCTAGTACTCTGGTGAGTACTCTGGTGGACGATTGGTGCTTATGCAGGCGACGAGTCACAATAACGTGGCTAAAGTATGTTGACCAGACCACACACTAGAAGGTGAAGGGACGACGACGTTTCGGTCCGTCCTGGACCATTCTCAAGTCGATTGTGATGAGGAAGTAGAGACAGACAATAAATTGGTAGAGACAGATTGGTGCTTCACATATATGTAGACGTCAGCTCTAAACAGGTCGTAGTTTGTTATGGAGTTTCTTTCCTGTCGTTGTGTCTCTGATTTCTCTTTGGACTTGAAAGTTTATAGTAATATAGTTTTGACAACGTAACTTGGGTATGTTAAGTCAGATTTCCACTTTGTTCCATTTATATGTCTGGGCCATCATGATGAGCTATACTGGTGTGAGGTGTATGCATACAAAACAGATGTATGTATGTATGTATGTATGTATGTATGTATGTATGTATGTATGTATGTATGTATATGTATGTATGTATGTATGTATGTATGTATGTATGTATGTATGTATGTATGTATGTATGTATGTATGTATGTATGTATGTAAGCATGTATGTATGTGTGTTTATGATACATGTGTACGAATGCATATGGTATATAGAAAGTGTCATATTAGCATAACTTGTCAGCCTGTATCCCTAAATGGTTTCAGGGGAAAATGCATCATAGACAGACGTTTTGATGACGTACACACACGTTTGTAGAGTAACTCAGTACAATGACTATTTTTTCCGTATTGTGAATTATGCATTCCAGCGAGGCAAGGGCGATCATACTGTGTAATATCAACCAACGTCTGGCCTTCCAGTACACAGCCATTATCCGGAAACATTTAGGTCAGAACATAAGCATTTTACATTCAAGTTTCTATAAGTTGTCGACCAGAACTGATGTTCTCATAGTGCCAAATGAAGGCTGTAATATTTCACTGTGAAAACACGCCACGTTTCCTATAGTCTAAACCCAAACTTCTATAGGATCTTAGTTCAAAGACTTTAAATCCGTTCCTGGAGGGTACCATTATACTTCCTAAAGCCATAGCTTCATTTTTACTTAACTACGCTGCCTAGGGTGATAATCGCATATTCGATGCCTGTGCCCCCAGGGCCATTTGACTTATTGGCAACCTAACAGTGCGCATGCCCGCGGCTCTGCGCATAGTTAGAACCACAGCAAAACATATATTAGGCAAATTTACATTTGTCTGTATCTACCTAATTTCCAATATATGCTTTTGCTACTAAATAGTATTATGACTTATACCATAATTATGTGCGTTGCTTGTGACACCTGTAGGCGTCACGGTCGACGCCTGCAGGTGTCACAGGCATCTAATGAACAAATCCACAAGGGCCGTGACGAGGATTCGAACCTGCGTCCGGGAGCATCCCATCCCAGGTGTCTCTAATGTGTAGTTTAGTGTTTATTCGAGGGAAAGAGAGAGTCTATTGGGTTACACTGAGTGGAACATATATCGCTTCTCGAGCATCTTATACGTTATTGGTTGTCGTGTCTAGTGTGAGTATACTTTGTTTATTGTTTAATGCATTGTGTACCAGTTGGGTTTACTGCGCATCTGTTTGGTTCAACTTGTTTATTTTTACTATTTGATTGCTCAGTCTACCTGTGCAGGCGATGAGTCACAATACCGTGGCTAAAGCACAATCGACTTGAGAATGGTCCAGGACGGACCGAAACGTCGTCGTCCCTTCACCTTCTAGTGTGTGATCTGGTCAATCTACCTGTGTCCCAGCATGTCCTGGAACTCCCCAACTCACTTCCTCACCTCACTTCATCACCCACCTCCCCTTCACTATCTCAAGAGGGCAGGGGGCATTGCTTATTCTATTCCGGGCTATTCATGCCCGTGCCACCTCTTGGGTGGCTTAATCTTTATCAATCAATCAATCTGCTTAGTCTACCCTGCCACATATTTTCCGTTCTTGCTTACACCTTCTCTTCCCTTTCTGATGTCTGTCTTATCTTTTCCTTCCTTTGCTTACGACACCCATTTGTCCTTTCATCCATTTGAAAACAAGAGTGCCATTCTCACCCCCCTTTAATTACAGCCTATTTTAACCCCGCCCCTCTTCACTCTCCCTCTATTTATTACTCCCCCTCTTTTATACCGTTGCTCTATATTCAGTAAACTTCTCCCCTATATTGACTACCCTATTATTTAACTTTTATACTCTGACTTGTTATTCCTTCCTCCCTGTGTCCTCCATGGCTCCCTATTTACATCCCTTCTCTCCCCTTTTCCCACCTTTTGTCTCCTACTCCCTCCATTCCCAAGAGGTGACGTCTACTGTCTGGCATTACCCCTTTTCTCGTGTCTCGCCTTTCGTACCCTGTACAAACTCTCCCCCACGTATGCCCTCTCTTCCGTGTTCGCTAATCCCCTCGTATATACTGGCTCCCGCCCGTATATACTGGCTCCCGCCCGTATATACTGGCTCCCCCCCTCGTATATACTGGCTCCCGCCGTATATACTGGCTCCCGCCCGTATATACTGGCTCCCCCCCGTATATACTGGCTCCCCCCCGTATATACTGGCTTCCCCCCCCGTATATACTGGCTTCCCCCCCCCGTATATACTGGCTCCCCCCCCGTATATACTGGCTCCCCCCCGTATATACTGGCTTCCCCCCGTATATACTGGCTTCCCCCCCCCGTATATACTGGCTCCCCCCCCGTATATACTGGCTCCCCCCCGTATATACTGGCTTCCCCCCCCGTATATACTGGCTCCCCCCCCCGTATATACTGGCTTCCCCCCCCCCGTATATACTGGCTCCCCCCCGTATATACTGGCTTCCCCCCCCGTATATACTGGCTCCCCCCGTATATACTGGCTTCCCCCCGTATATACTGGCTTCCCCCCCCCGTATATACTGGCTTCCCCCCCCCCGTATATACTGGCTCCCCCCGTATATACTGGCTTCCCCCCCGTATATACTGGCTCCCCCCCGTATATACTGGCTCCCCCCCGTATATACTGGCTTCCCCCCCCGTATATACTGGCTTCCCCCCCCCGTATATACTGGCTTCCCCCCCCGTATATACTGGCTCCCCCCCGTATATACTGGCCCCCCCCCGTATATACTGGCTTCCCCCCCCCGTATATACTGGCTTCCCCCCCCCGTATATACTGGCCCCCCCCCCCCGTATATACTGGCCCCCCCCCGTATATACTGGCCCCCCCCCTCGTATATACTGGCCCCCCCCCCCCGTATATACTGGCCCCCCCCCCGTATATACTGGCCCCCCCCCGTATATACTGGCTTCCCCCCTCGTATATACTGGCCCCCCCCCGTATATACTGGCCCCCCCCCCCGTATATACTGGCCCCCCCCCGTATATACTGGCTTCCCCCCTCGTATATACTGGCCCCCCCCCCGTATATACTGGCCCCCCCCGTATATACTGGCTTCCCCCCTCGTATATACTGGCTCCCCCCCTCGTATATACTGGCCCCCCCCGTATATACTGGCCCCCCCCCGTATATACTGGCTTCCCCCCCCGTATATACTGGCTTCCCCCCTCGTATATACTGGCTCCCCCCTCGTATATACTGGCTCCCCCTCGTATATACTGGCTCCCCCCTCGTATATACTGGCTCCCCCCGTATATACTGGCTTCCCCCCCGTATATACTGGCTCCCCCCTCGTATATACTGGCTCCCCCCTCGTATATACTGGCTCCCCCCTCGTATATACTGGCTCCCCCCCTCGTATATACTGGCTCCCCCGTATATACTGGCTCCCCCCCTCGTATATACTGGCTCCCCCCCCGTATATACTGGCTCCCCCACCGTATATACTGGCTCCCCCCTCGTATATACTGGCTCCCCCCTCGTATATACTGGCTCCCCCGTATATACTGGCTTCCCCCCCCGTATATACTGGCTCCCCCCCTCGTATATACTGGCTCCCCCTCGTATATACTGGCTCCCCCCCTCGTATATACTGGCTTCCCCCCTCGTATATACTGGCTCCCCCCCGTATATACTGGCTCCCCCTCGTATATACTGGCTCCCCCACCGTATATACTGGCTTCCCCCCCCGTATATACTGGCTTCCCCCCCGTATATACTGGCTCCCCCCCCGTATATACTGGCTTCCCCCCCGTATATACTGGCTCCCCCTCGTATATACTGGCTCCCCCCCCGTATATACTGGCTCCCCCCCCCCGTATATACTGGCTCCCCCCCCGTATATACTGGCTCCCCCCCCGTATATACTGGCTTCCCCCCCGTATATACTGGCTCCCCCCCGTATATACTGGCCCCCCCCGTATATACTGGCTTCCCCCCTCGTATATACTGGCTCCCCCCTCGTATATACTGGCTCCCCCTCGTATATACTGGCTCCCCCCTCGTATATACTGGCTCCCCCCCCGTATATACTGGCTCCCCCCCTCGTATATACTGGCTCCCCCCCACCGTATATACTGGCTCCCCCCCTCGTATATACTGGCTCCCCCCCCGTATATACTGGCTCCCCCCCTCGTATATACTGGCTCCCCCTCGTATATACTGGCTCCCCCCCCTCGTATATACTGGCTCCCCCCCTCGTATATACTGGCTCCCCCTCGTATATACTGGCTCCCCCCCTCGTATATACTGGCTCCCCCTCGTATATACTGGCTCCCCCTCGTATATACTGGCTCCCCCTCGTATATACTGGCTCCCCCCCCCCGTGTACCCTGACCGGTTCATTACTCCCGCCACTTCCACGTAGCATACTGAAGGCTGTGAGGGCCGCCGAAAGAATCTTAATGTTGAAGAGGACATACCTGGGAAGTCCCAGGAAGAGAAGATGGAGACGGATGAGGAGAAGGAGATGAAGAGGAGAAGAGGACGAAATAAGGAAGACGAGAGTGAAAAAAATGAGAAAAGGATTGAAGAAAACACAGGAAGTAAAGATATGAAGAGTCGGGAACGAGGCGAAGGAGAAATAATAAGATGAAAAGATAAACTAAAAAAAAAAGACACGAAAGAGTAATAGCGATAAACGATAAAAAAGGAGATATGGATAACAAGGATTAAACAACATAATTACAAGAAACTAAAGCAGCTATAACTTGACTGTATTGAGCAGAGATCTGTTGTTAATATCCCCCCCCCCCTTCTTCACTAGGATAGTGTATTAAAGTAGTTTTACAGCTTAATTTGGTAACTTAAATTAAGCAGCGACTTATTTCTATAAATTTTAAATTTTAAATTCTATAGTGTAATGCAGAAAATTCCGCTTACAACCTCACAATGTTCTATAAAGTGTTTTATACGTACAGTGCTCTATTCAGTAGCTGTGTAGTCTGCGTCTTATGCTCGAGTACAGACCTCACAACTCTGGAGGAGAGAAGACACTGAGGGGACATGCTCGCAACATAAAAGATACTTATGGGAATTGAGAAGCTGGAAAAAAAGGGATAACCTCTTTAAATGGATCGAAAGTAGGACGGGAGACGTGAATGGAACTGAATGGAAATGCAAGTGAGTAGAAGAGACGTAAGGAAATACTGGTACACACACACACACACACACACACACACACACACACACACACACCACACACACACACACACACACACACACACACACACACACACACACACACACGCTCACCTCTATGCCCTTGGACTAGCCAACTACGGACGTGTGTGTTTGTTTAGCCCTTGCGTACACACACGCGTACAGACACACACACACACACACATGCACACGCGCACACACACACAAACACAACAGACAATTATAGCATCGTTGTGGTATCTTGTAATGCTGCTTGCGGCTTGTCGTTGAGTGTCTGGGCTTCGCTGAGATATTATCGTGTTTACATTAACCTTGTGATGCTCGGTTAACTGTTCAACCTTCCATCTAACACTTTCTTGCGGTATTAGACACTCTTGCATTCTTTAAGTCTATCTCACTGTATAATTATATTTTTTTACTTATAAACTAACATTGAGCTTTGTTTGATGTGAAGAATTTTGGTAGTTTTATTATACAAGGAGACAGAAATATACATGTAAAGGGTTAGTTTGTATATATATGTCTGTCTGTACATCTGTATTTTGATAATTTACTCGAGTTATTACTAAGCTAAGTGTTGAGCTGTGTGTGGTGGGCTGTGTTGAGCTGTGTGTGGTGGGCTGTGTTGAGCTGTGTGTGGTGGGCTGTGTTGAGCTGTGTGTGGTGGGCTGTGTTGAGCTGTGTTGTTGTCACGAGTTTTAACTTAATTTTTATTGTTCAGGTTTAGCACTGTTTGTCTCTCAGTTTACGCCTTTTATTGTTTTATTGTGTTTATGATATATTAAATGTTTAATATCTAACTTCATAATAAATGTATGTATGTATGTATTTATGTATGTACTCACTTAGTTTTGTTTAGGGGGGTTGAGCTTCGGCTCTTTGGTCACGCCTCCCTCCCACATACATACATACATACATACATACATACATACATACATACATACATACATACATACATACATACATACATACATACATACATACATGCATTCAACTGGCCGAGAGCTTCCAGAAACCACTGGACAAACCTGCTAGACAACACTCCCTGTCTGAGTGAGATCTTCGCATTCCAGGAAATACTTGACCAACATTTTCCTTAATAATGTTTCCTTTATCATTAATTTCCTTGTGTGATAGATATATATAATGTCACGGCAAAAATATAAATGTTAAAAGTATTGACAATGACCGTATCTGGAACTGGAAATATTAATGTTTTAAAATATTGAATAATTAAAAATTACTTACAAAGTAAGTTTTTGCTTCACTGTATCAGCACAAATCTTAAGCAAATTTACACACAGGAAATCACAATAGCGTGATGCATCAAATGAACAAATCCGCAAGGGTTAAGACCCGTCTGGGATCCTCTCGGACGTATGTTCGAACCTTCATCACGGCCCTTGTGGATTTCTTCTCAAGCAAAGTTATAAGCAAAAAAAATATGAAAAGCAACGATATGAGAGACCTTGAGTCGGCTTGGTGAGCCTCACCAAGTCTTTGTGTACAGGTTGTGGCCCTGGATGTTCCCCCCTGGCCTCCTGCTGCTCATAAAAAAACAATCAAGAACCGCTGAGAGAAACTGCATACTCACTGGTATACTCGAACCTGCTACAGCAGGAGTGGATCTGGTCTCTGGTAAGGTCAGTTGTCAAGGGGTAAGGGGGTGGACTTGGGTCAGTTGTCAAGGGGTAAGGGGTGGACTTGGGTCAGTTGTTAAGGGGGTAAGGGGTGGACTTGGGTCAGTTGTCAAGGGGTAAGGGGTGGGCTTGGGTCAGTTGTCAAGGGGTAAGGGGTGGACTTGGGTCAGTTGTCAAGGGGCAAGGGGTGGACTTGGGTCAGTTGTCAAGGGGTAAGGGATGGACTTGGGTCAGTTGTCAAGGGGTAAGGGGTGGACTTGGGTCAGTT
The DNA here is from genome assembly GCA_020271785.1 of Procambarus virginalis. Lineage (NCBI taxonomy): Eukaryota > Metazoa > Arthropoda > Malacostraca > Decapoda > Cambaridae > Procambarus > Procambarus virginalis. The sequence continues at coordinate 23,640,039 of WNGS01165523.1, read as the reverse complement.
GTCAAGGGGTAAGGGGTGGACTTGGGTCAGTTGTCAAGGGGTAAGGGATGGACTTGGGTCAGTTGTCAAGGGGTAAGGGGTGGACTTGGGTCAGTTGTCAAGGGGTAAGGGGTGGACTTGGGTCAGTTGTCAAGGGGTAAGGGATGGACTTGGGTCAGTTGTCAAGGGGTAAGGGGTGGACTTGGGTCAGTTGTCAAGGGGTAAGGGGTGGACTTGGGTCAGTTGTTAAGGGGGTAAGGGGTGGACTTTCGTCAGATGTTAAGGGGGTAAGGGGTGGACTTGAGTCAGTTGTTAAGGGGGGTAAGGGGTGGACTTGGGTCAGTTGTCAAGGGGTAAGGAGGTGGACTTGGGTCAGTTGTTAACAGGGTAAGAGGGTGGACTTGGGTCAGTTGTTAAGGGGGTAAGGGATGGACTTGGGTCAGTTGTTAAGGGATTAAAGGGGTGGACTTGAGTCAGTTGTTAAGGGGATAAGGGGTGGACTTGAGTCAATATAAGGGAATTAACTTGCTTATCCATCTTGTTCACCAGCCTTTCGTAAGGAACATAACCAGTTACTATTTGACTGTATAGGAAATGCAATCTGCCAGATTTCTTTTTTCCTGTCGCAATTTTGTAACCTTCTCATAGAACCCGATCAAGTTTGTCAGGTACGACTTTTTTCTTTTAAATCCATGCTGTCATTTTGTTACAAGGTTTGTCCTCTCCGGGTACTTCACTATTCTCAACCTAATTACTCTCTCCAGCAATTAACATAGAATAATTGACAGTGATAGTGAACTGTAATTGAGTCTCCCACAGCTGCTCCACCCGCCCTTCACAACCCTCAGTCTCCCGCAGCGTCG
>WNGS01165523.1:23590089-23610514 GCA_020271785.1 Procambarus virginalis | reverse complement strand
ATAGTTATGTCCTAAGAGTATATCACAGTTCTGGACATGTGAACGATATACCTAGCGAATATATCTCGGTTTGCGGCAAGCGGGTGGTATACACCAGTATAGGAGCACATATACTATAAGGACATGAGCTGCATCCATACGCCTTCATCCATACGCCATCATCCTCAAGCCTGCATCCACACGCACACACACACACTCACCCCCCCCCTCCCACACACACACACACACACACACACACACACACACACACACACACACACACACACCCTCCCACACACACACACACACACACACACAATAGCCTGGTGGATAGCGCGCAGTATTCGTAATTCTGTGGCGCGGGTTCGATTCCCGCACGAGGCAGAAACAAATGGGCAAAGTTTCTTTCACCCTGAATGCCCCTGTTACCTAGCAGTAAATAGGTACCTGGGAGTTAGTCAGCTGTCACGGGCTGCTTCCTGGGGTGTGTGTGGTGTGTGTGTGGTGTGGGAAAAAAAAAAGTAGTTAGCAAACAGTTGATTGACAGTTGAGAGGCGGGCCGAAAGAGCAAAGCTCAACCCCCGCAAACACAACTAGGTGAATATACACTCACCCCCCCTCCCACACACACACACACACACACACACACACACACACACACACACACACACACACACACACTCACCCCCCCCCCCCCCACACACACACACACACACACACACACACACACACACACACACACACACACACACACACACACGACCCTCCACACACACACACACACACTTACCACTACGCACACCCCCACCCCACCCCACCTTAACCTCACACACCCCCACCAGACCAGACGCTTCGTCACCCATCTCTCCAACAGTGTCCTTTTGATGTGTCAACATCACATTTTACCCTTTACGTTTTTCCTACTTAATGGTTCTCTCTCCACCCCAGAGACCAGTCTGTCTTCAGGAGCCTCCCAGGTCGGCCTTGCTCACTGGACGATCTAATTGTATTTCACACGATAGTGGTTTTGAATAGGGATGCTGTAACCCTTCGTCCGGAAGGTTTCGTCTTGGCTTCAACACCTCTAGCAAGGAGAAAGAAACAGTCTTCGTCTTATTTTCAACTCCTCTAGTAAGGAGAAGGGACGCTCTTTGTCTTGGAGTCGATACTTCTAGCACCGAGGGAAACACATTTCGTTATGGCTGCAACGTTGCTAGCAAGGAGAGAGTTGCCACTCATCGTCTTGGTTGTATATCGTCATTTATCTACTAGAAGCGAAGTCTGAATGCAGGCGATGAGTCACAGTAACGTGGCTAAAGTATGTTGACCAGACCACACACTAGAAGGTGAAGAGACGACGACGTTTCGGTCCGTCCTGGACCATTCTCAAGTCACAATCGACTTGAGAGTGATCCAGGACGGACCGAAACGTCGTCGTCCCTTCACCTTCTAGTGTGTGGTCTGGTCAACAGCGAAATCTGAATTTTGTGAAAGAATTTCAGATGTTAGCAATACGACGATTTGTCATTTCATGCTACATAAGTTTAGATATATATTTAACTCGATTTTGAAACAATATAAGGTGTAAAGTTTTAATGTGCGTCCCTCATGTGGGTCTCCGCACTTTACACGTCAAGTCGTCTAGATCTTCATACAAGCTCAACTGTCAGAGACACTTGGTGTCAAGTCATATTCGAGATGTGACATCTCTGTCAACTGATTGTGTTTGACCCATACAAGTGTGTTATTTTACACATTTCAGTGTGATAAATAATAAATCTGCTAGTTTCCCTTTTACTATTGTTGTTTTGGTCCCGTGTAGCTGAATCTGAAAGCTGCAAGCAGCACAGGCTATGGTGAGCCCGTCGTACTCACCTGGCACAGGAGATCTGTGCTCCCCTTCTGTACTATTCTGTTCAATTTTATCTAAGAGTTCTCATCTAATTACACCTTTTTTAGCATTCTTGTTGATAGCCCATTATCATGTTCAATGTTGTCTTCATTTACAACAAGCTTGACAAGGGCATCCGCATTATCATGTTCTTGCATCCCAATGTGTGAAGGGATCTTCATAAATTTGACTCGAATTCGTTTATTAAGTATAATCTATTAAGTTTGCATATAGTATGTATATGCATACTTTATATGCATTAGGTAATGCATATAAAGTATATCTGGCTTCAGGGAAAAGCACGTTACAATTTAACTGCAAGCTATGTAGAGCAATGAGGAAAGGAATCCGTAGATAAGTAAGCTGTCTTTTGTGGTATTTTCAATAATTTTGAGCGCCACAAGAATATATAAACAGATTCAACTTTCAAGACAGATTCCCAGTTATTTCCTTCAACAGGTGACGTTCCTGTCTATTATTACCCTCGACGAGAATACCGAGGAGTGTGTTCTGTGTTCCTCCGCGACAGAGCCACGAGACAAGTGTAAAGTCTCTTAACACCACCTCAGAGTCCAGATGTAAAGCACGTAAGCCTTCAAAAGTTACCCTCGAGGGGGGCTAACTTTTCTAGACTAAAATCATGACCCCCTAAGAACTCGGGGGAATATGTTGTGTTCTTCCATTCCCTTTTCCTGCCCCAATGTCAAGGGCCATAACCCTTTCATTCCACACTTAACCAATTTAACCTCTCTCCCTACTTTCCCCCTTCCTCTTACCCTACCCCAAGCCCCTCCCCAACTCTATCTGACTCTCCCCTCTCCCATTGAGACAGCCACAACATTCACTAGAGATCCAAATGACTTTCCGGTCATATTCACAAAGGCATTTATATGAGAGAACTTTGGCTTAATGCTTAGTAGGCGTGGTGATACTGAAGATGTGAACTACTGAATGAGAGAGGATGAGCTCCGCCAAATGGGGAAACTCCTTAAAATAAAAATAGGGAGGTAAATTGTTTTATAAGAAGGACTACAGAAGAAGGCATACTGCTGGGGGTAGGGGTGACTGCTGCTGACGGAGACGGCTGAAGAAGAGGCGGCTGCTGCGTGAACTGCTGAGGGTAGAGTTGGCTAGGTCTTCCCCCACACAATATGTCCCATGTAATAAATACGGAGGACTGACATAAACCATGGTGGTCCCCCCTCGCGTGGCGCTAGCTATGGCCCTGTGTGTGAGTGTTCTCGCCTAGATGTGCTTGTTGTGTGTGTGTTTTGTCTGTTTTGTGTTTTGTCTGTTTTGTGTTTTCTGTTTTGTTGTGTTTTGTCTCTTGTGTGTCTCGTGTGTGCGCGCGCGTGCATGCTCGTGTGTGTGTGTGTGCGTATTTTTTGCTTATTTATGAGGTTGTTTGCCCGTGTGTATGCCAACTAGATGGTCATTCCAAACTTCATATTGACAAAACACTGCACCATTGTTCAGCTCTGCTAACAGCAATTCACATTAAACAAATAATCTATCAAACCAACTATACGCGCATGTCTCCCAAACAATCCATATATGATTGCAGAAATTCGACGTCTAAATAGAATAGTTTTATTCATGTGTAACTTTTGTAAATCTAAAAAATTGAAACTATCACTTTTTTCGTGCTATTATTGAACCAGACAAGTTTCAATTTCTAAGCTTCAATTTCACAAGCATTCTAAGCTTTAACTCAGCTTAGTTCTCAAGCTGAGTTAAGGAAACAATTTATTGAAAATATAGAAAATCACTCAGCCTATTAGGCATATCGGGCCTTGCATAGTAGGCCGAGAAGTTTAAACACGCTCTGGTCTGGAGGACCAACTCAGCTGGGCAGTTTATCCTGTGTCGCAGAGGTCAGCGCAGTCCATTCACGACCCAAAGGTTCAGCATTTGATTAATACGCATGATGGAGACGTTTCAGCAGATTTCATTAAATCTGATGCCTCTGTTCCCCCTAGCAGTAAATAGGTACCCGGAGTCAGCCAACTGTTGTGGGGTTGCTTCCTAGAGATGGGCAGTTGTTGGCCTAGCCATGAGACAACCTCGATGATAATAATAATAATAATTAATAATAATAATTTTATTCACAAGAAGGTATAATGGGTTGGTGAGATTACATAAGACTGGTATTTTTTACGTTCTTGCAAAGTCGCAAACACGCATAGCGTTTCGGGCAGGTCCTTAACAAGTTTCCTACCCTAGCTGTAGGTCTAGTAGTAGGTCTAGTAGTATTAGTATTAGCCCTAGTAGTAGGTCTAGTAGTATTAGTATTAGGTCTAGTAGTAGGTCTAGTAGTATTAGTATTAGGTCTAGTAGTAGGTCTAGTAGTATTAGTATTAGGTCTAGTAGTGGGTCTAAACGTAGTAGTATTAGCAGTAGTTGTAGCAATAGGCTTTGCAGCAGCAGTATTCTTAGCAATAGTTGTAAAAGTTAGCCTAATATAGTATTACCAATAGCAGTATAGGCCTAGTGGTAGCAACAGCATCCTCGTTTGTCGTTGTATATATCTCCTCATTCCCTCCTCTCTCCATCTTATTATTATTGCCTACGTAATTTTACAAAGCACTTCAAACTTTTATCCTGTTGATACGACGACAGGATAAATTTACTCGACAAATCATAGCCTGAGGTAAAGAAAAATTCATCTGGTGGCATTGTAAAAGTTTATATGATCAGAGAAGTGATCGCTATATGGAACTGTCAACTGGTATGTTTTTTTTTTAAGTTAAGGGTAGCTACAGCACAAGACCATATTTACCCCGTTGTGTCTCGCAGACACAAAAGATGTTACAAAAGTTGGAGAAACAGGCAGGAGTAAAGGGTAAGGTTCTCCAGTGGATAAGGGAGTATCTACGCAACAGGAAACAACGGGTAACTGTGAGTGGGGAAGACATCAGAGTGGCGAGATGTCACCGGCCGAGTCCCACAGGGCTCTGTACGTAGACCCATCCTGTTTCTAATATATGTAAACGATCTTCCGGAGGGTATAGACTCATTCTTCTCCATGTTTGCTGATGATGCAAAAATTATGAGTAAAATAAAGACAGATGATGATAGACAGAGACTACAGGACGACCTGGACAAACTGTAGGAATGGTCTAGAAAATGGCTACTAAAGTTCAATTCTGGAAAGTGTAAAGTAATGAAATTAGGCGAAGGGAGCAGGAGGCTGAACAGAAGGTACCATCTGGGAGGTGATATCCTAAAAGAGTCAAATAGGGAGAAAGATCTGGGGGTTGATATCACACCGAACCTGTCCCATGAGACCCACATCAAAAGGATATCACCAGCGGCGTATGCTAGATTGGCCAACATAAGAACTGCCTTTAGAAACTTGTGTAAGGAATCGTCCAGGACCTTGTATACTACTTAAGTCAGACCAATCCTGGAATATGCAGCTCCAGCGTGGAGTTCATGTTTAGTTAAACACAAGACAAAGTTAAAGATTCAGAGGAATGCCACCAGACTAGTCCCAGAGCTGAAAGGTATGAGCTACGAGGAAAGGCTAAGGGAGCTAAACCTCACGTCCCTGGAAAACAGAAGAGTAACGGGAGACATGATAACCACCTACAAAATTCTCGGGGGAATTGACAAGGTGGACAAACACTTTAACACGGGTGGAACACGAACAAGGGGACACCGGTGGAAACTTAGTACCCAGATGAGCCACAGGGACGTTAGAAAGAATTTGTTTCAGTGTCAGAGTAGTTAACAATGGAATGCATTAGGAAGTGATGTGGTGGAGGCTGACTCCATACACAGTTTCAAATGTAGATATGATAGAGCCCAGTAGGCTCAGGAATCTGTACACCAGTTGATTGACAGTTGAGAGGCGGGACCAAAGAGTCAGAGCTCAACTCCCGCAAGCACAACTGGGTGAATACCCGCACACAACACACACACACACACACACACACACACACACACACACACACACACACACACACACACACACACACACACATACGTACACAGAGGCGGGACCAAAGAGCCAAAGCTCAACCCCCGCAAGCACAAATACACCCACACACATACACACCTCGCACACAGGACAGCTTGAGCCTAGGGCCTGACAGGTGACAGGTGGGACAGTTGTTATCGCCCACCTGTCAGCCAGGCGGCAGAGCATCAAGGTGGGCGGACTATCTACAGCGAAAGCGGTCTCGTATTCTGCAGACCTCAATGAAGGCGAGAACTGAGGATGCGCTTGCCAAAGGCGTGGAATAAGAAGAGGCAATAAAGGTGCCTTCAAGGGCTTCGTACATGTCGCAAAGGAAAGAGGAGCACATGGAGACAATACTGAAAGAAAACATGAACAAGAATAAATAATAAGAGGGAGGGAGGGAGGCTGGCAGAGGTAGGCAGGACGATACAGGCGGGATGGGAGGGTTGGATGGCGGAATGGAAGGGAGTGAGGGAGGGGTGGAGGAAGGGACGGTCGGAAAAAAACATCAGCACTTCATCCACATAATGCAGATTGTGGCTAGTGCATGTAAGGGGTAAAACGGGAACAGGTGGAATGGGGTCAGTGAAGGTGAGAGACAAAGATTCATTTCAATTATTATTTTCTGTAAATATTAATAAACAGGTGTGTTGAGACGTTCGCGCGTGTTTTCAATACGTTGTTTAAAGTTCGTTGTGGCAGCGCGAAAGGTCGGGCTGGACCCATATTATTCAGAGGCGAAGTATTGTTTATATGAGGCACAAATTACCGTTGTCTGGGACAGGAAGCCTGTATTTAGGATTATCGATGCCCCCTCCCTTAGGCCTACTATATCGACCTTCCCAGCATGCAACCAACTACAGTTGTCTCTGCAACCCATCCTCCTGTTTAGATAATATTTATAACCATGTGGATCATAGTGCAAAGACTGACGTTCTAAGCAAAATTACATAGTAGAATTTACAGTCCAAAAAATTAAGCTAAAAACAAACATAAATATTCCTAAGCCTAGTATAGCACACATATGTACTATATTAGGTCTCGGACATCGTGCATTAGGCCTAGGAATCTTAGTTTGTCTTTGCAGCATAAAAAAATTTCCGGTTTGTCCAAATTCAATAGTACCGATTTCTACTTTCTAATTTGCGTTGTTGTTGTTGTTGTTTTAGATTCAGCTACTCAGAACAAGTTCCAAGTAGCACGGGCTATGGTGAGCACGTAACTTACCTGGCACAGGAGCGGGGCAAATAGCACGGGCTATGGTGGGCCCGTAGTGGACTTACCTGGCACAGGAGCGGTGCCGAGCGAGTCTCTCTCCAATTTGCTGTTGTTGTTATGTTGTTATAGATTCAGCTACTCGGAACAAGTTCCAAGTAGCACGGGTTATGGTGAGCCCGTAACTTACCTGGCACAGGAGCTGGGCAAGAAGCACGGGCTATGGTTAGCCTCGTGGACAGGAGATGTCTCCCGTGTCCAATTTGCGTTGTACGTCGGTATATATACTATGGTTCTCTTCGTTATCGATGTGTGCTACCATAACAGGTGCTACCATAATGCTACCATAACAGGAGGATGGGCTGCTATATCATAAATTAGATAATTCTATATAAAATAAACAGTTCTAATATTGTAATAAAAAAATAGTCAACCCTACACACACACACACACACACACACACNCCCAATACGTTCCTCTTCACTATTCGTTAAACTTTGACATTCAAGACACGCCACTGCTTTCGATTAATCCTACTGCAAACACATATTTTATTTATTTGCATATATGTATTTATATATACAAGAGTTCTTGCATTCTTGTACCGATATCAAGTTAATTGCAGTACTTGTATGTACTGCAATCTTTTAATGGGTTATGAGACGCTAAAAATGTAGATAACTGCTTGCAACGTTGCGTGCAATGTGTAGAGGTGAGATAAAATGGTGATGTTGGAGACCTGGATGCTAATCTGAGTGTATTCTTTCGTGGTGATGAAAGGGAGAAAAAACAGTCAGGAGACATACTGTTTGACCGACCGAACAACAGAGAAAGAAACTTGAGCAACATGGTGAGCAACTGTGAGCAACAGAGTGAGAGACTGAGCAACAGAGTGAGAGACTGAGCAACAGAGTGAGAGACTGAGCAACAGAGTGAGAGACCGATCGAATGAACAACAGAGTTAGAGATCGAACAGACGACAGACCGACCAACAGACTGAGAGACTAACTACCTCAGACACACCAACAACCTCACACCGATTAACTCAATCAACTAGAGGAAAAAACCTGCTGAAAATTGAATCTCCCGTCTATCCTCTCACCTGTCCTCTTATCCTTCCCGATAACTTCCCCTTCCATCCCCCCCCCTCTATCCCTACTCCATCCCTCCCTGTCTCCGAGACCTCAATGTCTAGCCTCGACCAAACGCTCTGTCCTTCAGTTGACAATAACAATTACCTTTCAGTAATCCCAAAATATGCATATCGCTTTTCATGATCACTTGCTAGCAACAGCTCGCTGATGTCCAAGAGTGCACAACCACTGACGTCAGGCCCAGAGTGCATCTTCATTCAAGCCAGGGTCACAGTGCTTCTCCACTAAAGCCAGGCATTGAGTGCACTCCGACTCGAGTTAGACCCACAGTGTACTCTCACTCAAGACAGGCACAGAGTACATAATCACTCAAGCAAGTCTCAAGAGCACACGACGATATTAATCTCCAGAAGCTCGTAATTGTCTTCTCCAGCAAAGAAGCTGTTTAGATTTTTCTAATGTAGTGAGATTAATTTGTTTGTGTGTCACGGTGAATTAATAAAGAGATGGTGATGGTAACAATGATGATGGTGATGGTAATAGCGATAATGTTACTAGTTGTAGTGTTAATGGTGAAGCAAAATAGAGGTAGTGACAATGGGCAGTAAAATACCCAGACTGTTGAAGTCGTGACGCAGTAACGGCGCCGTATTGCCCTGAGCCGAGAGAAACAGCCAAGTAAATCATTATTAAAAGAGAAACGATGTGTCTCGACCCGCAATTAACGTCAAGGGCCATGGCAATAATTATCGAATGTCTGGTGGTGGGGGAAAAAATAATATTTTGCCCTGACGAAGAGCAGTGGGGAAATAACCCGGCCAACACAGGAGTAAGAAGCGTTGCAGGCGATGAGTCACAATAACGTGGCTAAAGTATGTTGACCAGACCACACACTAGAAGGTGAAGAGACGACGACGTTTCGGTCCGTCCTGGACCATTCTCAAGTCGATTGTGTCGATCACACAATCGACTTGAGAATGGTCCAGGACGGACCGAAACGTCGTCGTTTCTTCACCTTCTAGTGTGTGGTCTGGTCAAAATAAGAAGCGTTGTTCTGGTGTTTATACCCGGGAATGGTGTTAAATAGTGGACCGAGAAGGCTTCGATCCTACTCTCAGGCCAACAGTGTATTCAGGCTTTATCACATAATCGAGGATTATTTATTTATTTAAGCGTGACAATTCCGACGCTGATCATGTGTCACATAGAGATTCAAAGACCCAACTGTACGGTCAGTTCTCGACTCACAATCGGAAATTCCGTGTTCGAATCCCGGGATAAGACCCCACCGTCCTAACATAATTTACCAAGTATAGGAAACGTGAATTTTTGTGAGCCGCTGTTTTTGTGTAGTACGTAGTTATTTGTGCGTTGAGGACCATAACATACAAAATGAGACGTATTAGTTGAGAGGACGGACTGCACGAATAATATAAATGATCAGTTATAAGAGAAAACGGACTGTGCAATCACTTTTTTTTCCTTCGAGGGAGACTAAAATATCTACAAGGTTGTGAGACAGTGGTCGTAAACTGTGCCTATTTTCAAGTTACGAGCTAAGGCAGCTCTACCTGATGGGCTAGGTCGTAAAGAGGCTCGAAATGGGTCAGATCATCAGCGTCAACGACTAACAACGCAGCAAATTGTCAGTCAATAAAGCAATCATCGGAGACCATCGCATGATAAGCACAATGTTTCAATTTATCTGAATTTACTGATTTGATTATATTAGTCTATATTTGATTATAGCAAATGGTCTGTATAAATTAGCCAATTAGATAGGATCGAGATGGAATCGACATACGGGTAGATGGACCTCGTTAGTGTACATGAGAACATCAGTCTCCTGGGAAGTGCTGTATTTATTTTATTTTTATTTTTTATTTATTTAAATATACAAGAGTTCTTACATTCTTGAACAGAACGTTTCAGGCAAGTCTTTAATCCTAATATTCCCCTGAATACGTCCCGCTAAATCGTTTTAAACCAGAACGATTTTACTGTTGGGAAAACAGAGCCTACAGTTAAGGATTGGCGCCCAGTGAATCCTCCCTGGCCAGGATACGAACCCAGACAAAAGCGCTCGCGAAACACCAGGCGTGTATCTTACCACTACGCCACTGGGACGATAAGGTTCTTGTGTCGGCCGCATCAGACTCCGTAATGTGATTACCAACATTGATTGTTTCCTTTATTAGTGTAAATATATAATCTAAGGGATGGAGGCGGTGAAGGAGAAGGTGAGGAGGAGAAACGGTGAAAGAAGAAGTAACGGTGAGGGAGGAAAACAGGAAGAGATTATGGAGAATAAAAGCAAAAATGCCCATTACTATGAATGATTCTTATTCCAACACAACTTTGCTACCATGAGAGCTCCTCAATACAGATTATTTCTACCTTACCTTGATACCTTGAGGATACCTTGAGGTGCTTCCGGGGCTTATCGTCCCCGCGGCCCGGTCATCGACCAGGCCTCCTGGTTGCTGGATTGATCAACCAGGCTGTTGGACGCGGCTGCTCGCAGCCTGACGTATGAGTCACAGCCTGGTTGATCAGGTATCCTTTGGAGGTGCTTATCCAGTTCTCTCTTGAACACTGTGAGGGGTTTGCCAGTTATGTCCCTTATGTGTAGTGGAAGCGTGTTGAACATTCTCGGGCCTCTGATGTTGATAGAGTTCTCTCTCAGAGTACCAGTTGCACCTCTGCTTTTCAACGGGGGTATTCTGCACATCCTGCCATGTCTTCTGGTCTCATGTGATGTTATTTCTGTGTGCAGGTTTGGGACCAGCCCCTCTAATATTTTCCACGTGTAAATTATTATGTATCTCTCCCGCCTGCGCTCAAGGGAATACAGATTTAGGCTCTTTAGTCGGTCCCAATAGTTTAGATGTTTTACCGAGTGGATTCTAGCAGTAAAGGATCTCTGCACGCTCTCCAGGTCAGCAATTTCACCAGCAGTGAAAGGGGCTGTCATTGTGCAGCAGTACTCCACTCTAGAGAGCACAAGCGTTTTGAAAAGTGTCATCATCGGTATAGCATCTCTAGTGTGAAAAGTTCTTGTTATCCAACCTGTCATTTTTCTTGCAGTTGTGACGGCTACTTTATTGTGTATAAATATATATGTGAAAACTTAAGACAATAACGAAAAGGGAATGAACAATAACGAAGAATTTCGTTGAATTCAAATCTAAGAACCGCATCTTTGAAATAATAACCAATTACAGCATCAATATTTTTATATAATTTACAATAATAATAATAATAGTTTTATTTAATAAACATAAACAACTAAAGAGGATAAGAAACTTAAACTCTGACAATTACTTGATGTCAAACGACACAGAAGAAGAAGCCGCAACTTGGAGATGGGAAAGTTAGGGAGCAGAACAGGCAGGAGGAAGTACTTCTTCTCGCTGAGAGTGATTGATCTGTGGCAACAGTCTGACTGACGAGGCAGCTCAAGCAAAATCGCTCAACTTTAGGACACAGCTGGAGAAAGTTTCATCAGAAGAAATAAAAGACTATATATATATATATATATATATATATATATATATATATATATATATATATATATATATATATATATACACAAGCATTTCAAAATGATACTCCATCAAGATACTCCATTAAAAGACCAAGACAATAAAACCCAAATCAATAGATGTAAAAGATGTAAAGTCAAAAAAAATATTCAAAATAGAAAATAAAATCTATAATAGGCCTAACAGCGTACTTTGAAAAGTAACCTATCCTCAGGTCAGGCTTGTTAAAGTGGCCGCCCCCAAGATGTATTTATTAGTTTTAACATATTGTGTATTAATAATTGGTTTACTTGGCTGTTTAAAGCAGCGGCCGTCCTCCGCAGAATGCAATCATCAATTTTAACATACTGTGTATTATAAATTGGTTTGTTCTAATAATGACCACTGCATTACACAGAAAAGCGGAGGATTTTCTGATGGAGGGGAAAGACTTTTGCACAGCGCGATCCGCAGGCGCAGTGTGCGCAGCGCAATGGGGCCCTATATAAAGGGTGGGGGGAGGAGAGGTCATGTAGGCCGCTCCTGTGCCAGGTAAGTCCACCACAAGCTCACCATAGCCCGTGCTACTTGCCCCGCTACTGTGCCAGGTAAGTTACGGGCTCACCATAGCCCGTGCTACTTGCCCCGCTACTGTGCCAGGTAAGTTACGGGCTCACCATAGCCCGTGCTACTTGCCCCGCTACTGTGCCAGGTAAGTTACGGGCTCACCATAGCCCGTGCTACTTGGAACTTGTTCCGAGTAGCTGAATCTATAACAACAACAACAACAGGTCATGTACTCTCTCCTGCTCCCGACACGCACCGCTTCGCAAGTTAAAAAAAAAAAAAGAGTTCCCGGCTATAAGCATATGTATTAATGTTATTAAGTTGTTGTAGTGTACTCAAAGTTATACATGTCCATTTTATGCAGTTGTAAACTATACAAGTTATAGCCGCTTCATTAACAGGGTCTGCAGAAAAATATTTATTTGTTCTACTAATAAATAAATAAATAGGCCCCCATGCTGTTGGTGTCTTTTTCCTCCCTGATCATAAATATAAATTAATATTATTATACATAAAAATTCTATGTATAGTTAGGCATGGGTTAGGTAAGGTGTTTAGTTTTTGATGGCGATTATTTGTATTTGAAGTACGTGAGTAAAGCATTTATTGAATTGTGGTTCAAACAGAGGACGTGAGCGAAGCACTTGTTCTGGAAGTGTTCGGACATCATCAGTTGTGAGTCGTGTGTAAACCGTTTTTCATTCATAAAGGAAGTTTGGCGGGTGCACGAAGTAGACTTTGGGTCTTTGTTTAGAGGACGGAGCTGTATTTGAAGTATGTGGGTGAAGTATTTGGAAAAGATACGATTCGAACAGAGGAAGTCAGCGAAGCACTATTCGAAAAATGTTAGAACAACAGTTGTGAGTCATGTGTAACCCTTTTTCACTCATAAAAACTGGGTTTAGCGGCTCGATTAACGAGCGTTTGGGTTTTGTTGATGAGAGCATGACTGAATAAAAGATTAAAATTAGTAGATGAAAATTGAGTCGAGGACTCAAAGTTGTTCAAATCGGGTCTCGATTTGGTGACGTGAAGAAGTCCTAATATGTTCTGATCTAGTCGACGACAATTAGTGGTCAGTACTTTGAAATCGTTGTGAGTAAGAGGTTGGTTCATGGCTTCACAGTGGTATCGCAGAGCAGAGGACAGCTCAAACATTTAAAAAGGTAAATAACTCCAAAATCTCACATCATTCAACTTTTTAATGATAAATTTTAGATAATTTATGCCGAGTGATTTTGCTACACTTTTAAGTGCTGTTGATGGGTTATTATCTCCGAAACGCTGGTTTTGAGAAATCATTTTAAGATTTGTATCTGTTTTCTGATAAATATGTCGATTAATCTATCCTCATAATTCGTGCTCTCTTTCCCTCTAATTCTTTTTCTGCTTTCGTGTGTCGAAAAAAGAGCGATCTTCTCCTAAACAAAACTGATAATAGTTTTAACTAGCCTCTACCAGTCAACTTGGGAGTTTCTGGGTATATACAACAAGCATCATCCCGAGATCTGCTGGCCTCTTCGGGGGGAGATTTTGTTGGAGTTTCATTTATTTCGTTGTTTCATATAATATTTTATTTTAGCCTAAAGGAAAGGTATTTTTGTTTTTCCAAGATGTTTATTCGTCCTGGAGCTTTCCAGCAGCTGTTGTATTAGTTAATTTTTTATTTAATTTTGCCTCGAGGGGCGAGTTTATTGGGCAGCGCCAGTCATGCTGTGTGTGTGAACATACTGCCATAGCAGTTTGTACTGTACAACACTCCCCAATAGGAAGAAACCCCCGCTTGGTTGTTCATCCTGTCACTTGTACCCAGACACAGCTGGGACTTGCTTAACTGTCTCAAGTGAGCAAAGTTTAGCTTTTTAGTAAAGTAAGCTTTTCAAGATTACCGAACAAGACTAACATTTGTGAATCCCTAAACTTTACGCCATCTTGCGGGTTCAAAATGAGGGGAATTTTCACTTTGGCTGTTGGTGGATTACGTTACTGGTCCTTAAACAAATACACGTAGTTTGGGGGAGGACGTTAATGCCGTCCACAATGCCCGAAAATGTTTGTAAAAACTTATATTTAATATTTATAAACAAAATATATATATTAGTAAAATATAAATATTTTCCAATTATGAAACTTGTTTTAAAATGTGCGCCAATGTGATACCAAAGTGAACGACGTAGCACGAAAATTGAGGTGAGAAAGCTGGAAAGAGAATCTGTTAGATTAAGGACCTGCCCGAAACGCTGCGCATACTAGTGGCTTTACAAGATTGTAAATACTATGCTATGTATTCTCACAAACCCAATGTACCTTCTTGTATATAAATAAATAAATAAAAAGTATAAACATTGGAGTGTTGTGCGCTCACGGGCATCGCCCGGCTTACCTCGCAGTGCTGCAGGTGGTGTGCGGACCAGGCAATGGTCACTACATTGCGTGCAATTAATACACACAATCATGTATTGCGTGTATTAAGAACTGCATCTATATTTGACAAATATTATTTTCCTAACTCAATGTGGTTGAGAGAGGGAGGGAATTATCACGGGAAAGCGCTAAGCCATTACGACTATATAGCACTTGAACGGGGTCAGGATAAGGATGTGGGGATTATTATGCAGTATGGGAAACATCAACTTTAGCTCCAGAAGTAGTAGTAGTAGTAGAACCTCCACAAGCAGACACAGCAATGTCACCAGCAGCGGCAGAAGCTGCAGCAGGAAGAGCAGCAGCAGTAGCAGAATGTCCCACAACACAAAATGAAATGCAGATTCGTTCTGTGGCGTTTGGTCAAGGTGCGGTGAGGCTAAAGTGTCAGTCTAGCACCCCGTGGGATGTACGTTCACAGGCTCTCCCGTTCCTCCAACCTCTCGTTCTCAGACCCATTTATTCCTTTGGCCTCTTTGTTCCCAGGGCCTCTGTTCGAATATGACCTCGTGTTCCTGGGGCTTTTGCATTCCCAGGTCCTCGTCTTCCTGGGGCTTCACATTCCCAGGTCCTCGTCTTCCTGGGGGCTTCACATTCCCAGGTCCTCGTCTGCCTGGGGCTTCACATTCCCAGGTCCTCGTCTTCCTGGGGCTTCACATTCCCAGGTCCTCGTCTGCCTGGGGCTTCACATTCCCAGGTCCTCGTCTGCCTGGGGCTTCACATTCCCAGGTCCTCGTCTGCCTGGGGCTTCACATTCCCAGGTCCTCGTCTGCCTGGGGCTTCACATTCCCAGGTCCTCGTCTTCCAGGGGCTTCACATTCCCAGGTTCTTGATTTATGAGGACATCGTGTTCTCAGGGCTTCGTTTTCCAAGGGCCTCGTGTTCTTGTATTGCCTTGCATTCCCAGGTCCTGGTGCTCGCACTCGTCTTCACCTTCACGCACTCGTCCTTACCTTCACGCACTCGTCCTTACCTTCACGCGCTCGTCCTCACCTTCACGCACTCGTCCTCACCTTCACGCACTCGTCCTCAGGTGTGGTCGTATTTACAATCACTCTCCATCCGGTCCCAGGGAAGAGAGACCACCTGTGAAGAGTCCCATACTGTGGATCACCTCTCCTTCATCCTGGTTTTCCACTCCTCCTCCTCCTCCTCTTCCTTCTACCCCTCTCCCCCACACCCTCCCCACCTTACAACCTATCCTCCCCCACCATCCCCCACCCACCGCGTCCTCCCTAGGGCTGACCTGCTGCGAGATTTTTTAATTTGCAATAAATTTTCAGCCTCTCCAATACCTGCATATTTTTATCTTGTGATTAATGACGTTCTCTGCAGCGAGTTTTCTGATAAATAAATTGAGGTTTGGGCGTAAAAGTCTCCGCTTATTTTTTTCCCCCTCGCTTTTTTTTAAGTATATTTATATTGCGTCACTGGGTATTTTTCAGGAAATGGTTTAGGCATGTTGCGCGTGACGCTCCCAGCGCTCGGAGAGACCACGACAAGAATCAGAAGAAATGTGGTACGGAAAGGTGTATTTAGTTTTATAAATTTATACCACTGGAATGTTTGTGATAGCGTTTGTGTGATGCTCATCCTGCTGTCACTTGCAGTTCAGTACAGACACATATTATATATATTATTTATGTGTGTGTGTGTGTGTGTACTCGACTGTGAGTGACGGCAGGGTGTGCTTCAGCTCCTGCGTCCCCTACAGTGGCCGGTGGTCGAGTTGCAGTGGCTGGTGGTCGAGTTGCAGTGGCTGGTGGTCGAGTTGCAGTGGCTGGTGGTCGAGTTGCAGTGGCTGGTGGTCGAGTTGCAGTGGCTGGTGGCCGAGTTGCAGTGGCTGGTGGCCGAGTTGCAGTGGCTGGTGGTCGAGTTGCAGTGGCTGGTGGTCGAGTTGCAGTGGCTGGTGGTCGAGTTGCAGTGGCTGGTGGTCGAGTTGCAGTGGCTGGTTGTCGAGTTGCAGTGGCTGGTGGCCGAGTTGCCGTGGCACTTGTTCCTCTCATTTTGTATCTTGCCAATACTTGTGAATCGGGTGCGGACGCACCAAGCTGCACATCCTAGCAGTGCTTCCTTAGATCGGTCTTCAGTTCTGGGGCTCCCGCCTCTTAACCTACAACCCAATTGTGTACAAGTTCATGAACCAGCTGGCATGTTACATCTACATTTGAACCCATGTTATGCAGCGCCGATCACGAAAACACTGATCAAAGTATACGGAAAAAATCACATTAAAAAATAAAAAGATTGCTAAACGCATTTTCGGCCAGTCTAGACCTTCCTCAGAGCAAGACAGAAAATCATGTAACGCGAGTATCTACTTCTCCACTTCCTGGTTCATTCCTTTCTTTAATGCTGTGACTGAGCAAAATCTATATATGTATATGTATATATATATATATATATATATAATATATATATAATATATATATATTATATATATATATATATATATATATAATATAGTCCTTTGGCTCCTTTGGAAACTTGGTAATGATCTAGGCCTTGTTGTTCTGGCTCCTTTAGTCTTTCTTACATCGCAGATCAACCAACGGTGCTTACTGGGTAGCTGGTAGCATAATAGATGTAGAATCGCTGGATTGTTTCAAGCGAAGGTTATATATATATTATATATAATATAGAAGGGGGTACCACCTCTGGTGCAAGTGTAGAGACCCATAGCCTCGGAGAAGAAAATATAGAGTATTCTATACGAGTGAAATTATTTGAGTATAAATAGTAGCTGACTCGATTGAGCCACTAGGTCTTCTGCAGTGAATTTTATTTTCATGATTTTATACAGGAAATTATGTAAGTGAACGTCTTTAGCTCCACGCTATCCGTCTCTTGATTGATTAATTGGTAACTGTTATCTTTTGAGGCTCTTGAATCATTTCGTCTTCCTGTGTGTGTGTGGCTGCTGCTGGTGACTATCGTCAGCTAGTTGCCACAGAGAAAACTGTAGTATCGTAACTCTGCACAAGTAGTGGGCCTGTGACTAGGCTATCGTAACCCTGTATGACTTCTGCCTCTCATCCATTTTTATCGTCTGTTTCTTACTAAACTCGCAACACAGATCAGACAAAATTACATTGCAAATTGCATCGTAAACCTGCTGGTGTAGACTACATAGTAAACTCGGCAGTTTACGACATTATAAGTGTGGAAACTTTTAATGGTTTTGCTAGGCTAAGGTGGAGGCACTTCTCCCCCCCCCCCTCGCATGCTACGTAAACACAGCGGAAGCGGCTCTGACACCCGCCTGACACCCACCTGACACCCACCTGACACCCGCCTGACACCCGCCTGACACCCGCCTGACACCCACCTGACACCCGCCTGACACCCACCTGACACCCGCCTGACACCCACCTCCCTCATCCCTCTACACCATGTTGCCAGCTACTGTATACACCCCCAATCCCTCCCTCCTCTCTACACCTTATAGCAAGTTTCTACATACACAATTTTTTTTTTATATGTATGCTAGTGGGTACCCGGCGTCCCCCGGGTCTAATCCCTGTCGTGTCATAGTGACCCGATTGGGGACCATTCAAGCTTTATATATATATAATAATATATATAATATTTATTATATGTACTAATCTTATGTAATCTCACCATCCCATTGTACCGTCTTGTGAATAAATTATTATTATAATATGGATACATTGGATAAGATTAGATTTAGGAAACCCCTAAAGCGTCTTGGAGGTCGGAATGTGACCCCTGGTACTCTGTTCTTTCTTGAATTCTGGCAACTCCGACCAGCCTATGTCCGTCCCGTACCCTAGACCATTTACCGTGCAAAGTTGGACGAGTCTATCCCCAATCACCTGGGCTCCTACTTTGGACAAACAGACATTCCCTCTTAGAAGACATCTATTAACCCCAGTTTTAATGTACTCGGCAACTTATCAACATTTTTGTCAAAAACAAGATGAAACAAAAACATTCGTTCTTTAATAAATATGGTGACATTTTGAGGACATTGACTATCAGGAAATGAAGCGTATTAGTGTTCGTGTCCAGCGACACGAACTTGGGATCTTCCTGATCTTGGGAAGTTCTTGGGAACTTCCAAGATTTTCATCATGGATCTTTCCCAAGATGTAACTCACAATAATCAAATACTTCCCAGGTGTCTATTTACGTGAACAGAGGCAGTAAAATGAAATACCAAATACTTCGCCCTGTCCGGGAATCGAACTCGGGTCCAATTGATTGTGAGCCCTATTGCTTCGTGAATTTAAAATATTATTAATATGAAAGTGTTCTCCTTCGCCCTAGATGGCGGAGTGAGCCGTATTTACCCGAGATTACCTGAGGGCAACCTTCTCTAGAGGCCTCGACAGAAACAAAGCCGGTTTGCACCGTCACCGCCATATGCCGTAGCGAGCCGTACACAGCTCACATACATGGACTAACGAGAGCGACATCTCTGTGGGCTGTGGGTCAAGCCAGCGAGAATAGTTACGTGTGAAATCGCGGGCTGCAGATGCTGGCTGTGCGCGAGAAGCGAGCCGCCACTCTGAAGGAGGCGAGTTTAATCCGCTTCGGATGAAATTAGACGATGCAACCGTGACTATGGTGATCTCCAGAGCATGATAGTTATGTCCTAAGAGTATAACACAGTTCCTGGACATGTGAACGATATACCTAGCGAATATATCTCGTTTGCGGCAAGCGGGTGGTATACACCAGTATAGGAGCACATATACTATAAGGACATGAGCTGCATCCATACGCCTTCATCCTCAAGCCTGCATCCACCGACCCCCTCCCGCCCCCTAAAAACAAACACACACACACACACACACACACACACACACACCACACACACCCACACTCACACGTGAGGCCTAAGTAGAGCCCAATAGGCTCAGGAACCTGTACACCTCTTGATTGACGGTTGAGAGGCGGACCAAGAGCCAGCTCAAACCCCCGCAAGCACAATTAGGTGAGTACACGACCCTCCCCTCCCCCCCCCACACACACACCACGCACGCGCACACACACACGCACACTTACCACTACGCACACCCCCACCTTAACCTCACACACCCCCACCAAACCTGACGCTTCGTCACCCTCTCTCCAACAGTGTCCTTTTGATGTGTCAACGTCACATTTTACCTTTACGTTTTTCCTACGTAATGGTTCTCTCTCCACCCCAAGACCAGTCTGTCTTCAGGAGCCTCCCAGGTCGGCCTTGCTCACTGGACGATCTAATTGTATTTCACACGATAGTGGTTTAAATGACAAATCGTCGTATTGCTAACATCTGAAATTCTGTTCACAAAATTCAGATTTCGCTGTTGACCAGACCACACACTAGAAGGTGAAGGGACGAACGACGTTTCGGTCCGTCCTGGATCACTCTCAAGTCGATTGTGACTTGAGATGGTCCAGGACGGAGACCGAAACGTCCGTCGTCTCTTCACCCTTCTAGTTGTGTGGTCTGGTCAACATACTTTAGCCCACGTTACTGTGACTCATCGCCTTGCATTACAGACTTCGCTTCTAGTAGATAAATGACGATATACAACCAAGACGATGAGTGGCAACTCTCTCCTTGCTAGCAACGTTGCAGCCATAACGAAATGTGTTTCCCTCGGTGCTAGAAGTATCGACTCCAAGACAAAGAGCGTCCCTTCTCCTTACTAGAGGAGTTGAAAATAAGACGAAGACTGTTTCTTTCTCCTTGCTAGAGGTGTTGAAGCCAAGACGAAACCTTCCGGACGAAGGGTTACAGCATCCCTATTCA
>WNGS01165523.1:23562435-23573410 GCA_020271785.1 Procambarus virginalis | reverse complement strand
AACTTTTTATAAAGAAAATATGCCAATTACTGAAAACTGCGATGGGTCATATTTTGCCCAAACCCCCTGCAGTTTTCAAAATATCTGAAATGTCGGAAATTGACTCTGAGCGTGATTTTTGAGCCGAATTCTGACTCTCTGCACCTATTTCAATTTCAAATTACGACTTTTTATAAGAAAATATGCCAATTACTGAAAACGGCGATGGGTCATATTTTGCCCAAACCCCCCTGCAGTTTTCAAAATATCTGAAATGTCGGAAATTTGACTCCTGAGCGTGATTTTTGAGCCGAATTCTGACTCTCTGCACCTATTTTCATTTTCAAATTACGACTTTTTATACCGAAAATATGCCAATTACTGAAAACGGCGATGGGTCATATTTTGCCCAAACCCCCTGCAGTTTTCAAAATATCTGAAATGTCGGAAATTTGACTCCTGAGCGTGATTTTTGAGCCGAATTCTGACTCTCTGCACCTATTTTCATTTTCAAATTACGACTTTTTATAAAGAAAATATGCCAATTACTGAAAACGGCGATGGGTCATATTTTGCCCAAACCCCCTGCAGTTTTCAAAATATCTGAAATGTCGGAAATTGACTCCTGAGCGTGATTTTTGAGCCGAATTCTGACTCTCTGCACCTATTTTCATTTTCAAATTACGACTTTTTATACCAAAAATATGCCAATTACTGAAAACGGCGATGGGTCATATTTTGCCCAAACCCCCCTGCAGTTTTCAAAATATCTGAAATGTCGGAAATTTGACTCCTGAGCGTGATTTTTGAGCCGAATTCTGACTCTCTGCACCTATTTTCATTTTCAAATTACGACTTTTATATAAAAAATATGCCAATTACTGAAAACGGCGATGGGTCATATTTTGCCCAAACCCCCCTGCAGTTTTCAAAATATCTGAAATGTCGGAAATTTGACTCCTGAGCGTGATTTTTGAGCCGAATTCTGACTCTCTGCACCTATTTTCATTTTCAAATTACGACTTTTATACCAAAAATATGCCAATTACTGAAAACGGCGATGGGTCATATTTTGCCCAAACCCCCCTGCAGTTTTCAAAATATCTGAAATGTCGGAAATTTGACTCCTGAGCGTGATTTTTGAGCCGAATTCTGACTCTCTGCACCTATTTTCATTTTCAAATTACGACTTTTTATAAAAAATATGCCAATTACTGAAAACGGCGATGGGTCATATTTTGCCCAAACCCCCTGCAGTTTTCAAAATATCTGAAATGTCGGAAATTTGACTCCTGAGCGTGATTTTTGAGCCGAATTCTGACTCTCTGCACCTATTTTCATTTTCAAATTACGACTTTTTATAAAAAAATATGCCAATTACTGAAAACGGCGATGGGTCATATTTTGCCCAAACCCCCTGCAGTTTTCAAAATATCTGAAATGTCGGAAATTTGACTCCTGAGCGTGATTTTTGAGCCGAATTCTGACTCTCTGCACCTATTTTCATTTTCAAATTACGACTTTTTATACCAAAAATATGCCAATTACTGAAAACGGCGATGGGTCATATTTTGCCCAAACCCCCCTGCAGTTTTCAAAATATCTGAAATGTCGGAAATTTGACTCCTGAGCGTGATTTTTGAGCCGAATTCTGACTCTCTGCACCTATTTTCATTTTCAAATTACGACTTTTTATAAAAAAATATGCCAATTACTGAAAACGGCGATGGGTCATATTTTGCCCAAACCCCCTGCAGTTTTCAAAATATCTGAAATGTCGGAAATTTGACTCCTGAGCGTGATTTTTGAGCCGAATTCTGACTCTCTGCACCTATTTTCATTTTCAAATTACGACTTTTTATACCAAAAATATGCCAATTACTGAAAACGGCGATGGGTCATATTTTGCCCAAACCCCCTGCAGTTTTCAAAATATCTGAAATGTCGGAAATTTGACTCCTGAGCGTGATTTTTGAGCCGAATTCTGACTCTCTGCACCTATTTTCATTTTCAAATTACGACTTTTTATAAAAAATATGCCAATTACTGAAAACGGCGATGGGTCATATTTTGCCCAAACCCCCTGCAGTTTTCAAAATATCTGAAATGTCGGAAATTTGACTCCTGAGCGTGATTTTTGAGCCGAATTCTGACTCTCTGCACCTATTTTCATTTTCAAATTACGACTTTTTATAAAGAAAATATGCCAATTACTGAAAACGGCGATGGGTCATATTTTGCCCAAACCCCCTGCAGTTTTCAAAATATCTGAAATGTCGGAAATTTGACTCCTGAGCGTGATTTTTGAGCCGAATTCTGACTCTCTGCACCTATTTTCATTTTCAAATTACGACTTTTTATACCAAAAATATGCCAATTACTGAAAACGGCGATGGGTCATATTTTGCCCAAACCCCCCTGCAGTTTTCAAAATATCTGAAATGTCGGAAATTTGACTCCTGAGCGTGATTTTTGAGCCGAATTCTGACTCTCTGCACCTATTTTCATTTTCAAATTACGACTTTTTATAAAGAAAATATGCCAATTACTGAAAACGGCGATGGGTCATATTTTGCCCAAACCCCCCTGCAGTTTTCAAAATATCTGAAATGTCGGAAATTTGACTCCTGAGCGTGATTTTTGAGCCGAATTCTGACTCTCTGCACCTATTTTCATTTTCAAATTACGACTTTTTATACCAAAATATGCCAATTACTGAAAACGGCGATGGGTCATATTTTGCCCAAACCCCCTGCAGTTTTCAAAATATCTGAAATGTCGGAAATTTGACTCCTGAGCGTGATTTTTGAGCCGAATTCTGACTCTCTGCACCTATTTTCATTTTCAAATTACGACTTTTTATAAAAAATATGCCAATTACTGAAAACGGCGATGGGTCATATTTTGCCCAAACCCCCCTGCAGTTTTCAAAATATCTGAAATGTCGGAAATTTGACTCCTGAGCGTGATTTTTGAGCCGAATTCTGACTCTCTGCACCTATTTTCATTTTCAAATTACGACTTTTTATACCAAAAATATGCCAATTACTGAAAACGGCGATGGGTCATATTTTGCCCAAACCCCCCTGCAGTTTTCAAAATATCTGAAATGTCGGAAATTTGACTCCTGAGCGTGATTTTTGAGCCGAATTCTGACTCTCTGCACCTATTTTCATTTTCAAATTACGACTTTTTATACCGAAAATATGCCAATTACTGAAAACGGCGATGGGTCATATTTTGCCCAAACCCCCCTGCAGTTTTCAAAATATCTGAAATGTCGGAAATTTGACTCCTGAGCGTGATTTTTGAGCCGAATTCTGACTCTCTGCACCTATTTTCATTTTCAAATTACGACTTTTATACCAAAAATATGCCAATTACTGAAAACGGCGATGGGTCATATTTTGCCCAAACCCCCTGCAGTTTTCAAAATATCTGAAATGTCGGAAATTTGACTCCTGAGCGTGATTTTTGAGCCGAATTCTGACTCTCTGCACCTATTTTCATTTTCAAATTACGACTTTTTATACCAAAAATATGCCAATTACTGAAAACGGCGATGGGTCATATTTTGCCCAAACCCCCCTGCAGTTTTCAAAATATCTGAAATGTCGGAAATTTGACTCCTGAGCGTGATTTTTGAGCCGAATTCTGACTCTCTGCACCTATTTTCATTTTCAAATTACGACTTTTTAAAGAAAATATGCCAATTACTGAAAACGGCGATGGGTCATATTTTGCCCAAACCCCCCTGCAGTTTTCAAAATATCTGAAATGTCGGAAATTTGACTCCTGAGCGTGATTTTTGAGCCGAATTCTGACTCTCTGCACCTATTTTCATTTTCAAATTACGACTTTTTATACCAAAAATATGCCAATTACTGAAAACGGCGATGGGTCATATTTTGCCCAAACCCCCTGCAGTTTTCAAAATATCTGAAATGTCGGAAATTTGACTCCTGAGCGTGATTTTTGAGCCGAATTCTGACTCTCTGCACCTATTTTCATTTTCAAATTACGACTTTTTATACCAAAAATATGCCAATTACTGAAAACGGCGATGGGTCATATTTTGCCCAAACCCCCCTGCAGTTTTCAAAATATCTGAAATGTCGGAAATTTGACTCCTGAGCGTGATTTTTGAGCCGAATTCTGACTCTCTGCACCTATTTTCATTTTCAAATTACGACTTTTTATACCAAAATATGCCAATTACTGAAAACGGCGATGGGTCATATTTTGCCCAAACCCCCCTGCAGTTTTCAAAATATCTGAAATGTCGGAAATTTGACTCCTGAGCGTGATTTTTGAGCCGAATTCTGACTCTCTGCACCTATTTTCATTTTCAAATTACGACTTTTTATACCAAAAATATGCCAATTACTGAAAACGGCGATGGGTCATATTTTGCCCAAACCCCCCTGCAGTTTTCAAAATATCTGAAATGTCGGAAATTTGACTCCTGAGCGTGATTTTTGAGCCGAATTCTGACTCTCTGCACCTATTTTCATTTTCAAATTACGACTTTTTATAAAAAAATATGCCAATTACTGAAAACGGCGATGGGTCATATTTTGCCCAAACCCCCTGCAGTTTTCAAAATATCTGAAATGTCGGAAATTTGACTCCTGAGCGTGATTTTTGAGCCGAATTCTGACTCTCTGCACCTATTTTCATTTTCAAATTACGACTTTTTATACCAAAAATATGCCAATTACTGAAAACGGCGATGGGTCATATTTTGCCCAAACCCCCCTGCAGTTTTCAAAATATCTGAAATGTCGGAAATTTGACTCCTGAGCGTGATTTTTGAGCCGAATTCTGACTCTCTGCACCTATTTTCATTTCAAATTACGACTTTTTATACCAAAAATATGCCAATTACTGAAAACGGCGATGGGTCATATTTTGCCCAAACCCCCCTGCAGTTTTCAAAATATCTGAAATGTCGGAAATTTGACTCCTGAGCGTGATTTTTGAGCCGAATTCTGACTCTCTGCACCTATTTTCATTTTCAAATTACGACTTTTTATACCAAAATATGCCAATTACTGAAAACGGCGATGGGTCATATTTTGCCCAAACCCCCCTGCAGTTTTCAAAATATCTGAAATGTCGGAAATTTGACTCCTGAGCGTGATTTTTGAGCCGAATTCTGACTCTCTGCACCTATTTTCATTTTCAAATTACGACTTTTTATAAAAAAATATGCCAATTACTGAAAACGGCGATGGGTCATATTTTGCCCAAACCCCCCTGCAGTTTTCAAAATATCTGAAATGTCGGAAATTTGACTCCTGAGCGTGATTTTTGAGCCGAATTCTGACTCTCTGCACCTATTTTCATTTTCAAATTACGAATTTTTATACCAAAAATATGCCAATTACTGAAAACCGCGATGGGTCATATTTGCCCAAACCCCCTGCAGTTTTCAAAATATCTGAAATGTCGGAAATTTGACTCCTGAGCGTGATTTTTGAGCCGAATTCTGACTATCTGCACCTATTTTCATTTTCAAATTACGAATTTTTATACCAAAAATATGCCAATTACTGAAAACGGCGATGGGTCACATTTTGCCCAAACCCCCCTGCAGTTTTCAAAATATCTGAAATGTCGGAAATTTGACTCCTGAGCTTGATTTTTGAGCCGAATTCGGACTTTCTGCACCTATTTTCAATTTCAAATTAATACTTTTATACCAAAAATATGCCAATTACTGAAAACGACGATGGGTCATTGTCAGGGTGTCACGGTTCTTGTTAGTGAAGGGTTAAAGCAACGGTAGACTGTATCTCCTCTCCAGGTGGTTGCTCCAACAATAACCCTTACTCACCGTCGTTCTACGGGTCTTCCCTCGATCCTCTAGGCTCCACTGCACGCCCCGGAGAGTACCCCATTCGATCTCACAACCGGCCTTACGTTGCAAGATGAGTGGAGGCACAGATCGTTCCCTCAATCTGTGGCCCGCCCCGACACAGAACTCTTACACAGCCTTCAATTTCGCCAACTGGTGTTTTTAGGTGTCCAGTAACACTGCAGTGGTGAGGTGTAATTGTGGTAATTGTGGTAAGAGCAATTTCAAATAGCGTGGTCTCAGGCAAGTCACTCTGTTTTACTTCCTTACACGGTCACAAGATAAATGGAGGGGATGATATCAAACACCAAAGAGTTTTGGTATTTTACTTAAAAGACAACGATAAATATATATGCATCAATGAATCAGGAACAATGTAAGACAACTGCTCAATCCGTAGCAGAATAATCTGGAGCGCACCGATATGGCAACATCCGGCAGCCCCTGCGTCACCTGTCAGATATCAGCTGACCGGGGCCCTCGCGACCGTGAGAAAAGACTAGTACTTGTTTTCTAATTCTATCACGATCCCCGTTTATTTAACTTCTCGCAAAACACTGTAATTAACATTCACATGGCATACTTATGATTTCACTGGGTTGCGATACACCACTTCACTGGTCTCACCATTAATATCTTATTCACATTGCACTCACAGTGACTTTTCACCGTACCAAAAGATTACTCTATTCTTAATAATATTTACTGTGAATGCACTCGCTTGATCACTGAACTTATCTTTAAATCTATACTTTCTCTTAAAGATTTATCACTGGCAATCACTTCACGTATATGATACTATTCAGTACACAGGCATGTACATAGATAAATCAGTAATCAAATTACAGGCATATATATATATAAATCATGGAGATCAACGCACAGGCATTTATATCAATAGATCATGGAGATCAACGCACAGGCATTTATATCAATAGATCTTGGAGATCAATACACAGGCATTTATATCAATAAATCATGGAGATCAATACACAGGCATTTATATCAATAAATTCTAGGCTCATAGCCTAACACCAATATCTGGTTTACTACCAATATATATAATAATAATAATCACAGGAAATTAATAATAGTCACAGTAAATTCCTTCATGAATCCTGGTGCTTGCACACACCCACACATAGATATATATATGTAAACTGATACTGTGAGCGCTCTGGGTAGCCTCACCACACACTGTGCTCTCTGTGACTTAGGCTCAAGTGAGACTTGCTCACGACATATAAAATATCCTGACAAGAAAATATATAGCTAACTAAAGGGAAAATGGGAGGGTAACTGTAAACACCTACTTCACCTATCCTAGGATGACAGTTGGGTTGTAGCTCCTGGTCCAGGCTCTCGCCTCGTACACCCTCCAGAAACACAAGCCAATGCCTTAGGATTTTCGCGTCTCGCCGCTTTCTGTACACTGCAGGTCCGTGCTCCTTCCTCTACAGTACGTCGCAGGGTTGAAGTCGGTCTCCTGGCCGTCAACTTTCCTCCCAACTACGGCAGCCAGCCTACGTCTCGGCGGTCGTCGTACGTTTCCCAATTAGTCCTTGTCACTGTACTCCCAGAGGAACTGCCTCTCACCACTACGAAGTCACTGTGAAGTTATCAGCCGTCCCAGACGATACTGCTTAAGCTCCACACGCACAGCACCCGACTTCAGAGCACTTGAAGCTCACTACACTGTCAATTCCCTCGTCGTCT
This sequence comes from Procambarus virginalis, assembly GCA_020271785.1. Lineage (NCBI taxonomy): Eukaryota > Metazoa > Arthropoda > Malacostraca > Decapoda > Cambaridae > Procambarus > Procambarus virginalis. The sequence continues at coordinate 23,565,855 of WNGS01165523.1, read as the reverse complement.
AGATATGTCGCTAGGTATTTGGGAAGACTTCTCGACGTGCTTGCATCCAACTGTTGACTCGTAGGGTTCCACGAAGGTGGGGTTACTGTCAAACTTGACAGGATCGTCGATCACACGTTCAACCAAGTTGACAAGGTGGTCAACTCGATTCACTCACGGTGGATTGGCCCGGCCACTAAGCTGTCTCTTATACTGGTGAACTGCCAAGGACGTCACACACGACGATGCCTGGCCCACTTCTTGCAACGCACCTGTTCCGGAGCACTTGTTGCTCAATATTCTGTCAATTCCTTATCTGAGCCACATCTGGGTTGCAGGAAGACCTCACAGAGTGTGCGCTAACAACTGGAGACGCTTACATCCACCGGAGTTCGGTAAATCCGTCACTCTGACAGGATGACCGATCGCACGTCCTGCCTCTCGGACGTGTCGTGAAAGACTGATCGCGCCAAGGCGCCGCTACGGCTGGATCCCCCAGCCTATGTGACGTCACATTTTCCAAAGTCGGTTTTCATTGGCTCCCAGTGCCACGTCGCTGACGGTGACCAATCTGGCGACACTGACGTCACACAGTTTTGGCGGGAGAACAGACTCGCCAGCGCCATCTTGGCTCCCTAAAGGGCCTATCCCACAGGCCAAAATGTTCTTCTTTCACGAATTTCTCGGCTCATTGAGAATACTACTCTCTCCCACATATGTTCAATTGATGCCTGCAATGTAGAGAACGCTCGGGAATAGTGGACATGACTCTTACAGCAGGCGTGGGAGAATTAGAAGGGGGGAACACCGTCACATACCCCTCCCTTTAAAATAAGAGTCATGTCTGGTTAGTGCATGCGGGACAACGCATCTGCGACTACGTTGTCCTTTCCACTGAAAATCTTGGCTTCCAGCCAGTATTGCAGCCGCCAATGTGTGACACTCCTCATGTGTCTGCAGACCGTCTTCAAGGTCATCCTGGCGTCCACTGCTTACCTATTACGGACCGAGGGCTCCACACCTCGCGTCCGTTCACCAGCTGGAACTGTGAGAAGTTTAACGGTTCTGCCACTGCTTTGCGAATGGCCAACAAAACAGGGTCCGCTGCCTCTTCCCACTCGTCTTCCTGCTCTACGCAGAACATTCTCAGAGTTGTCTCCGAGGTGGAGTGGAGTCTTCCGACCGCCCCTTCGACTGCGATCGGTAGGGCGACGACCGAATCTGCATCACTCCCCAATTTATCACTGTTCGTCTGACACACTCAGACCGGAACATATTTCCACTGTCAGCCTGATTTTCCCTGGGCCTCCTCACCCAAGAGAAAAGATGTTGTAGTTGCCCAGCCACTTCTCTCGACGTTGAACGTGGTCACCCCTAGGCGACCCGCAGAGTCAACAGCGTGCAACGGACTCAACACTGCCGCTCTGCACTTGGCTGGCAACGCTACTTGGTCTCTCGTACCTGGAGAGGCTTTTCCGACCTCCATCCTTACAGGTTTACACTGTCTTACTAATATGCCTTCTTGCCTGTTAAAGTGAGTAGCTTTCTCGGGACCAACACGTCCTCCTTTGGCCTTACAAATCAACTTGGGGAATTCTGCCTGCTGCACCTCCTCGAGACGAGTGCGGTCCACCCCAGGAGAACCGGTGAGGGTCACCTGTACCTCACCATCTGGGCTGCCTTCGCCCTCCACTCGCTCTCCGGGTTCCATGACGAGGTGATCATTTTCCAGGCCGTCGGACGTCTCCTCGTCGGCCTTATCAGATCCACGCTCTCCTCGTCCGTCGCACTGCCTCGGAATCATAGCACAGACAGGGAACGCCTCCCTGGCGATTCCTTTCTCGTCCCCGCAGGCGTCGAACACTCCGCCTTTCTTCTCGAAGTGCTCCAAGCACTCCTCGTCCTTCACGAGGTTCGGTAGGACACGTCCTCCACATGCGTCATTTCCCAAAATGACCTGTGCCTCCCTCGTGGGCATCGTCGCACAGACCCCCACTACTAGGGTTTGGCATCCATAATCCGAACTCAGGGTTACCCGGTGTAGGGGCATCTGCACTGGGCCTCCCACAGTGGTCACACTTGCCTCACCTACACAGGTATTCTCGTGACACTCAGGGAAAAGGTTCTGCTCACCAGGGTAAATTCCGCCCCAGTGTCTCTCAGCATCATTACCGGGATGGGGTCTGCGTCCCCCATCCTTACAGTTCCCTCACGCACGAATGGGTTAGCCTTTTCCTTCCTACGTACGGGTCCATCCCGCACTCCTTCGGCTAACTGGTCCTCTACCCGTACAAAAGCAACGTAACCCCGCTGCTTAGGACGTCTGCATTCGCGCGCCATGTGTCCTATTAACCCGCAGTTGAAACAGCGGATCCTTCTCCTCCCGCGGACTTCTCTTGCGCCTTCCAAAGACTCATGCTCAGCTTCTCCGGCCGTAACGATAACAAGATCTCTTGAGCTCTCCCTCGGTGACTTCTTCGGCGGTTCCACAGCACTCTTCTGTCCTCTGCTGTCTCCATTCGAGGGGTAGGACCTGGGAGAACTCGGTCCCGTCCTCCATCCGTCCGACCTTCTCTTCTGAGTTTTAGGGTACTTACGTTTATCCGCCCATTTATTAAAATTCTTCTTACCCCAGACTCTTCTGGGTCCGCCGTTGCTGCGTCTCACCTCATTCTTCAATCTGTTCTCCCTTCGTGCCGTCTTAATTCTCTCTTGTTCTGCTTTAGCGGCCTCCATCTTTATCATAGCCAGTTCAGCCTTGGCCGTTTCTTGTTCGGCCTTGGCTCTCTCTTGTTCAACTTTAAATTTTTCCTGTTCAGCTTTAGCCTTTTCTTGTTCGGCTTTAGCTTTCTCTTGCTCAGCTTTAGCTCGCTCCTGCTCGGCTTTGGCTTTCTCTTGCTCAAGCCGAGCCTGCCTCTCTTCACGTTGCAGCTGCACCTCATTGTCTCCTGGTTCCAATTTTGGTTTCACCTCGCGCCTCTCAAGGCTGCTTTCCCTGCTGCTACTTGAGTTTACATTAATTCCTTCGTCACTTGGCGCATCATCGGTTTCCACTGAAATTTCTTCCAACCTATCGGATTCTTCTCTACGCAGCTGTGCTTCTTCGCGCTTCAGCTGAGCTTCTCGTTCTTCTCTGCGCAGCTGTGCCTCTCTTTCTGCTTCCTCGCGCTTCAGCTGTGCTTCTCTTTCTTCTCTGCGCAGCTGTGCTTCTCGCTCTGCTTCCTCGCGCTCCAGCTGTGCTTCTCTTTCTTCTCTGCGCAGCTGTGCTTCTCGCTCCGCTTCCTCGCGCTTCAGCTGTGCCTGTGCTTCTCTTTCTGCTTCTTGTTTCCTTAACCAAGTCCGCAGTGCGTCGCGTCTATCCTCTACCTTACCATGCCTACCCTTTAGGCCGAAATGGTCTTCCAACATCCTTATCTGCCTCCCAGTGCACGTGTCTAGAAT
>WNGS01165523.1:23511111-23553225 GCA_020271785.1 Procambarus virginalis | reverse complement strand
AGGCGTGCTCAGCTTGGGACACCACCAGCTGGGCCATCATCTGCTGGATCATTGGCTGGGACCACCTCAGCCGGAACAACAGCAGCTGCACTTGGCCCCCAGGGTCCTGCTCAGGTGGTACACCACCAGCTTGGCCATCGACTGTTGGATCCTCGGCTGATACCTCATCGGCCGAACAGCAGCAGCTGTGCCTGGCCCCCAGGGGCATGCTCAGCTTGGGGCACCACGCTGGGCCAACAGCTGCCGATCATCGGCTGGGACCACCGCAGCCGGAACAACAGCAGCTGTGCTTGGCCCCCAGGGGCATGCTCAGCTTGGAACACCACCAGCTGTGCCAACAGTTGCTCGATCATCGGCTGGGACTACATCAGCCGGAACAACAGCAGCTGTGCTCGCCCCCAGGGGAAGGTATGGAGTCCACAACCACCCGTAGGATGGGTATGGGGTCCACTACCACCCGTAGGAAGGGTATGAGGTCCACTACCACCCGTAGGATGGGTATGGGGTCCACTACCATCAGTAAAATGGGTATGGGGTCCACTAACACCCGTAGGATGGGTATGGGGTCCACTACCACCTGTAGAATAAGTATGGGGTCTACTACCACCCGTAGGATAGGTATTGGGTCCACTACCACCCGTAGGATAGGTATGGGTCCACTACCACCCGTAGGATAGGTAAGGGTCTACTACCACCCGTAGGATAGGTATGGGGTCCACTGCCACCTGTAAAATGGGTATGGGGTCTATTACCACCCACAGGATGGTAATTTTCAAATTAGACCATTTATACCGAAGATATGCTAATTACTGAAAACGGCGATGGGTCATATTTGCCCAAACCCCCCTGCAGTTTTCAAAATATATGAATGTCGGAAATTTAACTTCTGAGCGTGATTTTTGAGCCGAATTCTGACTCTCTGCACCTATTTTCATTTTCAAATTACGACTTTTATACAGAAAATATGCTAATTACTGAAAATAGCGATGGGTTATATTTTGCCCAAACCCCCCGGCAGTTTTCAAAATATCTGAAATGTCGGAAATTGACTCCTGAGTGTGATTTTTGACCGAATTCTGACTCTCTGAACATATTTTCATTTTCAAATTACGACCTTTTATACTGAAAATATGCTAATTACTGAAAACGGCGATGGGTCATATTTTGCCCAAACCCCCTGCAGTTTTCAAAATATCTGAAATGTCGGAAATTAGACTCCTGAGCGTGATTTTTTAGCCGAATTCTGACTCTCTGCACCTATTTTCATTTTCAAATTACGACTTTTTATACCGAAAATATGCTAATTACTGAAAACGGCGATGGGTCATATTTTGCCCAAACCCCCTGCAGTTTTCAAAATATCTGAAATGTCGGAAATTTGACTCCTGAGCGTGATTTTTGAGCCGAATTCTGACTCTCTGCACCTATTTTCATTTTCAAATTACGACTTTTATACCGAAAATATGCCAATTACTGAAAACTGCGATGGGTCATATTTTGCCCAAACCCCCCTGCAGTTTTCAAAATATCTGAAATGTCGGAAATTTGACTCCTGAGCGTGATTTTTGAGCCGAATTCTGACTCTCTGCACCTATTTTCATTTTCAAATTACGACTTTTTATACCAAAATATGCCAATTACTGAAAACGGCGATGGGTCATATTTTGCCCAAACCCCCCTGCAGTTTTCAAAATATCTGAAATGTCGGAAATTTGACTCCTGAGCGTGATTTTTGAGCCGAATTCTGACTCTCTGCACCTATTTTCATTTTCAAATTACGACTTTTTATACCGAAATATGCCAATTACTGAAAACGGCGATGGGTCATATTTTGCCCAAACCCCCTGCAGTTTTCAAAATATCTGAAATGTCGGAAATTTGACTCCTGAGCGTGATTTTTGAGCCGAATTCTGACTCTCTGCACCTATTTTCATTTTCAAATTACGACTTTTTATACCAAAATATGCCAATTACTGAAAACGGCGATGGGTCATATTTTGCCCAAACCCCCTGCAGTTTTCAAAATATCTGAAATGTCGGAAATTTGACTCCTGAGCGTGATTTTTGAGCCGAATTCTGACTCTCTGCACCTATTTTCATTTTCAAATTACGACTTTTTATACCGAAAATATGCCAATTACTGAAAACGGCGATGGGTCATATTTTGCCCAAACCCCCCTGCAGTTTTCAAAATATCTGAAATGTCGGAAATTTGACTCCTGAGCGTGATTTTTGAGCCGAATTCTGACTCTCTGCACCTATTTTCATTTTCAAATTACGACCTTTTATACCGAAAATATGCCAATTACTGAAAACGGCGATGGGTCATATTTTGCCCAAACCCCCCTGCAGTTTTCAAAATATCTGAAATGTCGGAAATTTGACTCCTGAGCGTGATTTTTGAGCCGAATTCTGACTCTCTGCACCTATTTTCATTTTCAAATTACGACTTTTATACCGAAAATATGCCAATTACTGAAAACGGCGATGGGTCATATTTTGCCCAAACCCCCCTGCAGTTTTCAAAATATCTGAAATGTCGGAAATTTGACTCCTGAGCGTGATTTTTGAGCCGAATTCTGACTCTCTGCACCTATTTTCATTTTCAAATTACGACTTTTATACCGAAAATATGCCAATTACTGAAAACGGCGATGGGTCATATTTTGCCCAAACCCCCCTGCAGTTTTCAAAATATCTGAAATGTCGGAAATTTGACTCCTGAGCGTGATTTTTGAGCCGAATTCTGACTCTCTGCACCTATTTTCATTTTCAAATTACGACTTTTATACCGAAAATATGCCAATTACTGAAAACGGCGATGGGTCATATTTTGCCCAAACCCCCCTGCAGTTTTCAAAATATCTGAAATGTCGGAAATTTGACTCCTGAGCGTGATTTTTGAGCCGAATTCTGACTCTCTGCACCTATTTTCATTTTCAAATTACGACTTTTATACCGAAAATATGCCAATTACTGAAAACGGCGATGGGTCATATTTTGCCCAAACCCCCCTGCAGTTTTCAAAATATCTGAAATGTCGGAAATTTGACTCCTGAGCGTGATTTTTGAGCCGAATTCTGACTCTCTGCACCTATTTTCATTTTCAAATTACGACTTTTTATACCGAAAATATGCCAATTACTGAAAACGGCGATGGGTCATATTTTGCCCAAACCCCCCTGCAGTTTTCAAAATATCTGAAATGTCGGAAATTTGACTCCTGAGCGTGATTTTTGAGCCGAATTCTGACTCTCTGCACCTATTTTCATTTTCAAATTACGACTTTTTATACCGAAAATATGCCAATTACTGAAAACGGCGATGGGTCATATTTTGCCCAAACCCCCCTGCAGTTTTCAAAATATCTGAAATGTCGGAAATTTGACTCCTGAGCGTGATTTTTGAGCCGAATTCTGACTCTCTGCACCTATTTTCATTTTCAAATTACGACTTTTTATACCGAAAATATGCCAATTACTGAAAACGGCGATGGGTCATATTTTGCCCAAACCCCCCTGCAGTTTTCAAAATATCTGAAATGTCGGAAATTTGACTCCTGAGCGTGATTTTTGAGCCGAATTCTGACTCTCTGCACCTATTTTCATTTTCAAATTACGACTTTTTATACCGAAAATATGCCAATTACTGAAAACGGCGATGGGTCATATTTTGCCCAAACCCCCCTGCAGTTTTCAAAATATCTGAAATGTCGGAAATTTGACTCCTGAGCGTGATTTTTGAGCCGAATTCTGACTCTCTGCACCTATTTTCATTTTCAAATTACGACTTTTATACCGAAAATATGCCAATTACTGAAAACGGCGATGGGTCATATTTTGCCCAAACCCCCCTGCAGTTTTCAAAATATCTGAAATGTCGGAAATTTGACTCCTGAGCGTGATTTTTGAGCCGAATTCTGACTCTCTGCACCTATTTTCATTTTCAAATTACGACTTTTTATACCGAAAATATGCCAATTACTGAAAACGGCGATGGGTCATATTTTGCCCAAACCCCCTGCAGTTTTCAAAATATCTGAAATGTCGGAAATTTGACTCCTGAGCGTGATTTTTGAGCCGAATTCTGACTCTCTGCACCTATTTTCATTTTCAAATTACGACTTTTATACCGAAAATATGCCAATTACTGAAAACGGCGATGGGTCATATTTTGCCCAAACCCCCCTGCAGTTTTCAAAATATCTGAAATGTCGGAAATTTGACTCCTGAGCGTGATTTTTGAGCCGAATTCTGACTCTCTGCACCTATTTTCATTTTCAAATTACGACTTTTATACCGAAAATATGCCAATTACTGAAAACGGCGATGGGTCATATTTTGCCCAAACCCCCCTGCAGTTTTCAAAATATCTGAAATGTCGGAAATTTGACTCCTGAGCGTGATTTTTGAGCCGAATTCTGACTCTCTGCACCTATTTTCATTTTCAAATTACGACTTTTTATACCGAAAATATGCCAATTACTGAAAACGGCGATGGGTCATATTTTGCCCAAACCCCCCTGCAGTTTTCAAAATATCTGAAATGTCGGAAATTTGACTCCTGAGCGTGATTTTTGAGCCGAATTCTGACTCTCTGCACCTATTTTCATTTTCAAATTACGACTTTTTATACCGAAAATATGCCAATTACTGAAAACGGCGATGGGTCATATTTTGCCCAAACCCCCCTGCAGTTTTCAAAATATCTGAAATGTCGGAAATTTGACTCCTGAGCGTGATTTTTGAGCCGAATTCTGACTCTCTGCACCTATTTTCATTTTCAAATTACGACTTTTTATACCGAAAATATGCCAATTACTGAAAACGGCGATGGGTCATATTTTGCCCAAACCCCCCTGCAGTTTTCAAAATATCTGAAATGTCGGAAATTTGACTCCTGAGCGTGATTTTTGAGCCGAATTCTGACTCTCTGCACCTATTTTCATTTTCAAATTACGACTTTTTATACCGAAAATATGCCAATTACTGAAAACGGCGATGGGTCATATTTTGCCCAAACCCCCCTGCAGTTTTCAAAATATCTGAAATGTCGGAAATTTGACTCCTGAGCGTGATTTTTGAGCCGAATTCTGACTCTCTGCACCTATTTTCATTTTCAAATTACGACTTTTTATACCGAAAATATGCCAATTACTGAAAACGGCGATGGGTCATATTTTGCCCAAACCCCCCTGCAGTTTTCAAAATATCTGAAATGTCGGAAATTTGACTCCTGAGCGTGATTTTTGAGCCGAATTCTGACTCTCTGCACCTATTTTCATTTTCAAATTACGACTTTTATACCGAAAATATGCCAATTACTGAAAACGGCGATGGGTCATATTTTGCCCAAACCCCCTGCAGTTTTCAAAATATCTGAAATGTCGGAAATTTGACTCCTGAGCGTGATTTTTGAGCCGAATTCTGACTCTCTGCACCTATTTTCATTTTCAAATTACGACTTTTTATACCGAAAATATGCCAATTACTGAAAACGGCGATGGGTCATATTTTGCCCAAACCCCCCTGCAGTTTTCAAAATATCTGAAATGTCGGAAATTTGACTCCTGAGCGTGATTTTTGAGCCGAATTCTGACTCTCTGCACCTATTTTCATTTTCAAATTACGACTTTTATACCGAAAATATGCCAATTACTGAAAACGGCGATGGGTCATATTTTGCCCAAACCCCCCTGCAGTTTTCAAAATATCTGAAATGTCGGAAATTTGACTCCTGAGCGTGATTTTTGAGCCGAATTCTGACTCTCTGCACCTATTTTCATTTTCAAATTACGACTTTTTATACCGAAAATATGCCAATTACTGAAAACGGCGATGGGTCATATTTTGCCCAAACCCCCCTGCAGTTTTCAAAATATCTGAAATGTCGGAAATTTGACTCCTGAGCGTGATTTTTGAGCCGAATTCTGACTCTCTGCACCTATTTTCATTTTCAAATTACGACTTTTATACCGAAAATATGCCAATTACTGAAAACGGCGATGGGTCATATTTTGCCCAAACCCCCCTGCAGTTTTCAAAATATCTGAAATGTCGGAAATTTGACTCCTGAGCGTGATTTTTGAGCCGAATTCTGACTCTCTGCACCTATTTTCATTTTCAAATTACGACTTTTTATACCGAAAATATGCCAATTACTGAAAACGGCGATGGGTCATATTTTGCCCAAACCCCCCTGCAGTTTTCAAAATATCTGAAATGTCGGAAATTTGACTCCTGAGCGTGATTTTTGAGCCGAATTCTGACTCTCTGCACCTATTTTCATTTTCAAATTACGACTTTTTATACCGAAAATATGCCAATTACTGAAAACGGCGATGGGTCATATTTTGCCCAAACCCCCCTGCAGTTTTCAAAATATCTGAAATGTCGGAAATTTGACTCCTGAGCGTGATTTTTGAGCCGAATTCTGACTCTCTGCACCTATTTTCATTTTCAAATTACGACTTTTTATACCGAAAATATGCCAATTACTGAAAACGGCGATGGGTCATATTTTGCCCAAACCCCCCTGCAGTTTTCAAAATATCTGAAATGTCGGAAATTTGACTCCTGAGCGTGATTTTTGAGCCGAATTCTGACTCTCTGCACCTATTTTCATTTTCAAATTACGACTTTTATACCGAAAATATGCCAATTACTGAAAACGGCGATGGGTCATATTTTGCCCAAACCCCCCTGCAGTTTTCAAAATATCTGAAATGTCGGAAATTTGACTCCTGAGCGTGATTTTTGAGCCGAATTCTGACTCTCTGCACCTATTTTCATTTTCAAATTACGACTTTTTATACCGAAAATATGCCAATTACTGAAAACGGCGATGGGTCATATTTTGCCCAAACCCCCCTGCAGTTTTCAAAATATCTGAAATGTCGGAAATTTGACTCCTGAGCGTGATTTTTGAGCCGAATTCTGACTCTCTGCACCTATTTTCATTTTCAAATTACGACCTTTTATACCGAAAATATGCTAATTACTGAAAACGGCGATGGGTCATATTTTGCCCAAACCCCCTGCAGTTTTCAAAATATCTGAAATGTCGGAAATTTGACTCCTGAGCGTGATTTTGAGCCGAATTCTGACTCTCTGCACCTATTTTCATTTTCAAATTACGACTTTTATACCGAAAATATGCCAATTACTGAAAACGGCGATGGGTCATATTTTGCCCAAACCCCCCTGCAGTTTTCAAAATATCTGAAATGTCGGAAATTGACTCCTGAGCGTGATTTTTGAGCCGAATTCTGACTCTCTGCACCTATTTTCATTTTCAAATTACGAATCTTTTATGCAGAAAATATGCTAATTACTGAAAACGGCGATGGGTCATATTTTGCCCAAACCCCCCTGCAGTTTTCAAAATATATGAAATGTCGGAAATTTGGCTCCTGAGCGTGATTTTTGAGCCGAATTCTGACTCTCTGCACCTATTTTCATTTTCAAATTACGAACTTTTTATACCGAAAATATGCTAATTACTGAAAACGGCGATGGGTCATATTTTGCCCAAACCCCCCTGCAGTTTTCAAAATATCTGAAATGTCGGAAATTTGACTCCTGAGCGTGATTTTTGAAGCCAAAGAATTCTGACTCTCTGCACCTATTTTCATTTTCAAATTACGACCTTTTATACCGAAAATATGCTAATTACTGAAAACGGCTATGGGTCATATTTTGCCCAAACCCCCCTGCAGTTTTCAAAATAATGAAATGTCGGAAATTTGGCTCCTGAGCGTGATTTTTGAGCCGAATTCTGACTCTCTGCACCTATTTTCATTTTCAAATTACGAACTTTTATACTGAAAATATACTAATTACTGAAAACGGCGATGGGTCATATTTTGCCCAAACCCCCCTGCAGTTTTCAANATTGGAAGGTTTGTGATAACTTATTCACATTAGGATGCCTTATGTAGTTAATGACATTTCTCGATAATTATCACAAAAAAGGAGTACTTGGTCACCTTTCCTAGGCTACCAACTGCCATCTTTTTAATTCACTGCATTATGCAACATGATTTAGCACATTTGCGAGTCATTTTTTTTCCTTTCCCTATTTCCTCATAATTATGCCATAAAAAAAGAGCAGCGGTGGCTAGAATCGCCAAACAAAAAAGAAACCCGCATATATGTAGCGATCTTTGACACTTATTTCAGGGGGAGGGAAAGGATGGGCAATATATATATAGCCTAGGATCTTGCCTCCATTCACCAGTGTCGCACCAATACACAATGGAGCCTTCCCGTACTAAAACGTTTTACTCTAGGGATAGTCTTAAATGTGCCCAAATGCGTTTAGACACCTTTATAAATTGGCCTGTCGAGTGGCTAAACCCCCAAGACCTGGCGAATGAGGGATTCTATTATCTGAGAGTTACGGATCATTGTTCCTGCGCCTTTTGTTGTCAAGTTGTGCATGCTTGGATTGAGGGCGATACGCCCCGTGGTAGGCATGCGAAAGTGTCGCCAAATTGTTCCTTCATAAGAGGCGAAAAGGACAATAATGTTCCTTTGGAAATCACCAAACTGGCATACGAATATGGGCTGGATTTCTTTTCACCCCTATTCGAACCAAAGAATATGGCAACATCTGATCGTGAGTATATTGTATAAATATAATTTACTAGTTTATCTGTGAATAAATTAGTATTGGGGATGTGGAGGGAGGACATCAATAAGTATAAACTCAGGAAGTCTTTTTCAAATAATTTTTTTGTTCTGAAAGAATTGACTTAGAACTTGTGTCTTAATCATATATGTGATGGAGCATCTTTGGTTTTTTAGAGACCCCACCCCGCGAGGAAGAAACTAAAATGACTGGAGATGATTTGCAGGTTCTGGGGGTAATTCCATACGCTAAACCTAGATATCCAGGCTTGGGAACATACAAACAGCGTTTGGAAACATTCGACCTCAGCTGGACTGGTTGTGTCAAGCAAACATCTCACGAATTGGCAGAATCAGGATTTTTCTTCTGTGGTAAACAAATATTGTTGGAGTTTGTTATATTTTTTGGTGTGTGTGTGTGTGTGTGTGTGTGTGTGTGTGTGTGTGTGTGTGTGTGTGTGTGTGTGTGTGTGTGTGTGTGTGTGTGTGTTTTGTATTACAACATTGCTGGATGTGAACTATATTAATAATAATGAATGGGAATATATATTTTTTTTCTTAAATTTATAGGCCTAAGCGACCATGTGCGCTGTTTCTTCTGTGGGAATGGTTTGCGAAATTGGGAACCCGCTGACGACCCTTGGACACTGCACGCGCAATGGTATCCTGAGTGTACCTTTGTCAATATTAAAAAGGATGCACAGTTCATTAAGAATGCTAGAAAATCTTCACAGAGTCGAACTATAAAACCCATAGATGAACATCTTTTAACTGGGCTAATGGAAGGTTTGGGTTTTTTCCCACCATTAATTGAATATTTTGGATTTCCTGATGTCTGTGTGAGACCGGCCTTAAGGCTATATCTCAAAAGCACCAAAGATTTATTACCGTTTCTTACGGAGGCCAGATGTATAGAATTAATGTTGTGGTATATGCAAGAGAGCACTAAAGCCGAAATGGGTTTAAGGGGAATTCATCATGAGGATGTGGAAGGTAGGGCGCCCTCTGACTTGGAAACAGTCGCCTCAGCTAATGAAATGGATGTCGACATTGTTGGATCAATGAGTGGGTTCATGACCACTAATCTTGGTTTGCGGGCTTTGCCTTCTCCTGTTGAAACAGAGGCGGAAGAGACGACTATAGTCGCTAATGAAATGGATGTTGAAACTGGCGAAGAGGCCACAGACTTTGATGCGGCATCCCATGTTGAAACTGTGATGAACACATCTACGCCAACGTCTTGGGATGCTGATATTTTGTGTAAGGTGTGCTTTGACAAAGCGTTGAGTGTTGTACTGCTGCCCTGCAGACATATGGTAACATGCAGTAATTGTCTTTTATCTATAAGAACCTGCCCCATTTGCAGATGCACCATTTCGCATGTCCTTCAACCGATTATTTCCTAAGATGACAAAAAAAAAAGGCATAGAGACTTATTTATTTATTTATGTAAATAAAAAATTGTACAAATGTCGAGTTTTTTTTTATATCCATAAATTGGTATAAATAAGCTCGCAATTTCTTGAACAAGAGGGGGGGGGGGGCAAGATACTGCCTCATTTAGCGAAATTTGCTATGTCCAATAGCTCGGACGTTGGGGAACTGAACCAGGTCCTGCATGAAGGTTGCTCAACACCCCGCTCAAATATGAACAAAAAAAAGAATCTATCTCTCTCTCTTTCTTTCTGAGGTAAAGAACCTTTTGAGACCTAGCACTCAAAGGTTAAAAAAAAAAGATCATCACCTTTATAATTAGAGGGGCTGCTATGATACAGCAACATTTAGTGAAATTTGTAATGTCCAATATCTCGGACGTTGGGGAACTGAACCAGGACCTGCACGAAGGTTGTTCAACATTCCACTCGAATATGGACAAAAATAGAATGTCTCTCTCTCTCTCTTTCTGAGGTAAAGAACCTTTTGAGACCTAGCACTCAAAAGTTAAAAAAAAGATTAACACTTATAATTAGAGAGACAGCTAAGATACTGCATCATTTAGTGAAATTTGTAATCTCCATTAGCTCGGACGTTGGGGAACTGAACCAGGGCCTGCACGAAGGTTGCTCTGCTCCTGTGCAAATGAGGAAACATGTGGGAGAAAGAGAGGAAGCGAGATTTACTCCCTTGGAAAACATTTAATAAAATTTGTGGCCAGTTTTGAAAATATTGGCAACTTTCTTATACAGAATGAAACTATTATTAAATACTAACTTGTGTCCCGAATAATAAATCTTTCAATATGCTACTACATTAGTTAGTTCAAAAGTTAGTAATATTCTTAATGTCCTTGCCTTCCAAACACGGCTCATTAAAATAAATTTTTTGTTTATGAAATCGCGTAAGTATTTATGCAATATTTATTATAAAACAGTCACAATATGCAATGGCATATCATTTTTATAGAGAGGCTTTATAAGGTAAATATAATAGCAATGCGAAACTCTTTCTATCTGACGCATTATTTTTAAATAAATACAGTTGGGCAAAAACATGTCTATTGCCGCGTGACTGGCTTTTTGGGATTTGTTGGAGTTCTGGGGGCGTGAGATGGGAATATTAGATTGACTTAAAACTTAATGCTAGTTATTTAGTCAAGAATGGAATGGAATAGAACTATCAGGAGAAAACGCCAAGCCATTACGATCATGTAGCACTGGAAAGGAGTCAGGATAAGGATTTGGGAATAGAATGGGAGGAGGGAATGGCGGCCCAAGTGGTTGGACTATTTAAGATTTATATATATATATATATATATATATATATATATATATATATATATATATATATATATATATATATATATATATATATATATATATTGAGGAGGATATTTTTCTCCCTGATTCTATGTATGACTAACGACCTAGTGCAGGTTTGGAAGGCTTTGGTAATTAAAGCACCGTAAGATTGTGAGTGTTTAAGTTTAGGGGAGACTAAGAATTTTTTGTGTGAATGTGCAAAGCCCGTGTTTATTTTGTGTAAGTTAAAAATTGAGTTTTTTGTTTGTGTATAAGAGTTTAGCAAGTGTGTTTTGTTTTAAGTATGTTAGAATTAGTAGCCTTGGTGAGGACAGGAGGCCGGTAGCTTGTCAGAAGTCTCTCTCTATTTTTGCCCTGATGTGTTTAAGTAAGTAAGATTGTGCAACTGTTTTTTTTTTAAGTTTAGGGGGACTAAGTATTTTGCGTGAATGTGAAAGCCCTGGGTTTTATTTGTGGTAAGTTGAACCAAAACAAAAATGAGTTTGTGTATGAGTTTTTGTTTTTGCGAGCGAGTTTGTTTAAGCATGTGCTATCATTAAAAAACTTTCCAAAGTGATGACAGTAATGCCAAAATGAATTCATCTTCTCACTTTTTGAAAGGTGGAGGTCTAACATTTTCTAAAACCCTTTGCGCTTGATATACTACCACTGACATAAAAAACGGAAACTGATGGATTCGACTTTTAAATTTTTAGGTATGATTACTTTTACCTCGAGGTTACCTTGAGGTGCTTCCGGGGGCTTAGCGCCCCCGCGGCCCGGTCATCGACCAGGCCATTCTGGTTGCTGGACTGATCAACCAGGCTGTTGGACGCGGGTGTTCGCAGCCTGACGTATGAGTCACAGCCTGGTTGATCAGGTATCCTTTGGAGGTGCTTATCCAGTTCTCTCTTGAACACTGTGAGGGGATTTGCCAGTTATGCCCCTTATGTGTAGCGGAAGCCTGTTGAACAGTCTCGGGCCCCTGATGTTGATAGAGTTTGTGATGTATAAATGATAGCAAAAAGTATTGCATAGCAACAGAAAGCGAAACTACTGTCGCGATACATGAGTTATTGGGGCCCCCACCACAAAGGCTAAGCTAATATGGTGATAAAAAAAATACAATTTAATAAGGAACATTACCATATTCCTAATTGATATTAAATTGCTTAAATCAGGTAAAACACTCAACTACTTTCCTTCATAGTATATTTACAAGTGTCAAATTGATGTTGGGAGTGTCAAACCCAACACAATATGGCTGAGGCCCCCACTATTTAGCAGTTAACTTTTATTCTATGAAATATCGCAGCAAATGTCAATGTGTCTAATGTTTATTACAAAAGATAGACATACATTTGATGCTATTTTTCATATTAAAATTTAATTTTGAGGCCCGACAATTACATCTATAAAATCTATAAACAGGTTAGAACATACAAATACGAGCATGCCCTTTTTCCACTAGTAATCAACTGAATGCCACAGAAAATGGAATCTTTACTTTGGCTACAGAAAACGGAGCAAAGCCGAGTGGGGGAGGGGGGGACTGCATAGAATAAACAGTTTCCAACCTGACTCTTCTCACATATAAACATGTCTTTCTTGACCTCATTTCAAATTATATAGAGTACTGAAAGCTCATTTTCCATAGCAAATATACTAAGGAACTTATTTTACGACTAGAACGCAAACTAGGACCCCTCATTCAGATTAAAAACACGAGAATTATTGACTGAACATTTACCCGCCATCAAACACACACAGGACTCTTTTAAACCTATTTTAACTTCTTTAAAACTCTAATATGACCCTCTCACATGCAAATCCTGTACTATGGTTCGCCCTTCATGTCAATGTACCTCACAGTATCAGGCAAATTCAAGATAAGGCCTACTACACCTAAATATCCAACTTAGTCTTTGTAAGGAATCTTGACCCCCCCCCCCCTTTAGTACGCTGGGGTCCCTATTGCTGACGCCAGGTCACGTGACACCCTGCGACAAATAAGGACCTGATTGGTCCATCACCTGTAAATACTCCCAAAACGTTTTATATTCCTATCACCAGTGTATTTTTTGGTTTGAATCTATTGAACATTCTTTTTCTGTACCTCTCATAAGTAGGGGCCCCCTTCTTGATGCCCAATTCTCGCAATAAATGTACGAGACAAATTGCATACTAAAACAGGTTAGGATAGGGCACAAGTTTGTCCAGGTGCGCCCTGGGTGGGCTGTGGGGACCCCTAGGGGGAACAGACCACTAACCCACCCCGGCCAGCCAGCCAGGTGCGCGCTGACTGTGCCCTAACCAAACCATCCCGCCACCCCCAAAAATTGGTGTTGCTCACATCGGCCCCTGGGAGTCAAGTCGGCGTGGAACTGTGGAAGTGCCAAACCGTTTCTGAAAATCAATTCTCCATCTGTCTCCTTTTCACTACTTGTATTCACCTAGTTGCATTCACCTAGTTATGCTTGCTGGGGTTGAGGTCTGCTCTTTCGGCTCGCCTCTCAACTATCAATCAACTGTTTCTTCTACTACTACTTTTTTCCACACCTTCCCACACACACACCAGGAAGCAGCCCGTGACAGCTGACTAACTCCCAGGTACCTATTTATTGCTAAGTAATAGGGTGAAAGAAACTCTGCTCCTCGTTTCTCGCCGGCGCCCGGGACTGAACCCGGGACCGAACCCGGGACCACAGGATCACCAGCGTGCTGTCCGCTCGGCCGGCCGGTTCCCCCGCTCGGCCGGTTCCCCCGCTCGGCCGGTTCCCCCGCTCGGCCGGCCGGCTCCCCCCGTGCGTGTGTGTGTGTGAAGTGTTACAGAGCATCACAGTGTTCCAGGGGTCATCATCTGGTATTGCAGGCGGGATGAGGAAGGAGCTTTTGTATTGCCTCGCACAACAGTTCAATTACGCGGCCAGGCTCCTCGCCCTGGCGGCCACCACCATACGGCACTCATCTTTTCATCTCCTTCCCTTCAGCATCATATCTCCTTCATCTCCTTCCCTTCAGCATCATCTCTACTTCATCTCCTTCCCTTCAGCATCATATCTCCTTCATCTCCTTCCCTTCAGCATCATCTCTACTTCATCTCCTTCCCTTCAGCATCATCTCTACTTCATCTCCTTGACGTCCATGACAGGGGCCCCATGAGTCATGACGTCCATGACAGGGGCCCCATGAGTCTTGACGTCCATGACAGGGGCCCCATGAGTCTTGACGTCCATGACAGGGGCCCCATGAGTCTTGACGTCCATGACAGGGGCCCCATGAGTCTTGAAGTCCATGACAGGGGCCCCATGAGTCTTGACGTCCATGACAGGGGCCCCATGAGTCTTGACGTACATGACAGGGGCCCCATGAGTCATGACGTCCATGACAGGGGCCCCATGAGTCATGACGTACATGACAGGGGCCCCATGAGTCATGACGTACATGACAGGGGCCCCATGAGTCATGACGTACATGACTCATGGAGATGGGTCATATTTTGCCCAAACCCCCCTGCAGTTTTCAAATATCTGAAATGTCAGAAATTTAACTCCTGAGAGTGATTTTTGAGCCGAATCCTGGCTCTTTGCACCTATTTTCATTTTCAAATTACGACCTTTTATACCGAAAATATGCTAATTACTGAAAACAGCGATGGGTCATATTTTGCCCAAATCCCCCTGCAGTTTTCAAAATATCTGAAATGTCGGAAATTTGACTCCTGAGAGTGATTTTTGAGCCGAA
The DNA here is from genome assembly GCA_020271785.1 of Procambarus virginalis. Lineage (NCBI taxonomy): Eukaryota > Metazoa > Arthropoda > Malacostraca > Decapoda > Cambaridae > Procambarus > Procambarus virginalis. The sequence continues at coordinate 23,538,113 of WNGS01165523.1, read as the reverse complement.
TCCTGACTCTTTGCACCTATTTTCATTTTCAAATTACGACCTTTTATACCGAAAATATGCTAATTACTGAAAACAGCGATGGGTCATATTTTGCCCAAATCCCCCTGCAGTTTTCAAAACATCTGAAATGTCAGAAATTTAACTCCTGACCATGATTTTTGAGCCAAATTCTGACTCTCTGCACCTATCTTCATTTTCAAATTACGACCTTTTATACCGAGAATATGCTAATTACTGAAAACGGCGATGGGTCATATTTTGCCCAAACCCCCCTGCAGTTTTCAAAATATCTGAAATGTCGGAAATTTGACTCTTGAGAGTGATTTTTGAGCCGAATCCAGACTCTCTGCATCTATTTTCATTTTCAAATTACGACTTTTATACCGAAAATATGCTAATTACTGAAAACGGCGATGGGTCATATTTTGCCCAAACCCCCCTGCAGTTTTCAAAATATCTGAAATGTCGGAAATTTGAATCCTGAGCGTGATTTTTGAGCCGAATTCTGACTCTCTGCACCTATTTTCATTTTCAAATTACGACCTTTTATACCGAAAATATGCTAATTACTGAAAACGGCGATGGGTCATATTTTGCCCAAACCCCCCTGCAGTTTTCAAAATATCTGAAATGTCGGAAATTTGAATCCTGAGCGTGATTTTTGAGCCGAATTCTGACTCTCTGCACCTATTTTCATTTTCAAATTACGACCTTTTATACCGAAAATATGCTAATTACTGAAAACGGCGATGGGTCATATTTTGCCCAAACCCCCCTGCAGTTTTCAAAATATCTGAAATGTCGGAAATTTGACTCCTGAGCGTGATTTTTGAGCCGAATTCTGACTCTCTGCACCTATTTTCATTTTCAAATTACGACTTTATACCGAAAATATGCCAATTACTGAAAACGGCGATGGGTCATATTTTGCCCAAACCCCCTGCAGTTTTCAAAATATCTGAAATGTCGGAAATTTGACTCCTGAGCGTGATTTTTGAGCCGAATTCTGACTCTCTGCACCTATTTTCATTTTCAAATTACGACTTTTTATACCGAAAATATGCCAATTACTGAAAACGGCGATGGGTCATATTTTGCCCAAACCCCCTGCAGTTTTCAAAATATCTGAAATGTCGGAAATTGACTCCTGAGCGTGATTTTTGAGCCGAATTCTGACTCTCTGCACCTATTTTCATTTTCAAATTACGACCTTTTATACCGAAAATATGCCAATTACTGAAAACGGCGATGGGTCATATTTTGCCCAAACCCCCCTGCAGTTTTCAAAATATCTGAAATGTCGGAAATTGACTCCTGAGCGTGATTTTTGAGCCGAATTCTGACTCTCTGCACCTTTTTCATTTTCAAATTACGACCTTTTATACCGAAAATATGCCAATTACTGAAAACGGCGATGGGTCATATTTTGCCCAAACCCCCTGCAGTTTTCAAAATATCTGAAATGTCGGAAATTTGAATCCTGAGCGTGATTTTTGAGCCGAATTCTGACTCTCTGCACCTATTTTCATTTTCAAATTACGACCTTTTATACCGAAAATATGCCAATTACTGAAAACGGCGATGGGTCATATTTTGCCCAAACCCCCTGCAGTTTTCAAAATATCTGAAATGTCGGAAATTTGACTCCTGAGCGTGATTTTTGAGCCGAATTCTGACTCTCTGCACCTATTTTCATTTTCAAATTACGACTTTTATACCGAAAATATGCCAATTACTGAAAACGGCGATGGGTCATATTTTGCCCAAACCCCCTGCAGTTTTCAAAATATCTGAAATGTCGGAAATTTGACTCCTGAGCGTGATTTTTGAGCCGAATTCTGACTCTCTGCACCTATTTTCATTTTCAAATTACGACTTTTATACCGAAAATATGCCAATTACTGAAAACGGCGATGGGTCATATTTTGCCCAAACCCCCCTGCAGTTTTCAAAATATCTGAAATGTCGGAAATTGACTCCTGAGCGTGATTTTTGAGCCGAATTCTGACTCTCTGCACCTATTTTCATTTTCAAATTACGACTTTTTATACCAAAAATATGCCAATTACTGAAAACGGCGATGGGTCATATTTTGCCCAAACCCCCTGCAGTTTTCAAAATATCTGAAATGTCGGAAATTTGACTCCTGAGCGTGATTTTTGAGCCGAATTCTGACTCTCTGCACCTATTTTCATTTTCAAATTACGACTTTTTATACCGAAAATATGCCAATTACTGAAAACGGCGATGGGTCATATTTTGCCCAACCCCCCTGCAGTTTTCAAAATATCTGAAATGTCGGAAATTGACTCCTGAGCGTGATTTTTGAGCCGAATTCTGACTCTCTGCACCTATTTTCATTTTCAAATTACGACTTTTATACCAAAAATATGCCAATTACTGAAAACGGCGATGGGTCATATTTTGCCCAAACCCCCCTGCAGTTTTCAAAATATCTGAAATGTCGGAAATTTGACTCCTGAGCGTGATTTTTGAGCCGAATTCTGACTCTCTGCACCTATTTTCATTTTCAAATTACGACCTTTTATACCGAAAATATGCTAATTACTGAAAACGGCGATGGGTCATATTTTGCCCAAACCCCCTGCAGTTTTCAAAATATCTGAAATGTCGGAAATTTGACTCCTGAGCGTGATTTTTGAGCCGAATTCTGACTCTCTGCACCTATTTTCATTTTCAAATTACGACTTTTTATACCGAAAATATGCCAATTACTGAAAACGGCGATGGGTCATATTTTGCCCAAACCCCCTGCAGTTTTCAAAATATCTGAAATGTCGGAAATTTGACTCCTGAGCGTGATTTTTGAGCCGAATTCTGACTCTCTGCACCTATTTTCATTTTCAAATTACGACTTTTTATACCGAAAATATGCCAATTACTGAAAACGGCGATGGGTCATATTTTGCCCAAACCCCCCTGCAGTTTTCAAAATATCTGAAATGTCGGAAATTTGACTCCTGAGCGTGATTTTTGAGCCGAATTCTGACTCTCTGCACCTATTTTCATTTTCAAATTACGACTTTTATACCGAAAATATGCCAAATTACTGAAAACGGCGATGGGTCATATTTTGCCCAAACCCCCCTACAGTTTTCAAAATATCTGAAATGTCGGAAATTTGACTCCTGAGCGTGATTTTTGAGCCGAATTCTGACTCTCTGCACCTATTTTCATTTTCAAATTACGACTTTTATAACAAAAATATGCTAATTACTGAAAACGGCGATGGGTCATATTTTGCCCAAACCCCCCTGCAGTTTTCAAAATATCTGAAATGTCGGAAATTTGACTCCTGAGCGTGATTTTTGAGGCGAATTCTGACTCTCTGCACCTATTTTCATTTTCAAATTACGACCTTTTATACCGAAAATATGCTAATTACTGAAAACGGCGATAGGTCATATTTTGCCCAAACCCCCCTGCAGTTTTCAAAATATCTGAAATGTCGGAAAATTGACTCCTGAGCGTGATTTTTGAGCCGAATTGGACCTCCTGAGCGTGATTTTTGAGCCGAATTCTGACTCTCTGCACCTATTTTCATTTTCAAATTACGACTTTTTATACCAAAAATATGCCAATTACTGAAAACGGCGATGGGTCATATTTTGCCCAAACCCCCCTGCAGTTTCAAAATATCTGAAATGTCGGAAATTTGACTCCTGAGCGTGATTTTTGAGCCGAATTCTGACTCTCTGCACCTATTTTCATTTTTCAAATTACGACTTTTTATACAAAAATATGCCAATTACTGAAAACGGCGATGGGTCATATTTTGCCCAAACCCCCTTGCAGTTTCAAAATATCTGAAATGTCGGAAATTTGACTCCTGAGCGTGATTTTTGAGCCGAATTCTGACTCTCTGCACTATTTTCATTTCAATTACGACTTTTATACAAAAATATGCCAATTACTGAAAACGGCGATGGGTCATATTTTGCCCAAACCCCCCTGCAGTTTTCAAAATATCTGAAATGTCGGAAATTTGACTCCTGAGCGTGATTTTTGAGCCGAATTCTGACTCTCTGCACCTATTTTCATTTCAAATTACGACTTTTTATACCAAAAATATGCCAATTACTGAAAACGCGATGGGTCATATTTTGCCCAAACCCCCCTGCAGTTTTCAAAATATCTGAAATGTCGGAAATTTGACTCCTGAGCGTGATTTTTGAGCCGAATTCTGACTCTCTGCACCTATTTTCATTTTCAAATTACGACTTTTTATACAAAATATGCCAATTACTGAAAACGGCGATGGGTCATATTTTGCCAAACCCCCCTGCAGTTTTCAAAATATCTGAAATGTCGGAAATTTGACTCCTGAGCGTGATTTTTGAGCCGAATTCTGACTCTCTGCACCTATTTTCATTTTCAAATTACGACTTTTTATACCAAAAATATGCCAATTACTGAAAACGGGTGGGTCATATTTTGCCCAAACCCCCCTGCAGTTTTCAAATATCTGAAATGTCGGAAATTTGACTCCTGAGCGTGATTTTTGAGCCGAATTCTGACTCTCTCACCTATTTTCATTTTCAAATTACGACTTTTTATAAAAAATATGCCAATTACTGAAACAGCGATGGGTCATATTTTGCCCAAACCCCCTGCAGTTTTCAAAATATCTGAAATGTCGGAAATTTGACTCCTGAGCGTGATTTTTGAGCCGAATTCTGACTCTCTCACCTATTTTCATTTCAAATTACGATTTTTTATACCAAAATATGCCAATTACTGAAAACGGTGGTGGGTCATATTTTGCCCAAACCCCCCTGCAGTTTTCAAATATCTGAAATGTCGGAAATTTGACTCCTGAGCGTGATTTTTGAGCCGAATTCTGACTCTCTGCACCTATTTTCATTTTCAAATTACGATTTTTATACCAAAAAATATGCCAATTACTGAAAACGGCGATGGGTCATATTTTGCCCAACCCCCCTGCAGTTTTCAAAATATCTGAAATGTCGGAAAATTTGACTCCTGAGCGTGATTTTTGAGCCGAATTCTGACTCTCTGCACCTATTTTCATTTTCAAATTACGACTTTTTATACCAAAAATATGCCAATTACTGAAAACGGCGATGGGTCATATTTTGCCCAAACCCCCCTGCAGTTTTCAAAATATCTGAAATGTCGGAAATTTGACTCCTGAGCGTGATTTTTGAGCCGAATTCTGACTCTCTGCACCTATTTTCATTTCAAATTACGACTTTTTATACCAAAAATATGCAATATACTGAAAACGGCGATGGGTCATATTTTGCCCAACCCCCCTGCAGTTTTCAAAATATCTGAAATGTCGGAAATTTGACTCCTGAGCGTGATTTTTGAGCCGAATTCTGACTCTCTGCACCTATTTTCATTTTCAAATTACGACTTTTTATACCAAAAATATGCCAATTACTGAAAACGGCGATGGGTCATATTTTGCCCAAACCCCCCTGCAGTTTTCAAAATATCTGAAATGTCGGAAATTTGACTCCTGAGCGTGATTTTTGAGCCGAATTCTGACTCTCTGCACCTATTTTCATTTTCAAATTACGACTTTTTATAAAAAATATGCCAATTACTGAAAACGGCGATGGGTCATATTTTGCCAAACCCCCTCAGTTTTCAAAATATCTGAAATGTCGGAAATTTGACTCCTGAGCGTGATTTTTGGCCGAATTCTGACTCTCTGCACTATTTTCATTTCAAATTACGACTTTTATACAAAAAAATATGCCAATTACTGAAAACGGCGATGGGTCATATTTTGCCCAAACCCCCCTGCAGTTTTCAAAATATCTGAAATGTGGAAATTTGACTCCTGAGCGTGATTTTTGAGCCGAATTCTGACTCTCTGCACCTATTTTCATTTTCAAATTACGACTTTTTATACAAAAATATGCCAATTACTGAAAAGCGATGGGTCATATTTTGCCCAAACCCCCCTGCAGTTTTCAAAATATCTGAAATGTCGGAAATTTGACTCCTGAGCGTGATTTTTGAGCCGAATTCTGACTCTCTGCACCTATTTTCATTTTCAAATTACGACTTTTTATACCAAAAATATGCCAATTACTGAAAACGGCGATGGGTCATATTTTGCCAAACCCCCCTGCAGTTTTCAAAATATCTGAAATGTCGGAAATTTGACTCCTGAGCGTGATTTTTAGCGAATTCTGACTCTCTGCACCTATTTTCATTTTCAAATTACGACTTTTTATACCAAAAATATGCCAATTACTGAAAACGGGGGGTCATATTTTGCCCAAACCCCCCTGCAGTTTTCAAAATATCTGAAATGTCGGAAATTTGACTCCTGAGCGTGATTTTTGAGCCGAATTCTGACTCTCTCACCTATTTTCATTTTCAAATTACGACTTTTATATAAAAAATATGCCAATTACTGAAAACGGCGATGGGTCATATTTTGCCCAAACCCCCCTGCAGTTTTCAAATATCTGAAATGTCGGAAATTTGACTCCTGAGCGTGATTTTTGAGCCGAATTCTGACTCTCTGCACCTATTTTCATTTTCAAATTACGATTTTTATACCAAAAATATGCCAATTACTGAAAACGGCGATGGGTCATATTTTGCCCAAACCCCCCTGCAGTTTTCAAAATATCTGAAATGTCGAAATTTGACTCCTGAGCGTGATTTTTGAGCCGAATTCTGACTCTCTGCACCTATTTTCAATTTCAAATTACGACTTTTATAAAGAAAATATGCCAATTACTGAAAACGCGATGGGTCATATTTTGCCCAAACCCCCTGCAGTTTTCAAAATATCTGAAATGTCGGAAATTTGACTCCTGAGCGTGATTTTTGAGCCGAATTCTGACTCTCTGCACCTATTTTCATTTTCAAATTACGACTTTTTATCCAAAAATATGCCAATTACTGAAACGGCGATGGGTCATATTTTGCCCAAACCCCCCTGCAGTTTTCAAAATATCTGAAATGTCGGAAATTTGACTCCTGAGCGTGATTTGAGCCAATTCTGACTCTCTGCACCTATTTTCATTTTCAAATTACGACTTTTTATAAAAAAATATGCCAATTACTGAAAACGGCGATGGGTCATATTTTGCCCAAACCCCCTGCAGTTTTCAAAATATCTGAAATGTCGGAAATTGACTCCTGAGCGTGATTTTTGAGCCGAATTCTGACTCTCTTGCACCTATTTTCATTTTCAAATTACGACTTTTATACCAAAAATATGCCAATTACTGAAACGGCGATGGGTCATATTTTGCCCAAACCCCCCTGCAGTTTTCAAAATATCTGAAATGTCGGAAATTTGACTCCTGAGCGTGATTTTTGAGCCGAATTCTGACTCTCTGCACCTATTTTCAATTTCAAATTACGACTTTTATATCAAAAATATGCCAATTACTGAAAACGGCGATGGGTCATATTTTGCCCAAACCCCCCTGCAGTTTTCAAAATATCTGAAATGTCGGAAATTGACTCCTGAGCGTGATTTTTGAGCCGAATTCTGACTCTCTGCACCTATTTTCATTTTCAAATTACACTTTTTATACCAAAAATATGCCAATTACTGAAAACGCGATGGGTCATATTTTGCCCAAACCCCCTGCAGTTTCAAAATATCTGAAATGTCGGAAATTTGACTCCTGAGCGTGATTTTTGAGCCGAATTCTGACTCTCTGCACCTATTTTCATTTTCAAATTACGAATTTTTATACCAAAAAATATGCCAATTACTGAAACAGCGATGGGTCATATTTTGCCCAAACCCCCCTGCAGTTTTCAAAATATCTGAAATGTCGGAAATTTGACTCCTGAGCGTGATTTTTGAGCCGAATTCTGACTCTCTAACCTATTTTCATTTTCAAATTACGATTTTATACCAAAAATATGCCAATTACTGAAAACGGGTGGGTCATATTTTGCCCAAACCCCCCTGCAGTTTTCAAATATCTGAAATGTCGGAAATTTGACTCCTGAGCGTGATTTTTGAGCCGAATTCTGACTCTCTGCACCTATTTTCATTTTCAAATTACGATTTTTATACAAAAATATGCCAATTACTGAAAACGGCGATGGGTCATATTTTGCCCAACCCCCCCTGCAGTTTTCAAAATATCTGAAATGTCGGAAATTACTCCTGGAGCGTGATTTTTGAGCCGAATTCTGACTTCTCTGCACCTTTTTCATTTCAAATTACGACTTTTTATACCAAAATATGCCAATTACTGAAACGGCGATGGGTCATATTTTGCCAAACCCCCCTGCAGTTTTCAAAATATCTGAAATGTCGGAAATTTGACTCCTGAGCGTGATTTTTGAGCCGAATTCTGACTCTCTGCACCTATTTTCATTTTCAAATTACGACTTTTTATCCAAAAATATGCCAATTACTGAAAACGGCGATGGGTCATATTTTGCAAACCCCCTGCAGTTTTCAAAATATCTGAAATGTCGGAAATTTGACTCCTGAGCGTGATTTTTGAGCCGAATTCTGACTCTCTGCACCTATTTTCATTTTCAAATTACGATTTTATACAAGAAATATGCCAATTACTGAAACGGCGATGGGTCATATTTTGCCCAAACCCCCTGCAGTTTTCAAAATATCTGAAATGTCGGAAATTTGACTCCTGAGCGTGATTTTTGAGCCGAATTCTGACTCTCTGCACCTATTTTCATTTTCAAATTACGACTTTTTATACCAAAATATGCCAATTACTGAAAACGGCGATGGGTCATATTTTGCCCAAACCCCCCTGCAGTTTTCAAAATATTGAAATGTCGAAATTTGACTCCTGAGCGTGATTTTTGAGCCAATTCTGACTCTCTGCACCTATTTTCATTTCAAATTACGACTTTTTATACAAAAATATGCCAATTACTGAAAACGGCGATGGGTCATATTTTGCCCAAACCCCTGCAGTTTTCAAAATATCTGAAATGTCGGAAATGACTCCTAGAGCGTGATTTTTGAGCCGAATTCTGACTCTCTGCACCTATTTTCATTTTCAAATTACGACTTTTATACCAAAAATATGCCAATTACTGAAAACGCGATGGGTCATATTTTGCCCAAACCCCCTGCAGTTTTCAAAATATCTGAAATGTGGAAATTTGACTCCTGAGCGTGATTTTTGAGCCGAATTCTGACTCTCTGCACCTATTTTCATTTTCAATTACGATTTTTATACCAAAAATATGCCAATTACTGAAAACGCGATGGGTCATATTTTGCCCAAACCCCCTGCAGTTTTCAAAATATCTGAAATGTCGGAAATTTGACTCCTGAGCGTGATTTTTGAGCCGAATTCTGACTCTCTGCACCTATTTTCATTTTCAAATTACGATTTTTATACCAAAAATATGCCAATTACTGAAAACGGTGTTGGGTCATATTTTGCCCAAACCCCCCTGCAGTTTTCAAAATATCTGAAATGTCGGAAATTTGACTCCTGAGCGTGATTTTTGAGCCGAATTCTGACTCTCTGCACCTATTTTCATTTTCAAATTACGATTTTATAAAAATATGCCAATTACTGAAAACGCGATGGGTCATATTTTGCCCAACCCCCCTGCAGTTTTCAAAATATCTGAAATGTCGGAAATTTGACTCCTGAGCGTGATTTTTGAGCCGAATTCTGACTCTCTGCACCTATTTTCATTTTCAAATTACGACTTTTATACCAAAAATATGCCAATTACTGAAAACGGCGATGGGTCATATTTTGCCAAACCCCCCTGCAGTTTTCAAAATATCTGAAATGTCGGAAATTTGACTCCTGAGCGTGATTTTTGAGCCGAATTCTGACTCTCTGCACCTATTTCATTTTCAAATTACGACTTTTATCCAAAAATATGCAATTATGAAAACGGCGATGGGTCATATTTTGCCCAAACCCCCCTGCAGTTTTCAAAATATCTGAAATGTCGGAAATTTGACTCCTGAGCGTGATTTTTGAGCCGAATTCTGACTCTCTGCACCTATTTTCAATTTCAAATTACGACTTTTTATACCAAAAATATGCCAATTACTGAAAACGGCGATGGGTCATATTTTGCCCAAACCCCCTCTGCAGTTTTCAAAATATTGAAATGTCGGAATTTGACTCCTGAGCGTGATTTTTGACCGAATTCTGACTCTCTGCACCTATTTTCATTTCAAATTACGACTTTTTATACAAAAAATATGCCAATTACTGAAAACGGCGATGGGTCATATTTTGCCCAAACCCCCCTGCAGTTTTCAAAATATCTGAAATGTCGGAAATTTGACTCCTGAGCGTGATTTTTAGCCGAATTCTGACTCTCTGCACCTATTTTCATTTTCAAATTACGACTTTTTATACAAAAATATGCCAATTACTGAAAACGCGATGGGTCATATTTTGCCCAAACCCCCCTGCAGTTTTCAAAATATCTGAAATGTCGGAAATTTGACTCCTGAGCGTGATTTTTGAGCCGAATTCTGACTCTCTGCACCTATTTTCATTTTCAAATTACGATTTTTTATACCAAAAATATGCCAATTACTGAAAACGGCGATGGGTCATATTTTGCCAAACCCCCCTGCAGTTTTCAAAATATCTGAAATTGTCGGAAATTTGACTCCTGAGCGTGATTTTTGAGCCGAATTCTGATGTCGAAATTTGACTCCTGAGCGTGATTTTTGAGAAGAATTCTGACTCTCTGCACCTATTTTCATTTTCAAATTACGAATTTTTATACCAAAAATATGCCAATTACTGAAAACGGCGATGGGTCATATTTTGCCCAAACCCCCCTGCAGTTTTCAAATATCTGAAATGTCGGAATTTGACTCCTGAGCGTGATTTTTGAGCCGAATTCTGACTCTCTGCACCTATTTTCATTTCAAATTACGACTTTTTATACCAAAATATGCCAATTACTGAAAACGGCGATGGGTCATATTTTGCCCAAACCCCCCTGCAGTTTTCAAAAAATCTGAAATGTCGGAATTTGACTCCTGAGCGTGATTTTTGAGCCGAATTCTGACTCTCTGCACCTATTTTCATTTTCAAATTACGACTTTTTATACCAAAAATATGCCAATTACTGAAAACGGCGATGGGTCATATTTGCCCAAACCCCCCTGCAGTTTTCAAAATATCTGAAATGTCGGAAATTTGACTCCTGAGCGTGATTTTTGAGCCGAATTCTGACTCTCTGCACCTATTTCATTTCAATTTACGACTTTTTATACAAAATATGCCAATTACTGAAAACGGCGATGGGTCATATTTTGCCCAAACCCCCCTGCAGTTTTCAAAATATCTGAAATGTCGGAAATTTGACTCCTGAGCGTGATTTTTGAGCCGAATTCTGACTCTCTGCACCTATTTTCATTTTCAAATTACGACTTTTTATACCAAAAATGCCAATTACTGAAAACGGCGATGGGTCATATTTTGCCCAAACCCCCCTGCAGTTTTCAAATATCTGAAATGTCGGAAATTTGACTCCTGAGCGTGATTTTTGAGCCGAATTCTGACTCTCTGCACCTATTTTCATTTCAAATTACGACTTTTATACCAAAAATATGCCAATTACTGAAAACGGCGATGGGTCATATTTTGCCCAAACCCCCTGCAGTTTTCAAAATATCTGAAATGTCGGAAATTTGACTCCTGAGCGTGATTTTTGAGCCGAATTCTGACTCTCTGCACCTATTTTCATTTTCAAATTACGACTTTTTATACCAAAATATGCCAATTACTGAAACGGCGATGGGTCATATTTGCCCAAACCCCCCTGCAGTTTTCAAAATATCTGAAATGTCGGAAATTTGACTCCTGAGCGTGATTTTTGAGCCGAATTCTGACTCTCTGCACCTATTTTCATTTCAAATTACGAATTTTTATACCAAAATATGCCAATTACTGAAAACGGCGATGGGTCATATTTTGCCCAAACCCCCTGCAGTTTTCAAAATATCTGAAATGTCGGAAATTTGACTCCTGAGCGTGATTTTTGAGCCGAATTCTGACTCTCTGCACCTATTTTCATTTTCAAATTACGACTTTTTATACCAAAAATATGCCAATTACTGAAAACGGCGATGGGTCATATTTTGCCCAAACCCCCTGCAGTTTTCAAAATATCTGAAATGTCGGAAATTTGACTCCTGAGCGTGATTTTTGAGCCGAATTCTGACTCTCTGCACCTATTTTCATTTTCAAATTACGACTTTTTATACCAAAAATGCCAATTACTGAAAACTGCGATGGGTCATATTTTGCCCAAACCCCCTGCAGTTTTCAAAATATCTGAAATGTCGGAAATTTGACTCCTGAGCGTGATTTTTGAGCCGAATTCTGACTCTCTGCACCTATTTTCATTTCAAATTACGACTTTTTATACCAAAATATGCCAATTACTGAAAACGGCGATGGGTCATATTTTGCCCAAACCCCCCTGCAGTTTTCAAAATATCTGAAATGTCGGAAATTTGACTCCTGAGCGTGATTTTTGAGCCGAATTCTGACTCTCTGCACCTATTTTCATTTTCAATTTACGACTTTTTATACCAAAAATATGCCAATTACTGAAAACGGCGATGGGTCATATTTTGCCCAACCCCCCTGCAGTTTTCAAAATATCTGAAATGTCGGAAATTTGACTCCTGAGCGTGATTTTTGAGCCGAATTCTGACTCTCTGCACCTATTTTCATTTTCAAATTACGACTTTTTATACCAAAAATATGCCAATTACTGAAAACGGCGATGGGTCATATTTTGCCCACCCCCCTGCAGTTTTCAAAATATCTGAAATGTCGGAAATTGACTCCTGAGCGTGATTTTTGAGCCGAATTCTGACTCTCTGCACCTTTTTCATTTTCAAATTACGACTTTTTATACCAAAAATATGCCAATTACTGAAAACGGCGATGGGTCATATTTTGCCCAAACCCCCTGCAGTTTTCAAAATATCTGAAATGTCGGAAATTTGACTCCTGAGCGTGATTTTTGAGCCGAATTCTGACTCTCTGCACCTATTTTCATTTCAAATTACGACTTTTTATACCAAAATATGCCAATTACTGAAAACGGCGATGGGTCATATTTTGCCCAAACCCCCTGCAGTTTTCAAAATATCTGAAATGTCGGAAATTTGACTCCTGAGCGTGATTTTGAGCCGAATTCTGACTCTCTGCACCTATTTTCATTTTCAAATTACGACTTTTTATACCAAAAATATGCCAATTACTGAAAACGGCGATGGGTCATATTTTGCCCAAACCCCCCTGCAGTTTTCAAAATATCTGAAATGTCGGAAATTTGACTCCTGAGCGTGATTTTTGAGCCGAATTCTGACTCTCTGCACCTATTTTCATTTTCAAATTACGACTTTTTATACCAAAATATGCCAATTACTGAAAACGGCGATGGGTCATATTTTGCCCAAACCCCCCTGCAGTTTTCAAAATATCTGAAATGTCGGAAATTTGACTCCTGAGCGTGATTTTGAGCCGAATTCTGACTCTCTGCACCTATTTTCATTTTCAAATTACGACTTTTATACAAAATATGCCAATTACTGAAAACGGCGATGGGTCATATTTTGCCCAAACCCCCCTGCAGTTTTCAAAATATCTGAAATGTCGGAAATTTGACTCCTGAGCGTGATTTTTGAGCCGAATTCTGACTCTCTGCACCTATTTTCATTTTCAAATTACGACTTTTATACCAAAAATATGCCAATTACTGAAAACGGCGATGGGTCATATTTTGCCCAAACCCCCCTGCAGTTTTCAAAATATCTGAAATGTCGGAAATTTGACTCCTGAGCGTGATTTTTGAGCCGAATTCTGACTCTCTGCACCTATTTTCATTTTCAAATTACGACTTTTTATACCAAAATATGCCAATTACTGAAAACGGCGATGGGTCATATTTTGCCCAAACCCCCTGCAGTTTTCAAAATATCTGAAATGTCGGAAATTTGACTCCTGAGCGTGATTTTTGAGCCGAATTCTGACTCTCTGCACCTATTTTCATTTTCAAATTACGACTTTTTATACAAAAAATATGCCATTACTGAAAACGGCGATGGGTCATATTTTGCCCAAACCCCCCTGCAGTTTTCAAAATATCTGAAATGTCGGAAATTTGACTCCTGAGCGTGATTTTTGAGCCGAATTCTGACTCTCTGCACCTATTTTCATTTTCAAATTACGACTTTTTATATAAAAAATATGCCAATTACTGAAACACGATGGGTCATATTTTGCCCAAACCCCCTGCAGTTTTCAAAATATCTGAAATGTCGGAAATTTGACTCCTGAGCGTGATTTTTGAGCCGAATTCTGACTCTCTGCACCTATTTTCATTTTCAAATTACGAATTTTTATACCAAAATATGCCAATTACTGAAAACGGCGATGGGTCATATTTTGCCCAAACCCCCCTGCAGTTTTCAAAATATCTGAAATGTCGGAAATTTGACTCCTGAGCGTGATTTTTGAGCCGAATTCTGACTCTCTGCACCTATTTTCATTTCAAATTACGAATTTTTATACCAAAAATATGCCAATTACTGAAAACGGCGATGGGTCATATTTTGCCCAACCCCCTGCAGTTTTCAAAATATCTGAAATGTCGGAAATTTGACTCCTGAGCGTGATTTTTGAGCCGAATTCTGACTCTCTGCACCTATTTTCATTTTCAAATTACGACTTTTTATACCAAAAATATGCCAATTACTGAAAACGCGATGGGTCATATTTTGCCCAAACCCCCTGCAGTTTTCAAAATATCTGAAATGTCGGAAATTTGACTCCTGAGCGTGATTTTTGAGCCGAATTCTGACTCTCTGCACCTATTTTCATTTCAAATTACGACTTTTTTACCAAAAAATATGCCATTACTGAAAACGGCGATGGGTCATATTTTGCCCACCCCCCTGCAGTTTTCAAAATATCTGAAATGTCGGAATTTGACTCCTGAGCGTGATTTTTGAGCCGAATTCTGACTCTCTGCACCTATTTTCATTTTCAAATTACGACTTTTTATACCAAAAATATGCCAATTACTGAAAACGGCGATGGGTCATATTTTGCCCAAACCCCCTGCAGTTTTCAAAATATCTGAAATGTCGGAAATTTGACTCCTGAGCGTGATTTTTGAGCCGAATTCTGACTCTCTGCACCTATTTTCATTTTCAAATTACGACTTTTTATACCAAAATATGCCAATTACTGAAAACGGCGATGGGTCATATTTTGCCCAAACCCCCCTGCAGTTTTCAAAATATCTGAAATGTCGGAAATTTGACTCCTGAGCGTGATTTTTGAGCCGAATTCTGACTCTCTGCACCTATTTTCATTTTCAAATTACGACTTTTATACAAAAATATGCCAATTACTGAAAACGGCGATGGGTCATATTTTGCCCAAACCCCCTGCAGTTTTCAAAATATCTGAAATGTCGGAAATTTGACTCCTGAGCGTGATTTTTGAGCCGAATTCTGACTCTCTGCACCTATTTTCATTTTCAAATTACGACTTTTTATACCAAAAATTTGCCAATTACTGAAAACGGCGATGGGTCATATTTTGCCCAAACCCCCTGCAGTTTTCAAAATATCTGAAATGTCGGAAATTTGACTCCTGAGCGTGATTTTTGAGCCGAATTCTGACTCTCTGCACCTATTTTCATTTTCAATTACGACTTTTTATACCAAAATATGCCAATTACTGAAAACGGCGATGGGTCATATTTTGCCCAACCCCCCTGCAGTTTTCAAAATATCTGAAATGTCGGAATTTGACTCTGAGCGTGATTTTTGAGCCGAATTCTGACTCTCTGCACCTATTTTCATTTCAAATTACGACTTTTTATACAAAATATGCCAATTACTGAAAACGGCGATGGTCATATTTTCCCAACCCCCCTGCAGTTTTCAAATATCTGAAATGTCGGAAATTTGACTCCTGAGCGTGATTTTTGAGCCGAATTCTGACTCTCTGCACCTATTTTCATTTTCAAATTACGACTTTTATAAAAAAATATGCCAATTACTGAAAACGGCGATGGGTCATATTTTGCCCAAACCCCCCTGCAGTTTTCAAATATCTGAAATGTCGGAAATTTGACTCCTGAGCGTGATTTTTGAGCCGAATTCTGACTCTCTGCACCTATTTTCATTTTCAAATTACGACTTTTTATACCAAAATATGCCAATTACTGAAAACGGCGATGGGTCATATTTTGCCCAAACCCCCCTGCAGTTTTCAAAATATCTGAAATGTCGGAAATTTGACTCCTGAGCGTGATTTTTGAGCCGAATTCTGACTCTCTGCACCTATTTTCATTTTCAAATTACGACTTTTATAAGAAAATATGCCAATTACTGAAAACGGCGATGGGTCATATTTTGCCCAAACCCCCTGCAGTTTTCAAAATATCTGAAATGTCGGAAATTTGACTCCTGAGCGTGATTTTTGAGCCGAATTCTGACTCTCTGCACCTATTTTCATTTCAAATTACGACTTTTATACCAAAATATGCCAATTACTGAAAACGGCGATGGGTCATATTTTGCCCAAACCCCCCTGCAGTTTTCAAAATATCTGAAATGTCGAAATTTGACTCCTGAGCGTGATTTTTGAGCCGAATTCTGACTCTCTGCACATTTTTTTTTTCAAATTACGACTTTTTTAAAAATATGCCAATTACTGAAAACGGCGATGGGTCATATTTTGCCCAAACCCCCCTGCAGTTTTCAAAATATCTGAAATGTCGGAAATTTGACTCCTGAGCGTGATTTTTGAGCCGAATTCTGACTCTCTGCACCTATTTTCATTTTCAAATTACGACTTTTTATACCAAAATATGCCAATTACTGAAAACGGCGATGGGTCATATTTTGCCCAAACCCCCCTGCAGTTTTCAAAATATCTGAAATGTCGGAAATTTGACTCCTGAGCGTGATTTTTGAGCCGAATTCTGACTCTCTGCACCTATTTTCATTTTCAAATTACGACTTTTTATACCAAAAATATGCCAATTACTGAAAACGGCGATGGGTCATATTTGCCCAAACCCCCCTGCAGTTTTCAAAATATCTGAAATGTCGGAAATTTGACTCCTGAGCGTGATTTTTGAGCCGAATTCTGACTCTCTGCACCTATTTTCATTTTCAAATTACGACTTTTTATACCAAAAATATGCCAATTACTGAAAACTGCGATGGGTCATATTTTGCCCAACCCCCCTGCAGTTTTCAAATATCTGAATGTCGGAAATTGACTCCTGAGCGTGATTTTTGAGCCGAATTCTGACTCTCTGCACCTATTTTCATTTTCAAATTACGACTTTTTATACCAAAAATATGCCAATTACTGAAAACGGCGATGGGTCATATTTTGCCCAAACCCCCCTGCAGTTTTCAAAATATCTGAAATGTCGGAAATTTGACTCCTGAGCGTGATTTTTGAGCCGAATTCTGACTCTCTGCACCTATTTTCATTTTCAAATTACGACTTTTTATACCAAAAATATGCCAATTACTGAAAACGGCGATGGGTCATATTTTGCCCAAACCCCCCTGCAGTTTTCAAAATATCTGAAATGTCGGAAATTTGACTCCTGAGCGTGATTTTTGAGCCGAATTCTGACTCTCTGCACCTATTTTCATTTTCAAATTACGATTTTTATACCAAAAATATGCCAATTACTGAAAACGGCGATGGGTCATATTTTGCCCACCCCCCTGCAGTTTTTCAAATATCTGAAATGTCGGAAATTTGACTCCTGAGCGTGATTTTTGAGCCGAATTCTGACTCTCTGCACCTATTTTCATTTCAAATTACGATTTTTATACAAAATATGCCAATTACTGAAAACGGCGATGGGTCATATTTTGCCCAAACCCCCTGCAGTTTTCAAAATATCTGAAATGTCGGAAATTTGACTCCTGAGCGTGATTTTTGAGCCGAATTCTGACTCTCTGCACCTATTTTCATTTCAAATTACGACTTTTTATACCAAAAATATGCCAATTACTGAAAACGGCGATGGGTCATATTTTGCCCAAACCCCCTGCAGTTTTCAAAATATCTGAAATGTCGGAAATTTGACTCCTGAGCGTGATTTTTGAGCCGAATTCTGACTCTCTGCACCTATTTTCATTTTCAAATTACGACTTTTTATACCAAAAATATGCCAATTACTGAAACGGCGATGGGTCATATTTTGCCCAAACCCCCCTGCAGTTTTCAAAATATCTGAAATGTCGGAAATTTGACTCCTGAGCGTGATTTTTGAGCCGAATTCTGACTCTCTGC
Source organism: Procambarus virginalis (assembly GCA_020271785.1). Taxonomy (NCBI): domain Eukaryota; kingdom Metazoa; phylum Arthropoda; class Malacostraca; order Decapoda; family Cambaridae; genus Procambarus; species Procambarus virginalis. The sequence goes on along the minus strand of WNGS01165523.1, from coordinate 23,519,802 downwards.
ACCTATTTTCATTTTCAAATTACGACTTTTTATACCAAATATGCCAATTACTGAAAACGGCGATGGGTCATATTTTGCCCAAACCCCCCTGCAGTTTTCAAATATCTGAAATGTCGGAATTTGACTCCTGAGCGTGATTTTTGAGCCGAATTCTGACTCTCTGCACCTATTTTCAATTTCAAATTACGACTTTTTATACCAAAATATGCCAATTACTGAAAACGGCGATGGGTCATATTTTGCCCAACCCCCCTGCAGTTTTCAAATATCTGAAATGTCGGAAATTTGACTCCTGAGCGTGATTTTTGAGCCGAATTCTGACTCTCTGCACCTATTTTCATTTTCAAATTACGACTTTTATACCAAAAATATGCCAATTACTGAAAACGGCGATGGGTCATATTTTGCCCAACCCCCCTGCAGTTTTCAAAATATCTGAAATGTCGGAAATTTGACTCCTGAGCGTGATTTTTGAGCCGAATTCTGACTCTCTGCACCTATTTTCATTTTCAAATTACGACTTTTTATACAAAAATATGCCAATTACTGAAAACTGCGATGGTCATATTTTGCCCAAACCCCCTGCAGTTTTCAAAATATCTGAAATGTCGGAAATTTGACTCCTGAGCGTGATTTTTGAGCCGAATTCTGACTCTCTGCACCTATTTTCATTTTCAAATTACGATTTTTATACCAAAAATATGCCAATTACTGAAAACGGCGATGGGTCATATTTTGCCCAACCCCCCTGCAGTTTTCAAAATATCTGAAATGTCGGAAATTTGACTCCTGAGCGTGATTTTTGAGCCGAATTCTGACTCTCTGCACCTATTTTCATTTCAAATTACGATTTTATACCAAAATATGCCAATTACTGAAAACGCGATGGGTCATATTTTGCCCAAACCCCCCTGCAGTTTTCAAAATATCTGAAATGTCGGAAATTTGACTCCTGAGCGTGATTTTTGAGCCGAATTCTGACTCTCTGCACCTATTTTCATTTTCAAATTACGACTTTTATACCAAAAATATGCCAATTACTGAAAACGGCGATGGGTCATATTTTGCCCAAACCCCCCTGCAGTTTTCAAATATCTGAAATGTCGGAAATTTGACTCCTGAGCGTGATTTTTGAGCCGAATTCTGACTCTCTGCACCTATTTTCATTTTCAAATTACGACTTTTTATACCAAAAATATGCCAATTACTGAAAACGGCGATGGGTCATATTTTGCCCAAACCCCCCTGCAGTTTTCAAAATATCTGAAATGTCGGAAATTTGACTCCTGAGCGTGATTTTTGAGCCGAATTCTGACTCTCTGCACCTATTTTCATTTTCAAATTACGACTTTTTATACCAAAAATATGCCAATTACTGAAAACGGCGATGGTCATATTTTGCCCAAACCCCCCTGCAGTTTTCAAAATATGAAATGTCGGAAATTTGACTCCTGAGCGTGATTTTTGCCGAATTCTGACTCTCTGCACCTATTTTCATTTTCAAATTACGACTTTTATACAAAAAATGCCAATTACTGAAAACGCGATGGGTCATATTTTGCCCAAACCCCCCTGCAGTTTTCAAAATATCTGAAATGTCGGAAATTTGACTCCTGAGCGTGATTTTTGAGCCGAATTCTGACTCTCTGCACCTATTTTCATTTTCAAATTACGACTTTTTATACCAAAAATATGCCAATTACTGAAAACGGCGATGGGTCATATTTTGCCCAAACCCCCCTGCAGTTTTCAAATATCTGAAATGTCGGAAATTTGACTCCTGAGCGTGATTTTTGAGCCGAATTCTGACTCTCTGCACCTATTTTCATTTTCAAATTACGACTTTTTATACCAAAATATGCCAATTACTGAAAACGCGATGGGTCATATTTTGCCCAAACCCCCCTGCAGTTTTCAAAATATCTGAAATGTCGGAAATTTGACTCCTGAGCGTGATTTTTGAGCCGAATTCTGACTCTCTGCACCTATTTTCATTTTCAAATTACGACTTTTTATACCAAAAATATGCCAATTACTGAAACGGCGATGGGTCATATTTTGCCCAAACCCCCCTGCAGTTTTCAAAATATCTGAAATGTCGGAAATTTGACTCCTGAGCGTGATTTTTGAGCCGAATTCTGACTCTCTGCACCTATTTTCATTTTCAAATTACGACTTTTTATAAAGAAATATGCCAATTACTGAAAACGCGATGGGTCATATTTTGCCCAAACCCCCCTGCAGTTTTCAAATATCTGAAATGTCGGAAATTTGACTCCTGAGCGTGATTTTTGAGCCGAATTCTGACTCTCTGCACCTATTTTCATTTTCAAATTACGACTTTTTATACCAAAATATGCCAATTACTGAAAACGGCGATGGGTCATATTTTGCCCAAACCCCCTGCAGTTTTCAAAATATCTGAAATGTCGGAAATTTGACTCCTGAGCGTGATTTTTGAGCCGAATTCTGACTCTCTGCACCTATTTCAATTTCAAATTACGACTTTTTATAAAGAAATATGCCAATTACTGAAAACTGCGATGGGTCATATTTTGCCCAACCCCCCTGCAGTTTTCAAAATATCTGAAATGTCGGAAATTTGACTCCTGAGCGTGATTTTTGAGCCGAATTCTGACTCTCTGCACCTATTTTCATTTTCAAATTACGACTTTTATACCAAAAATATGCCAATTACTGAAAACGGCGATGGGTCATATTTTGCCCAAACCCCCCTGCAGTTTTCAAAATATCTGAAATGTCGGAAATTTGACTCCTGAGCGTGATTTTTGAGCCGAATTCTGACTCTCTGCACCTATTTTCATTTTCAAATTACGACTTTTTATACAAAAATATGCCAATTACTGAAAACGGCGATGGGTCATATTTTGCCCAACCCCCCTGCAGTTTTCAAAATATCTGAAATGTCGGAAATTTGACTCCTGAGCGTGATTTTTGAGCCGAATTCTGACTCTCTGCACCTATTTTCATTTTCAAATTACGACTTTTTATACCAAAAATATGCCAATTACTGAAAACGGCGATGGTCATTTTTGCCCAAACCCCCTGCAGTTTTCAAAATATCTGAAATGTCGGAAATTTGACTCCTGAGCGTGATTTTTGAGCCGAATTCTGACTCTCTGCACCTATTTTCATTTTCAAATTACGACTTTTTATAAAAAATATGCCAATTACTGAAAACGGCGATGGGTCATATTTTGCCCAACCCCCCTGCAGTTTTCAAAATATCTGAAATGTCGGAAATTTGACTCCTGAGCGTGATTTTTGAGCCGAATTCTGACTCTCTGCACCTATTTTCAATTTCAAATTACGACTTTTATAAAGAAAATATGCCAATTACTGAAAACTGCGATGGGTCATATTTTGCCCAAACCCCCCTGCAGTTTTCAAAATATCTGAAATGTCGGAAATTTGACTCCTGAGCGTGATTTTTGAGCCGAATTCTGACTCTCTGCACCTATTTTCATTTTCAAATTACGACTTTTTACCAAAATATGCCAATTACTGAAAACGGCGATGGGTCATATTTTGCCCAAACCCCCTGCAGTTTTCAAAATATCTGAAATGTCGGAAATTTGACTCCTGAGCGTGATTTTTGAGCCGAATTCTGACTCTCTGCACCTATTTTCATTTTCAAATTACGACTTTTTTATATAAAAAATATGCCAATTACTGAAAACGGCGATGGGTCATATTTTGCCCAAACCCCCCTGCAGTTTTCAAAATATCTGAAATGTCGGAAATTTGACTCCTGAGCGTGATTTTTGAGCCGAATTCTGACTCTCTGCACCTATTTTCATTTCAAATTACGACTTTTTATACCAAAAATGCCAATTACTGAAAACGGCGATGGTCATATTTTGCCCAACCCCCTGCAGTTTTCAAAATATCTGAAATGTCGGAAATTTGACTCCTGAGCGTGATTTTTGAGCCGAATTCTGACTCTCTGCACCTATTTTCATTTTCAATTACGACTTTTTATACCAAAAATATGCCAATTACTGAAAACGGCGATGGTCATATTTTGCCCAAACCCCCCTGCAGTTTTCAAAATATCTGAAATGTCGGAAATTTGACTCCTGAGCGTGATTTTTGAGCCGAATTCTGACTCTCTGCACCTATTTTCATTTTCAAATTACGACTTTTTATACAAAATATGCCAATTACTGAAAACGGCGATGGGTCATATTTTGCCCAAACCCCCCTGCAGTTTTCAAAATATCTGAAATGTCGGAAATTTGACTCCTGAGCGTGATTTTTGAGCCGAATTCTGACTCTCTGCACCTATTTTCATTTTCAAATTACGACTTTTTATAAAAATATGCCAATTACTGAAAACGGCGATGGGTCATATTTTGCCCAAACCCCCCTGCAGTTTTCAAAATATCTGAAATGTCGGAAATTTGACTCCTGAGCGTGATTTTTGAGCCGAATTCTGACTCTCTGCACCTATTTTCATTTTCAAATTACGACTTTTATACCAAAAATATGCCAATTACTGAAAACGGCGATGGGTCATATTTTGCCCAAACCCCCCTGCAGTTTTCAAAATATCTGAAATGTCGGAAATTTGACTCCTGAGCGTGATTTTGAGCCGAATTCTGACTCTCTGCACCTATTTTCATTTTCAAATTACGACTTTTTTATAACAAATATGCCAATTACTGAAAACGCGATGGGTCATATTTTGCCCAAACCCCCTGCAGTTTTCAAAATATCTGAAATGTCGGAAATTTGACTCCTGAGCGTGATTTTTGAGCCGAATTCTGACTCTCTGCACCTATTTTCATTTTCAAATTACGACTTTTATACCAAAAATACCAATTACTGAAAACGCGATGATGTCATATTTTGCCCAAACCCCCCTGCAGTTTTCAAAATATCTGAAATGTCGGAATTTGACTCCTGAGCGTGATTTTTTGAGCCGAATTCTGACTCTCTGCACACTATTTTCATTTTCAAATTACGAATTTTTATACCAAAAATATGCCAATTACTGAAAACTGCGATGGGTCATATTTTGCCCAAACCCCCTGCAGTTTTCAAAATATCTAAATGTCGGAAATTTGACTCCTGAGCGTGATTTTTGAGCCGAATTCTGACTCTCTGCACCTATTTTCAATTTCAAATTACGACTTTTATAAAAATATGTGCCAATTACTGAAAACTGCGATGGGTCATATTTTGCCCAAACCCCCCTCAGTTTTCAAAATATCTGAAATGTCGGAAATTTGACTCCTGAGCGTGATTTTTGAGCCGAATTCTGACCTCTGCACCTATTTTCATTTTCAAATTACGACTTTTTCCAAAAATATGCCAATTACTGAAACGGCGATGGGTCATATTTTGCCCAACCCCCTGCAGTTTTCAAAATATCTGAAATGTCGGAAATTTGACTCCTGAGCGTGATTTTTGAGCCGAATTCTGACTCTCTGCACCTATTTTCATTTCAAATTACGACTTTTATACCAAAAATATGCCAATTACTGAAAACGGCGATGGGTCATATTTTGCCCAAACCCCCTGCAGTTTTCAAAATATCTGAAATGTCGGAAATTTGACTCCTGAGCGTGATTTTTGAGCCGAATTCTGACTCTCTGCACCTATTTTCATTTTCAAATTACGAATTTTTATACCAAAATATGCCAATTACTGAAACGGCGATGGGTCATATTTTGCCCAAACCCCCTGCAGTTTTCAAAATATCTGAAATGTCGGAAATTTGACTCCTGAGCGTGATTTTTGAGCCGAATTCTGACTCTCTGCACCTATTTTCATTTTCAAATTACGACTTTTTATACCAAAATATGCCAATTACTGAAAACGGCGATGGGTCATATTTTGCCCAAACCCCCTGCAGTTTTCAAAATATCTGAAATGTCGGAAATTTGACTCCTGAGCGTGATTTTTGAGCCGAATTCTGACTCTCTGCACCTATTTTCATTTTCAAATTACGACTTTTTATACCAAAAATATGCCAATTACTGAAAACGGCGATGGTCATATTTTGCCCAACCCCCCTGCAGTTTTCAAAATATCTGAAATGTCGGAAATTTGACTCCTGAGCGTGATTTTTGAGCCGAATTCTGACTCTCTGCACCTATTTTCATTTTCAAATTACGACTTTTTTATAAGAAAATATGCCAATTACTGAAAACTGCGATGGGTCATATTTTGCCCAAACCCCCTGCAGTTTTCAAAATATCTGAAATGTCGGAAATTTGACTCCTGAGCGTGATTTTTGAGCCGAATTCTGACTCTCTGCACCTATTTTCATTTCAAATTACGACTTTTATACCAAAATATGCCAATTACTGAAAACGGCGATGGTCATATTTTGCCCAAACCCCCCTGCAGTTTTCAAAATATCTGAAATGTCGGAAATTTGACTCCTGAGCGTGATTTTTGAGCCGAATTCTGACTCTCTGCACCTATTTTCATTTTCAAATTACGACTTTTTATACCAAAAATATGCCAATTACTGAAAAGGCGATGGTCATATTTTGCCCAAACCCCCTGCAGTTTTCAAAATATCTGAAATGTCGGAAATTTGACTCCTGAGCGTGATTTGAGCCGTTCTGACTCTCTCTGCACCTATTTTCATTTCAATTATTACGATTTTTATAACCAAAATATGCCAATTACTGAAAACGGCGATGGGTCATATTTTGCCCAACCCCCCTGCAGTTTTCAAAATATCTGAAATGTCGGAAATTTGACTCCTGAGCGTGATTTTTGAGCCGAATTCTGACTCTCTGCACCTATTTTCATTTTCAAATTACGACTTTTTATATCAAAAATATGCCAATTACTGAAACGGCGATGGGTCATATTTCCCAAACCCCCCTGCAGTTTTCAAAATATCTAAATGTCGGAAATTTGACTCCTGAGCGTGATTTTTGAGCCGAATTCTGACTCTCTGCACCTATTTTCATTTTCAAATTACGACTTTTTATAAAAAATATGCCAATTACTGAAAACTGCGATGGGTCATATTTTGCCCAAACCCCCCTGCAGTTTTCAAAATATCTGAAATGTCGGAAATTTGACTCCTGAGCGTGATTTTTGGCGAATTCTGACTCTCTGCACCTATTTTCATTTTCAAATTACGAATTTTATACCAAAAATATGCCAATTACTGAAAACGGCGATGGGTCATATTTGCCCAACCCCCCTGCAGTTTTCAAAATATCTGAAATGTCGGAAATTTGACTCCTGAGCGTGATTTTTGAGCCGAATTCTGACTCTCTGCCCTATTTTCTTTTCAAATTACGACTTTTATATAAAAAAATATGCCAATTACTGAAAACGGCGATGGGTCATATTTTGCCCAAACCCCCTGCAGTTTTCAAAATATCTGAAATGTCGGAATTTGACTCCTGAGCGTGATTTTTGAGCCGATTCTGACTCTCTGCACCTATTTTCATTTTCAAATTACGACTTTTTATACCAAAAATATGCCAATTACTGAAAACGGCGATGGGTCATATTTTGCCCAACCCCCTGCAGTTTTCAAAATATCTGAAATGTCGGAAATTTGACTCCTGAGCGTGATTTTTGAGCCGAATTCTGACTCTCTGCACCTATTTTCATTTTCAAATTACGAATTTTTATACCAAAAATATGCCAATTACTGAAAACGGCGATGGGTCATATTTTGCCCAACCCCCCTGCAGTTTTCAAAATATCTGAAATGTCGGAAATTTGACTCCTGAGCGTGATTTTGAGCCGAATTCTGACTCTCTGCACCTATTTCATTTCAAATTACGACTTTTTATACCAAAAATATGCCAATTACTGAAAACGGCGATGGGTCATTTTTGCCCAAACCCCCTGCAGTTTTCAAAATATCTGAAATGTCGGAATTTGACTCCTGAGCGTGATTTTTGAGCCGAATTCTGACTCTCTGCACATTTTCATTTTCAAATTACGACTTTTTATAAAGAAATATGCCAATTACTGAAACTGCGATGGGTCATATTTTGCCCAAACCCCCCTGCAGTTTTCAAAATATCTGAAATGTCGGAAATTTGACTCCTGAGCTGATTTTTGAGCCGAATTCTGACTCTCTGCCCTATTTTCATTTCAAATTACGAACTTTTATACCAAAAATATGCCAATTACTGAAAACGGCGATGGGTCATTTTGCCCAAACCCCCCTGCAGTTTTCAAAATATCTGAAATGTCGGAAATTTGACTCCTGAGCGTGATTTTTGAGCCGAATTCTGACTCTCTGCACCTATTTTCATTTCAAATTACGACTTTTTATATAAAAATATGCCAATTACTGAAAACGGCGATGGGTCATATTTTGCCCAAACACCCCTGCAGTTTTCAAAATATTTGAAATGTCGGAAATTTGACTCCTGAGCGTGATTTTTGAGCCGAATTCTGACTCTCTGCACCTATTTTCATTTCAAATTACGATTTTTATACCAAAAATATGCCAATTACTGAAAACGGCGATGGGTCATATTTTGCCCAAACCCCCCTGCAGTTTTCAAAATATCTGAAATGTCGGAAATTTGACTCCTGAGCGTGTTTTTGAGCCGATTCTGACTCTCTTGCCCTTTTTCATTTTCAAATTACGATTTTTATACCAAAATATGCCAATTACTGCAAACACGGCGATGGGTCATATTTTGCCCAAACCCCCCTGCAGTTTTCAAA
>WNGS01165523.1:23495337-23508899 GCA_020271785.1 Procambarus virginalis | reverse complement strand
ATTACTGAAAACGGCGATAGGTCATATTTGCCCAAACCCCCTGCAGTTTTCAACATATCTGAAATGTCGGAAAATTGAGTCCTGAGCGTGATTTTTGAGTTGAATTCTGACTGCACCTATTTTCATTTTCAAATTACTACTTTTTATACCGAAAATATGCCAATTACTGAAAACGCCGATGGGTCATATTTTGCCCAAACCCCCTTGCTGTTTACAAAATATCTGAAAATCCTGAAATTTGACTCCTGAGTGTGATTTTTGAGCCGAATTCTGACTCTCTGCACTTATTTTCATTTTCAAATTACGACATTTTATACCGAAAATATGCCAATTACTGAAAACGGCGATGGGTCATATTTTGCCCAAACCCCCCTGCAGATTCCAAATATCTGAAATGTCGGAAATTTGACTACTGAGCGTCAATTTTGAGCCGGATTCTGACTCTCTGCACCTATTTTCATTATCAAATTACGATCTTTTATACCAAAAATATGCCAATTACTGAAAACGGCGATGGGTCATATTTTGCCCAAACCCCCTGCAGTTATCAAAATATTGGAAATGTCGGAAATTGACTCCTGAACGTGATTTTTGAGCCGATTCTGACTCTCTGCACATATTTTCATTTTCAAATTACGACTTTTATACCGAAAATATGCCAATTACTGAAATTGGCGATGGGTCATATTTTGCCCAAACCCCCTGCAGTTTCAAAATATCTGAAATGTCGGAAATTTGACTCCTGAGCGTGATTTTTGAGCCGAATTCTGACTCTCTGCACCTATTTTCATTTTCAAATTACGACTTTTTATACCGAAAATATGCCAATTACTGAAAACGGCGATGGGTCATATTTTGCCCAAACCCCCTGCAGTTTTCAAAATATCTGAAAATCGGAAATTTGACTCCTGAGCGTGATTTTTGAGCCGAATTCTGACTCTCTGCACTATTTTCATTTTCAAATTACGACTTTTTATACCGAAAATATGCCAATTACTGAAAACGGCGATGGGTCATATTTTGCCCAAACCCCCCTGCAGTTTTCAAAATATCTGAAATGTCGGAAATTTGAATCCTGAGCGTGATTTTTGAGCCGAATTCTGACTCTCTGCACCTATTTTCATTTTCAAATTACGACTTTTATACCAAAATATGCCAATTACTGAAAACGGCGATGGGTCATATTTTGCCCAAACCCCCCTGCAGTTTTCAAAATATCTGAAATGTCGGAAAATTGACTCCTGAGCGTGATTTTTGAGCCGAATTCTGACTCTCTGCACCTATTTTCATTTTCAAATTACGACTTTTTATACCGAAAATATGCCAATTACTGAAAACGGCGATGGGTCATATTTTGCCCAAACCCCCCTGCAGTTTTCAAAATATCTGAAATGTCGGAAATTGACTCCTGAGCGTGATTTTTGAGTCGAATTCTGACTCTATGCACCTATTTTCATTTTCAAATTACGACTTTTATACCGAAAATATGCCAATTACTGAAAACGGCGATGGGTCATATTTTGCCCAAACCCCCCTGCAGTTTTAAAAATATCTGAAATGTCGGAAATTTGATTCCTGAGCGTGATTTTTTAGCCGAATTCTGACTCTCTGCACCTATTTTCATTTTCAAATTACGACTTTTTATACCGAAAATATGCCAATTACTGAAAAAGGCGATGGGTCATATTTTGGCCAAACCCCCCTGCAGTTTTCAACATATCTGAAATGTCGGAAAATTGAGTCCTGAGCGTGATTTTTGAGTCGAATTCTGACTGCACCTATTTTCATTTTCAAATTACTTCTTTTTATACCGAAAAAATGCCAATTACTGAAAAAGGCGATGGGTCACATTTTTCCTAAACCCCCCTGCAGTTTTCAAAATATCTGAAATGTCGGAAATTAGACTCTTGAGCGTGATTTTTGAGCCGAATTCTGACTCTCTGCAACTATTTTTATTTTCAAATTACGACCTTTTATACCGAAAATATGCCAATTACTGAAAATGGCGATGGATGATATTTTGCCCAACCCCCCTACAGTTTTCAAAATACCAGAAATGTCGGAAAATTGACTCCTGAGCGTGATTTTTGAGCCGAATTCTGACTCTCTGCACCTATTTTCATTATCAAATTACGATCTTTTATACCAAAAATATGCCAATTACTGATAACGGCGATGGGTCATATTTTGCCCAAACCCCCCTGCAGTTTTCAAAATATTGGAAATGTCGGAAATTTGACTCTTTAACGTGATTTTTGAGGCGGATTCTGACTCTCTGCACCTATTTTCATTTTCAAATTACGACCTTTTATGCCGAAAATATAAAAATTACTGAAAATGGCGATGGGTCATATTTTGCCCAAACCCACCTGCAATTTGCAAAATTTTTGAAATGTCGGAAATTTGACTCCTGAGCGTCATTTTTGAGCCGAATAATGATTCTCTGAACCTATTTTCATTTTCAAATAACGACGTTTTATACCGAAAATATGCCAAGTACTTAAAACGGCGATGAGTGATATTTTTCCCAAACCCCCTTACAGTTTTCAAAATATCTGAAAATTTTGAAATTTGACTCCTGAGTGTGATTTTTTAGCCGAATTCTGACTCTCTGCAACTATTTTCATTTTCAAATTACGACATTTTATACCGAAAATATGCCAATTACTTAAAACGGCTATGAGTCATATTTTGCCCAAACCCCCCTGCAGTTTTCAAAATATCTGAAATATCGGAAATTTGATTCCTGAGCATGTTTTTTGAACCAAATTCTGACTCTTTGCACCTATTTTAATTTTCAAATTACGACTTTTTATACCGAAAATATGACAATTACTGAAAACGGCGATGGGTCAAACTTTGCCCAAACCCCCCTGCAGTTTTCAACATATCTGAAATGTCGAAGAATTGACTCCTGAGTGTGATTTTTGAGCCGAATTCTGAATCTCTGCATAATGGGTTGGAGGCATGCTGAGGGTTGGAGGCATGCTGAGGGTTGGAGGCATGCTGAGGGCTGGAGGGACGCTGTAGCTTGATTCAGGATTATTCAAATTACGTATAAGGCTGTGCTGACAGTCATCAGTGTGCCTGTAGCTCCTGGACCCTGACTCAGCCAGGATGCCAGCCTCATTAAACCTCCTGGAGCCTAATGGCATACCATGTATACTCGCATTCATCATTAAGGTTTACAATTCACGGGACTGCATGATTTGTGATCGCAATAACTTTTTTTTTTGTAATCGAGAGACGAGGCTGTAGTTATCAATAGTATCAAGTGTCATTAGTTAATCGAAAACAACTGCTTAGTTCTTTGAGTGTTACTGAAGCTGTCTGCGTGTTACTGAAGCTGTCTGCGTGTTGCTGCAGTTGTCTGCGTGTTGCTGCAGTTGTCTGCATGTCGAAGCCTTCTACAGACAATCTTTTTCCGCCCATTACTAAATATTATTTTCTAATTATTTAAATTAGAAGGCCGTTCAGTGTTCTAAAAGACAGAATAGACGTTATTTTGTTATCACCGGTAGAGTGAGAGAGAAGATAACATGATAACACCATTATTAAGTGTGGCAGCGTAGTGGGTATGTGTCGTTGTCAGTTCGGACAATGTCCTGGACAGTGTTCGAATGTTGAGGTGAGGGGGTGAACACAGTGTTCGAGTCAGTGTTCCAATGTTTACAAGTCTTGCGTTGTATTTGTTTTAGACACCTATCCCCTCTTTCTTTATACCTACTCTCTCTTTCTTTCTCTCGCTCGTATAAAGGCACGTTATATCTATCAATAACAAGAGAATTGCCGTAATGAGCGTGTTTAAGGTGCAGCACCAGGAGCCTCCATACACACACACACACACACACACACACACACACACACACACACACACACACACGCCAAGTGTCTATCCCGGGGTGCATGACGGGGCTCCCAGGCACTAAAAAAAAAAAAAACCCGACTTGCCAAATATAACTGGTCGTTAACACCAGCAGGAAACTGAGGGGTGATGCACGATAATACCAGGAACGTGGCTCACGTCAGCCACATTCTCAAAACAGCTACGTAGCCTAACATCCTTCATCCCTACAAACCACCCCCATCCCCCCCATTCCCTCGTTCCTCCCGCATCCTCTTTAAGTCTAAGCATTTACTCCCATTCCCCCCACTATCCTTTTCATTCCCTATCCTTCACGATGCCCTCCCTATCCCATTCAGATACCACTCTCCTCAATCCCAATAGGTTATTATTTTGCACTCTAGTTAAAAACAAATTGCATGCAAGGGGTCGTTATTGCAAAAAACAAATAAACAAATAAACCCGTTGCTAAGTTTAGCTAAATGTTCCTCTCGGGTCTGAACTATATACATCGACTTTATTCTTCGTTATTTTGAATAGCCTCCTAAGGAAATTTGAAGAAGATACCTACGTAAGAGAAAATATTAGGTCGTGCCTGGGGGGGGGGGTGTCTATGGATGGGGGTTCGATTACCCTTGTTTGGCAATATTTTCTCATAGGTACATCGCCTTCTTACATACCTTCGTATCAACTACGCTTCAACATAGTTTATCACTAATGGGTAAGTATTATATCACCGATATCATCGACTGCTTAATAATACTAAAAGTACTGATATTTGCAATGAAAAACTTTACTCGTGGGACCGAAGAATAACGAGCTTAAACTTTTTTTTCGGTGTTTAAATTCATTTATATTATAGACACGCTTGCATTAAAAACAATTAACTCAATATTTCTGGATAAAATTTTTTATGGCTAGTCAACCTTTGACTTGCACTTATATTACCTGTAAATCTACAGTAAAGATTTGTCAGACAGCTAGTTTAAAAACTTCTCGTATTTGAAATGAAAACGACATTTAATTGGATATGTCAAACTGAGTCGAAAATCATTTAGAATACAAAACAAATGTTAAATTCAAATTTAAAAAGACATTAAAGTAGAAAATCGTATAAAAATAAGTTGCATGTATTTTTTTGCATTTTTTTCTTTATGCCAACGAGGAAACAAAAGAATAGGAGCATGCGCCACACGCTAAGTACCACTCGTGGAACACGACCAAGCACACCCAAGAATTAATGTTGTTGTTCTCACTATTTCAGCCACGGGTCCTTGGGAAATATTTATGGGCGTAGGTCTACACCCCGTCAAGCATACATAGCCCGTGCTTCAAGCCCTGTATGTGGAGTATCATTCACGAAGCAGTTAGGCAAGGACTTACGAACCTGTACCTCTTTTCTCAATCTTTGGCGGCTTTGTTTACAATTATTAAACAGTTAATGAGCTCCGAAGCACCAGGAGGCCGTTTATAACAATTACAACAGTTGATTGGCAAGTTTTCATGCTTGTAAACTGTTTAATAAATGTAACCAAAGCCGTCAAAGACTGAGGAAAGATGTACACGATCGTAAGTACTTGCGCAACTGTTTCGTGAATCCGGGTCCAGTCCTCCTCACTCTTCACCGATCCTCTCCCGGGCACATCTAGGCACCCGACATTAATGCAAAGATGTAAAACATTGACCCCACGTTGATTACATGTTACAAGAGCCGGGTTAATGAAGCGTTTGACAGACAAACAGACGTAGAGGAGGCGTCAGTACTCACCGGAGTCGGCATATGTCTCCGAGCCGTAGCCGTCCTGGAGTCCGTTGGCCCAGGTGCCCTCGTATCTGGCGGAGGACGTGGTGGACTGTCGGACGCCGTAGCGTCCCTTGAAGCCTTGCGTCCACTCGCCCCTGTAGATCCACCGTCCTCGGCTCTCCACCCCCAGCCCGTGCCGCTTCCCGTTCTGCCACTGACCCTCATACGTGCTCCCGCTGCAATGCAAACAGGCGCACCATAAGACAATCTACAATATAATGGTCCCCCAAGCATATATGCAACTGAAAACTCCACACCCCAGAAGTGCCTCGAACCCGGACTGCCAGGAGCACATTGCAACTGGTGTACACGGTGCCTTAAATCACTCGACCATCAGTGACCGTACAAAAGGCAGTGATAGCCGAGGCTATTTGAACCACCACCCCGACGGCACTTTGAATTTAATCTTGGGCATAGCTATTTCATCAAATCACCTCATTTATGTGGGGCCACGTGAACAACACAAATGTGAACAAATTTGTTCACATTTGTGTTGCTCAAGTGGCACCACAAAAATGAGGTATGAAGGAAGGAATGAAGATGTATTATTAATACATCTTCATTCCTTATGAAGATATATTATTAAATGAGAAAATACTTAAGGAAATTCCTGTCTCAATTCTTTCTTCGTGGTCTGACACTGTCACATTTTTCATCACGTGTTAATTTTCGTGCTTTACACACACACACACACACACACACACACACACACACACACACACACACACACACACACACACACACCATCACTATAATCAAATGGTTGTGGCCAGAACGCAAATCTGTCACCTTAATAATATAAGTTTTGAAAGTAGGTATATATATTCACTAATATTTAAACTTTCGCTAAACTCTACGGTCTGTGGGTGACACATTTAATATCCACCAGTATCGTGAGGGAGGAGGAGGAGTAAAGTTAGAACGCGCTTTGACACTCACCATAAAATTCCCTTCAATCCTGCAAAGTTTAATGAGACTAGCCCCATGCATCTGGCCTCCAACCTCGGACAAAAACAAACACTCTTATAGATGTTGATATACAACTAATGATAATAATATGTATACAATTTTGGTATGATAATACACTTAACACTACAGCTGTGGATTGTAACAATATGTGATTTCAAAGGAAATATATATGACTATATTAAAGGTATTCCCTGTCACCTTAATTCTAGAGTTACGGTTTTGATATAGTTTGAGCTTTAAACAACAGACGCGCTTCGTACAGGTAGATTTTGAGCAACAGTTTTTGTAAAACATGCGGACTGTAGAAGTAGATTATTGTAGATTATCGTTATATTAGAAATATAAAATGTTACCAACAATTACTCCTACACTCTGGTTAGTAATTTTCCCATTTCAAATTGGGTTAAATTTTTCTTTGCAAACAATGAAAAAATATGCCTCTGTAATATTTAAGATACAAATGCACAAGCTACAAACATATTACACGCCAAACATTCTTTAAAGTGTACATTAACACAAAATACAAACATACGGTACCCAACATCTTTGTACATGTACACATCATCAAAAAATAGAGCTCATGTAACGACAAACATTAATCACCCATATTACGCTATTCCCCATTCTCCCCAGACTACCACACCCCTCCCCACTCCTCCCCCCCCTTCTTCCAGACTACCACACCCCCTCCCCATATCCCCCCTCGCCCCAGATTCTACCACCCTCCCCACTTCTCCCTCCCAAACCTCAAATCATTGCGAGCGAAACCAAAAACATTACAAGTGAGAACAAAAACAATATAAGCGAGTACCAAAAACAATATAAGTGAGACCAAAAACAACACAAGTGAGATCAAAAACAACACAAGTGAGACCAAAAACAACACAAGTGAGACCAAAAACAACACAAGTGAGACCAAAAACAACACAAGTGAGACCAAAAACAACACAAGTGAGACCAAAAACAACACAAGTGAGACCAAAAACAACACAAGTGAGACCAAAAACAACACAAGTGAGACCAAAACAACACAAGTGAGACCAAAAACAACACAAGTGAGACCAAAAACAACACAAGTGAGACCAAAAACAACACAAGTGAGACCAAAAACAACACAAGTGAGACCAAAAACAACACAAGTGAGACCAAAAACAACACAAGTGAGACCAAAACAACACAAGTGAGACCAAAAAACAACACAAGTGAGACCAAAAACAACACAAGTGAGAACAAAAACAACACAAGTGAGACCAAAAACAACACAAGTGAGACCAAAAACAACACAAGTGAGACCAAAAACAACACAAGTGAGACCAAAAACAACACAAGTGAGACCAAAAACAACACAAGTGAGACCAAAAACAATACAAGCCTCCAAGAAAAAACACAAAAGCCAAATAGCCTAATAAAAAGCGCCAACAATAATAAACGAAATTTAATTCATTATATACGATACACAAGACGGTTCTACTTATACGTGTTTTGAAAGCAATTAAATGTTGCTTCTTCAAGTTCGGTGAAATATTGCTTGGATTACCTTCTTCATCAACGTATTGGATAATAAGAATATAATTTTTTTTTCAATATAGTATGTCAAATTTGATTTTGAATTCCAATATGTCTGTCGTATCTTTATTCCTAGACTAGGAATATAATACATACTTTCTACTAAGCTATCAACGCTTATTTGTTGCTAAGCTTATGTAAATTTTATATATATCATTAGGAGCTACGATCACCAATTTCTAAAAATATATGCATTTTGTTCGGACAATATTTATCGAAATAAAATCTGGGTCACTAAATGTCCCCACCCCCCAAAAAAATCCCTACAATGCATGCATAGAATTATGCATTATAAATAAACTAGCAGGAACTTAGGCAAGTGTTGAGCATTCTTGTACACACAAATATACTTCTGCTATCCCCCGTAGCTCGAAAATATGTTTCTCCTTTCAGAGCACGAATATTTCTCTTCTCCTCACGGGGGGAAAATAAGTGTGATTAGGACAAAAACAAAAGCCATAGTGACGTCACGAGTGTTGCCAGATAGCTAGCGATGTGAATCTAAATAAACAGCTGGCGAGGAGTGAGGGTTGAGGACGCGCTACACACACACACTCGCCACTCACACACCGAAAATACAATGCCCAGCGCCTACCTACCACCCACACGGCTTGAGAGGGGACAGTCCTGGACGCCCGCCCGATAATAACAAAAACCTATGCAGGGTTTAAAAAGAGACAAGCGTTGGGCGTCTGAACTTAACCTGGGGTTCTGTAAGAGATAATGATAATTAGACTAATTCTATAATCATATGGAAATTGAATTTAGAGTCATTTTGTGTTTAATTTTAATCATTTAACCAGTGTCAAGTGCAGAGGTAGAAATCGTCTGGATTTTTTAATTTTGAGAATGAAATCCGTGTGTGTGTTTATCTGAAGTATGACCCGGAATTATTTCAAGCATACAAAGGTTGAGAAACACCCTGAACTATTAAGGTATAGAATCAAATATAAAACTTTATTCATAAATGGTTGTACAATTATTATAATGTTTATTAACACAAAATTACGGGACATTATTTACGTGAGAGAAAGTCATAATGATAACAAAAACATGTAATAATTATAATTATATACTAATAATTTAAATTAAGATTTCAGTTTTGATGCATTATTTGACTGATTTATACAAATCATCACACTTGTGATGACGTAGTTCGGGTGTTGTCGAGTATATTATAAAACAAGCAATTTACGTTAAACAATAATTTATTTATAATTACCGTACGTAATACATTTCCATGGCTGAGTTTCCGAGAGGAATTATCCAATACAGCGAACGAGTGAATTAATTCAGGTTTTTCTTATTTTCTCTTATTTCTAAACACGGGCATCTCAATATACGACATCCGGAATTTTAAATTATCACAAAGGTAAACGCGGTGATTATTTTTGATAAATGTTCTCTACTTTTTATGGAAATTTTCTCAATTATAAATATAATAACATTTATGAATAAAGTTTTTACTTGTCACTCGTGAAGTTAAAGGAAAGTGGCGACGTTTCGGTCCGTACTGGACCCCTATACATGTCACGGCTCAATAAGGGTGCAAGTCGGAACGAAACGATGTCCTATAAGGATCCAGGACGGGACGAAACCTCATACAATGCTCCAGGCCTGAACGAAACCTCACACAATGCTCCAGGCCGGAACGAAACCTCCCACAATGCTCCAGGCCGGAACGAAACCTCACACAATGCTCCAGGCCGGAACGAAACCTCCCACAATGCTCCAGGCCGGAACGAAACATCGCCACTTTCTTTTCAGTGTTGGGTGGGTTTGTTTCAGCCCCGTTATTGTGACATTGTATGTATTATTCAGAACAGAAAGCAGTTCACTTAAGTCTTTACCGAGTTAAAGAAACCATAGACAGTCCAATGAATAATCAGTTATTTATTATTATTATTATTATTACTATTATTAATTATTACTTTAATTTTCATTTGATTTTCAGTTTATGTTTACATAATTTCTAACCTCGCTAAACGGACTCTAGAGGAGTTTCACTTAATAGCCTTACTGGATATAGATTGGAGCCAAGTGCAGGAAGCCAGAGTTTATCCAACGCTGGATAATACGAGAGGATATTTGACCACAGGATCCCTCATATCCTATCGTTACCTCTTCGTGACGCTCCCTGGGTCACGCCAACAAGAGTGTAAACATACACAGCAAGTTCATACACAAGACACACACACACATCCATATATACTTTACATACACATACACTAAATAACCATCCCCGGCTGTATTACCTGATCCCCCATGGCCTGAATCCCAACATAACTTAACATTTTTAAGCCGCAATAGAAAGAAATTGAAACGGGATATCTGTTTATGCTAGATGCATACCTGCCTGTCAACAGCCGCATACCTGCCTGTCAACAGCCGCCGAGTTTGGCCTCTCTGGCAGCTCTCCTGTGGGTTGGAATGCACATCTTTCAGAATCTAAGTCTGGTCTTCCTTGTAAAGGTACTTTAATCGCCTTCTTCCCCCTCACTGACTGTTTCTCACGCCACCGAAATAATACCTTCTCTCCCTCCGCTGGGAACAGGGAGAATATAATATTTTGTTGATTAGGAGCTCATTGACACTGGAGAGAACTGTTGTCAATTCTAGTTAAATGAAAGAATAAGTTCAGAAAGTGAAGTCACTAAACAACAACAAAAATGCCTGTTGAAACGGGCGAGCAATAGGTCACTTTAGTGTGAACGGGCGAGCAATAGGTGACTTCAGTGTGAACGGGCGAGCAACAGGTGACTTCAGTGTGAACGGGCGAGCAACAGGTGACTTCAGTGTGAACGGGCGAGCAATAGGTGAATTCAGTGTGAACGGGTGAGCAACAGGTGACTTCAGTGTGAACGGGCGAGCAATAGGTGACTTTAGTGTGAACGGGCGAGCAACAGGTGACTTCAGTGTGAAGAGGCGAGCAACAGGTGACTTCAGTGTGAACGGGTGAGCAACAGGTGACTTCAGTGTGAACGGGCGAGCAACAGGTGACTTCAGTGTGAACGGGCGAGCAACAGGTGACTTCAGTGTGAACGAACAAGCAGTAGGTAATCCAAAGTGGATGACTAGTAAGTGATCTTCTGGGTACACGGGTGATTTTCAAGGAGAGTTCTGTAAGGTGACGGAGCGGACCGGCGGGATACCTGGTCATCAGGTGAATGTTCTAAAAGCAAGCGACAACCAGGTGAATGGCTGAGGGGGAGTGTCACACTAAGATATTAAAGGGGGAACAAAGGGGCAGTTCGTTAATCTTAGGTGAATGAGCAGGAGGTAATCAGGTGACCGAGCAGCAGCAGCAGCACCGTGGCATTATCATTAATATATTTGTACAATTTAACAGGGCATGAACAAAAGTGAAAAAATACATAGATTCTGATATATATATATTATATATATATATATATATATATATATATATATATATATATATATATATATATATATATATATATATATATATATATATACATATAAACATTTGCAATCTCAGAGAGAGAGAGAGAGAGAGAGAGAGAGAGAGAGAGAGAGAGAGAGAGAGAGAGAGAGAGAGAGAGAGAGAGAGAGAGAGAGAGAGAGAGAGAAAGAGAGAGAGAGCATATTGTTATAAGCACAAGCCTAGCAATAACAGCGCAATACGAAACCTTTAATATACAAAAAAAAACAAAGTCGCCCCCCCCCACTACACTAAAGAGCAACATATCCTCATGTTTACAAAACATGCACACACACACACACACACACACACACACACACACACACACACACACACACACACACACACACACACACACACACACACACATTCCGAGCGCACACAACCTCACTATACACCATTCACTTCCATTCCATGTGTGTGTGTGTATGAGAATGGAATTTCCGCCGCTCCTTTATAAGGAAGAGGAAGTCTCAGAATAAAAGATGTATATAAATATCGCTGACGTAACAAGCGCGTCACACCAAGCGTAAACTGTCATCATACCCCCGTCACCTTTATCCTGTCCACCTCATTCATTTCTTTGGTATTCATTTATTCTCTACAAGCCACATACCAAGATTCAGCAAAAGAAAACGGAGGAAGAGGGAGCCGGGAGCAGGTGAATATAACACCAGACGAAGCCTAACATTCCCGCCCCTCCACACACAAACACTCCAAGCTTTCTAAATGAAAAAAAAATTAAAATTCAGGAAAATAAACACTCCCCAGGTGAAGGCTATCACCTCCCGCACATCACTTGGTAAGTAGGATGTAAGTGAAGGCAAAAATAGGGAGTTAAACCCGGTTGAAGACGGGTTGAAATCTAGTCTGAGGTCTTGGGACGGCAGATCTGCCTCCCTGGAACTATGCCAAGATGATGTTATAACTCAGTAGATAAAGATGAAACTCCCACTGCTGTGTTCCCTCGCTTTCGCTCTCTAGGCCTAAGGGGAGAATGTGTATGCTCTCTAGGCCTACCTCTGTCAGGGGGCGCCTGACAGCTGGGTGGACAGCGCCTCGGATTCGTAGTCCTGAGGTTCCGGGTTCGATCCCCGGTGGAGGCGGAGACAAAATGGGCAAAATATTTCTTTCACCCTGATGCTCCCCCTGTTACCTAGCAGTAAATAGGTACCTGGGAGTTAGACAGCTGCTACGGGCTGCTTCCTGGCGGGGACACTAAACCCCGAAATCATCTCAAGATAACCTTAAGATAACCTAGGGGAAGAATGTGTGTGGTGAGAATCCTTCTAGGGATAGGGGGAGAATGGTTAGACAATCCTGTTTGTATAGAGAAAGAATATTTATGGTTAAAGAACCCTTCTAAACCTACAGGAGAAATGTTTATTGGGTGTAAATCTCTCAAGCCTAAATGAAGAATATGTATGGGTGAGAGACTACATTTAGGCCTTCAGTGTGGCTACCTTGTATACCTTCCGGGGATCAACAACCCCGAGGCCCGATCTCCGACCAGGCCTCCCGGTTGGTGGTCTAGTCAATCAGGCTGTTGGACGCGGCTACTCGCAGCCTGATGTATGAATCACAACCTGGTTGATCAGGTATTTTTTGCAGGTGTTTGTCGAGTTCTCTCTTGAACACTGTGAGAGGGAGAGAGCTTATTCATCCTAGGGGATGAATATGCATGAGTGTGATGAGTATGTGAGGTGTCCTGGAGACTTCGATTGAGAGAATCTTGAGGTGAGGTGGAGAACATATCCACGCAGTGAAGTAATCTCTCATGAAGAGATAAAAGACTTTACTGATAGAGAGAATTTCTCAGCATAAGCGACAATACTCAAGGGATGAGAATTCTTCTGGTGAGAGAACTCCTTAATGTTGACAATAATTCTGAATGAGAGAATCCCTGAGGAAAAAAAAATAAGAGAAGAGAGAAAATG
>WNGS01165523.1:23466615-23491615 GCA_020271785.1 Procambarus virginalis | reverse complement strand
GAAAACGCTAAATGAATATGATGCCCAACCACTTGGGCTGGACGGTAGAGCGACGGTCTCGTTTCATGCAGTTCGGCGTTCAATCCCCGACCGTCCAAGTGGTTGGGCACCAATCCCCCCCCCCCCCGTCCTATCCCAAATCCTTATCCTGATCCCTTCCAAGTGCTATATAGTCGTAATAGCTTGGCGCTTTTCCTTGATAAATCCCCAGTAAATTCATATAACTATATAATAAATGGAAGGTTTATGCCAGGAGCCACTCCCATGTAGCTCCTCCATTCCACTCTCATGTGGAATGTGGAATTAATGTGGAATAAAGGAGCGATACCCAACCACGCGAGTGCTGACCAACAAGAGGCCAATCCGCCGCTCTACCCACCAGACCAAGTAGCAAAGAGCGACTCTTGAAACATCCTTCAAACTTCCTTGAGAGTCACCCCTCGCCACCCACCCGACGCCTTCCTGTCCCCAGAGATAAGACGAGGAGGCTGCAGACTAGACAACCTCACTCCCTACAACACAACCACCATTTTAAAATGCTGGTCATTGTACCCAGCTCTTGAGAGTAGTTGTTGATAGTGGTTGCCTTGATCAGGTTATTATATATTGTTATTATTATTATTATTTACTAATATTATAATTACTACCGGTATTACTATCACCAGAAACACAATTATTATTAATAATATTACTATTCCGACCCGTTTCCTGAACTAATGAGAGTCTGCGCCGGTGTGGCCACCGACATACACAGTGTGGCCACCACCATACACAGTGTGGCCACCGACATACACAGTGTGGCCACCACCATACACAGTGTGGCCACCGACATACACAGTGTGGCCACCACCATACACAGTGTGGCCACCACCATACACAGTGTGGCCACCACCTAACCTTGTGACCCAAGGTAAGGAGTTTTAATATCTAATTAAAAATCTGTAATTAACAAAATCGTAAACCACAACACAATTCTGTCCCATATAAACAAGATGTAACAAGCGTACAGTGTGCACGCTTTTATTGTACCAAAGCGTACGATACAGCACAAATTCAAAGCGTTTAAAATTCATCAAAAAAGCATTCACTTTTGTACTTTTTTGGTTAGCCCAAGCCTACAAATCTAATGAATTTATTGGGAGAACCGGTTCTTCCTCCCTACCTGGCCCTGAAGTGACATCATGTATAAACCTCACTTCATATCTCGCATTTTATACGCAATTGACCAGTCTACTGAAAGTCAGAAGCACTTGTCTGAGTTTAAGCAGCGTAATACCGACGTTTTTTATTCGTTGGCCTCGGTAGGTTAGGACGCAGGGGTGGGGGCGAGGCTGCTGGTGTTCGCGCGTTTCTGGTTAGGCAAAAAAATTGGGCATGTTTTTTTTTCCGGAGTGTCAAATGGAGTGGACTTGCTGCATGGGGGACGGTTCGCTGCGGTGTGCGCTCCAAGCACCACACTTGGTCAAAGACGTGCTTTAAAGACGTGCTTCAAGGACGTACTTCAAGGACGTACTTCAAGGACATGCTTCGAAGACCTGCTTCAAAAACGTGCTTCAAAAACGTGCTTCAAGGACGTGCTTTAAAGACGTGCTTCAAAGACGTGCTTCAAGAACGTGACAACGAAGCAGAGGGCGGAGAAACCAGCCCGTCCTCGGTCTATGCTAGTCCATCCAGCGCCCGACCCCAAAGACGTATCCGTCAATTTTAACGTACGATGTATTCAAAATTGACCAATGTATCTATGGGGTCGGCCGCTGCATGGACCAGCATAGACTAAGGACGGACTGGAAGACACTAACCTCTGGAACTATATGACGTCTTGGGCTGCATTGGGATTCATTCTCAACTCACAATCGGGTAATCCAGAGTTCGATGCTCGGGCGGGACAAAAATAGATGGGTACGTTTCCGTCCACTTAGCGATAAACAGGCACCTGGGAGTTAGGCAGCTGTTGTGGCTTGCATCCTGACGAGTATATATATATATATATATATATATATATATATATATATATATATATATATATATATATATATATATATAACTGAAAACTCACACCCCAGAAGTGTGACTGGACGGTGTGAGTTTTCAGTTGTATCTAGTCCTGGGGACCATTCAGGCTTGTTTGCATATATATATATATATATATATATATATATATATATATATATAATATATATATATATATAAATATATATATATATATATATATATATATATATATATATATATATATATATATATATATATATATATATTGGCCCATTGAGCCCTCCCCCCCATCCCCAGGCCAACTACTGACCATCGCGACGATACAAGCCACAGTAATTGCCTAATTCCTGCGTTCCTATTTACTATTAGGTGAATGGAAACGTTCTCACCCATTTCTGTCTCCTCCGAGAAACGTTGCAAAAGCATTTCGCCTGGAAGCCGGCCGTGCTTGCCACTAGCACAGCTCTACAGCCAACGCGTACAGCTATCGTTATTACTACTGCTACTACCACTACTACTGCATCTATTGCTGGTGTTGCTACTAACGCTTCCTCTGTCGTTGTTGTTGCTCCTGCTACCAGCCAGCCACTGGCTTGGTCTACACCTACACCTTTCTTCGGATAATGTGAAATACTGAGTATTCATCTCTTCATGTTATCCGAGAGTGTGAGTGTAGGTGTGAGTTAGTGTGTGTGTGTGGGAGCGTGGTGGTGTGAGAGGCTTCCTTCCTCATACTGACATCCCTGGCAGAAGTTGGTGTGTAGTACTGGCCAGAGACAGCAGCAGCATAGTCTATGTTGAGCACTGCACAAACAACTGTGTCCAAGATGCCGCTAACTCACTCACTCTCTGCTGCACCAGTCTCATTTTCTAACCTTCCTCTCTCTCTCTCTCCCTCTCTCTCTCTCCGTCTCTCTCTCTCTCTCTCTCTGTACTCAGTTGTGTTTGCGGGGGTTGAGCTCTGGCTCTTTGGTCTCGCTTCTCAACCGTCAATCTTCTGGTGTACAGATTCCTAAGCTTCTCGACCTTTATCATATCTACATTTGAAACTGTGTGTGAAGTCAGCCTCCACCACATCACTTCCTAGTGCATTCCATTTACTAACTACTCTGATGAATTATCAGTGTGTGTGTGTGTGTGTGTGTGTGTGTGTGGTGTGTGTGTGTGTGTGTGTGTGTGTGTGTGTGTGTGTGTGTGTGTGTGTGTGTGTGTGTGTGTGTATGTGTGTGTTGGAAGGTGAGACACCTGCCCAGCATTACAAATATATAATTAGAGAGGCAGGAGTCCAGCTTCGGGAAATCGATGTAACAAAGGCAGCTGGGAGGTATCAAACTTTCACTCTGGTCGATATGATCTTCAGTGCATCACTGGAATCAAATTCTACGGGCTCACCATAGCCCGTGCTACTTGGAACTTTGTTCCAGGTAGCGAATCTTTAACAACAACAACAACACTGGAATCAGGCTTGATAATGGATACATGGAAGGAGGCAAACGTTGTTCCAATATGCAAGGATACATACACGAACCACTCAATTATACAAGAGTGACCCGCCCCCCCTAACTGGAATAACCTGCAGCGATACAGACAATTTGTAACCTTCAATGGCGTCCTACACAAGAAGCTACAAAGAATTATAATTATTGTTTATTGCATTAAACCTACTGGACGACCGACAGCAAGTAATAACGGGTCCCAAGAGCTGAAACTTGACTAGAAGGAACATTTCGGTGCCTACACACGCACACACCCACACTCTGGACACACCCAACACATTTGCAAGCAGCTACCAAGACTCACAGCTGCCTCCACCAGCACTACCACCACCACCTCTACCACCATCACTGCTACCACCACCACTACCGCCACTATCACACTCATAACCACCATAATTCCTGACGTTTTCATAACATTATATATATATATATATATATATATATATATATATATATATATATATATATAAATATATATATATATGTTTATATATATATATATATATATATATATATATTTATATATATGTATATATATATATATATATATATATATATATATATATATATATGAGTGCACACGGCCACCACCTGTGCACAAGTCAGAAGTACACTGAACCAGGGGACCACGCTGAAGAAATGCTGCGTCATTGCGCAAATGTGTATGCGTAAAATGCACGAGTATGCGTGTATGCATGTCGTTGCACAGGATTGTGCGTCGTTATGTGCGTTTATACCTGACTGCACAATATACCTGACTAACTGTACACCTGCATTTCGTTCGGCAAGGGAATTCCATATCTTCATACATTCCACACATGCATACATTCCACATATGCATTCATTCCACACATGCATTCATTCCACACTTTCATTCATTCCACACATTCAAACATGTTTTGTCTGATTGCACTTCACATGCATATACATTAAACACGCCAATATACTACAAAAAACACCCCCTCCCCCTGCATGAGCGCGCGCGCATGTGCAGACGCCCGTATGAATTCCCTATGCAGGGACATCCAATGCACTCCAGCCGTGTGTCCGTTTGTTGATGGTCCCGTTTTCTGTTCAAATCAGTTCACGGGCTCCCTTGAATATTTTTCGGCAAGACAATGACATATGAAAAAAATTGTTTTAAATTTGTTTAAATTAATATAAGAATAAGATCAATGAACATATGCACGCTGTTTACTATTGATTCTTAAATTAACAACAAAATTCACATTGTAATCACCGGTTTTTTTCCTTAATCTGACAATAAAACAGTATGGAGAAATATGTATGCATATCTATTACAAACGCAGGGATAAGATGGGCTAAATTATATTTGTTGGTTGATTAGTAAGTCAGTGTTACGTCCTTTATTCCCACATCAACACAAACAGCAAATCAATACAAACATGAACATGTGTCGTACCTAGTAGCCAGAACTCACTTTTTGGCCTACTATGCAAGGTCAGATTTGCCTAATGCGCCAAGTTTTCCTGAATTAATATATTTTCTCAATTTTTTTTCTTATGAAATGATAAAGCTACCCATTTCCTTATGTATGAGGTCAATTTTTTTTATTGGAGTTAAAATTAACGTAGATATATGACCGAACCTAACCAACCCTACCTGACCTAACCTAACCTATCTTTGTAGGTTAGGTTAGGTTAGGTAGGTTAGGTAGTCGAAAAACAATTAATTCATGAAAACTTGGCCTATTAGGCAAATCGGGCCTTGCATAGTAGGCTGAGAAGTGCGTTCTGGCTACTAGGTACGACACATGTATATATATATATATATATATATATATATATATATATATATATATATATATATATATATATATATATATATATTTGCAACCTAAAAGGGGTACCACCTCTGGTGCAAGTGTAGGGACTCATAGCCTCGGAGAAGACAATAAAGAGTACTCATACACCAGAAACCATCGAGAGCGCTGGTAAAATAATCTATACGACTCGCCATCATTAATAGTGAGGATAAAACATCGACATTGTCTGTCACAACAATTGACGAGGTGAACAAGGACAACCTTTTTTTATATCGAGAGGAACTAGGACACGAGGACATAATGGAAGCTGGAAAGAAGTTGTAGAAGCCACCTCCATCTACAATTTTATTCCCCCAAAATAATCGAACGTCAGAATAGATCAATTAGAAGTCGGGGCATAAAGAGCTGGACCTCACTTCCCCGAGGCTGATAGATGAGTACTTACAGTGAGAATACACCCACACATACACATATACACACACATACACACAACCACACACAAGCACACACAACCCCATTGGGAGGTGGGGGGACACAGGCAGAAACAGAGATATATACACATACAGCAAAGGGGACAATACACGACCTATCAGCTGAGATCTCTCACTTCACTTCCCACCTCCCAAAAAAACTGCTTTCCTCCGGCACCACCAGGCAGGCAAGCAGGCAGGCAGGCTGGCTGGCTGGCTGGCTGGCTGGCTGGCTGGCTGGCTGGCTGGCTGGCTGGCTGGCTGGCTAGCTGGCTGGCTGGCTGGCTGGCTGGCTGGCTGGCTGGCTGGCTGACTGACTGACTGGCTGGCTGGCTGGCTGGCTGGCTGGCTAGCTGGCTGGCTGGCTGGCTGGCTGGCTGGCTGGCCCCATCTTGCAAACCTGCAACACACAACACTTTCCCTGTCCCAAAACACACTCCCTGTTTCCCCCCTTCCCCTGCCCCACCAGCAGCCTTTACCCTTATACTACCGTCTAAAAGATTACAAAATCAAAGATAATTCGATATTTATAACATTTTGCCAAGCAAGAGGGGGAGAAGCTATTTTTACTAGGAGAGCGAGAGGGAGGGAGAGAGGTAGAGAGTGGGAGGGAAGGGAAGGAGGAGAGAGGGATCAGTGGAGTTTGGCAGACACTAAGACAGTCTCCGGGTAGGTACTCGAGCACTCTGCTGCCAGTGTGGACTCTACTAATAGTACGTCAAGGCGTCCCAACACGATTCCTCAAGGAATTTCCAGGTTTCTCATGATGTATTTTAAGACATGGGACTCGGAAGGTCTCTATTTTTCGGCGATCTACTTTCCACTTTTTCTCTCTCACTCTCACTCTCTCTCTCTCTCTAGACTGTTTTCACTAGGCAAATAGGGATTCAGGAATAATTATGGGGATTCTCACAGGACTATTTGAAGAACAGTGACTTTCAAAAGAGTATTTCTTGGCATTTCTTGAGA
This sequence comes from Procambarus virginalis, assembly GCA_020271785.1. Lineage (NCBI taxonomy): Eukaryota > Metazoa > Arthropoda > Malacostraca > Decapoda > Cambaridae > Procambarus > Procambarus virginalis. The sequence continues at coordinate 23,484,902 of WNGS01165523.1, read as the reverse complement.
GTACACTTATCAAGATATGTTTGCAGCTTCAGGACGAATTAACGCTCGATAGCATATTATAAAGAAGTCTAACACCTTACTGTTTGGAGTTCTAGAGTTTCTTGTGATACATATCCACGAGAAACTTGGAATGTTTATATATATTATTTCTTAAGAAATTTCAGGGCCACTTAAAAGTGTAATTCAATAAACCTCCATGTTTGCCAGGTAGGTAAAGGTATGTCAAATATTACGAGGCGTTTATCTACACACCTCACAGGAGTGAGGCTAGGTGTGGGTGACAGGTGTTAGGCTAGGAGTGAGGATGGGTGCGGTTCACATGTGTTAAAGTTTGCGTGAAGCAAAGCACAGATCACAGGTATTAGGGAGCGCGTGAAGTAAGCCACAGATCACAGGTATTACGTAGCAAGTGAAGCAAGCCACAGATCACTGGTATTAGGGAGGGAGTGAAGCAAGACCCAGATCACAGGTATTAGGTAGCGAGTGAAGCAAGCCCCTGATCACAGGTATTAGGTAGCGAGTGAAGCAAGCCCCTGATCACTGGTATTAGGGAGGGAGTGAAGCAAGACCCAGATCACAGGTATTAGGGAGCGAGTGAAGCAAGATCCAGATCACAGGTATTAGGTAGCGAGTGATGCAAGCCCCTGATCACAGGTATTAGGGAGCGAGTGAAGCAAGCCACAGATCACAGGTATTAGGTAGCGAGTGAAGCAAGCCCCTGATCACAGGTATTAGGTAGCGAGTGAAGCAAGCCACAGATCACAGGTATTAGGGAGCGAGTGAAGCCAGCCACAGATCACAGGTATTAGGGAGCGAGTGAAGCAAGATCCAGATCACAGGTATTAGGTAGCGAGTGAAGCAAGCCACAGATCACAGGTATTAGGGAGCGAATGAAGCAAGATCCAGATCACAGGTATTAGGTAGCGAGTGAAGCAAGCCCCTGATCACAGGTATTAGGGAGCGAGTGAAGCAAGCCACAGATCACAGGTATTAGGTAGCGAGTGAAGCAAGCCCCTGATCACAGGTATTAGGTAGCGAGTGAAGCAAGCCACAGATCACAGGTATTAGGTAGCGAGTGAAGCAAGCCCCTGATCACAGGTATTAGGTAGCGAGTGAAGCAAGCCCCTGATCACAGGTATTAGGGAGCGAGTGAAGCAAGCCACAGATCACAGGTATTAGGGAGCGAGGGAAGCAAGCCACAGATCACAGGTATTAGGTAGCGAGTGAAGCAATCCACAGATCACAGGTATTAGGTAGCGAGTGAAGCAATCCACAGATCACAGGTATTAGGGGGCGAGTGAAGCAAGATCCAGATCACAGGTATTAGGGAGCGAGTGAAGCAAGACCCAGATCACAGGTATTAGGGGGCGAGTGAAGCAAGACCCAGATCACAGGTATTAGGGGGCGAGTGAAGCAAGATCCAGATCACAGGTATTAGGTAGCGAGTGAAGCAAGACCCAGATCACAGGTATTAGGGGGCGAGTGAAGCAAGATCCAGATCACAGGTATTAGGTAGCGAGTGAAGCAAGATCCAGATCACAGGTATTTGGTAGCGAGTGAAGCATGAGGCAGATCACAGGTATTAGGTAGCGAGTGAAGCAAGATCCAGATCACAGGTATTAGGGAGCGAGTGAAGCAAGCCACAAATCACAGGTATTAGGGAGCGAGTGAAGCATGATCCAGATCACAGGTATTAGGGAGCGAGTGAAGCAAGCCCCTGATCACAGGTATTAGGGAGCGAGTGAAGCAAGCCGTGTTTCATCCTTCGTGCTAACTGAACATATTACAGAGCATCCATGGAGGAGCAGGAAGGGGCGTGAGGGAGAATGATCACATCTCAAGGTTGGTGTTGACACATCCCCGACACACTCTCTGTATTTTTGTAATTTTGTAATTTTAATAATGCTGTGATTATTTAGCCCGAAACATACTATAGATTCTATCCATCAAGTGAACCTCAGTCTACAATTGAGTTCAGGAATAAAGCAAACTCTTAGTGAAATCATCTCACAATGATTCTATATTACTCTTGTTAAGGCTTTCCGAAAGCAATTGGGTCAAGATACTGTGTATAGTATATTTTTCTCCTCACCCTGAAAACAAACCGAGCCACCAAGGTCGACTATTACTGTGGGTGGGGGGGGAAGGGAGGGGGATAATTACTACACGGTCCGGCAGCTGGGAAGGGTGAAGTAGGTCAAACAAGGTGTAGAGTTTTGACGTCTAGTGGGGAGCACGCCCCCCCCACGCCCGCCAGGGTGAGTAGGTCAGGCAAGGGTGTAGAGGCTGGACGGCGGTGCACCTCCTTCAATGAGTCTTCTTTGCAGTGATCACGCAATTGTCTCATTAAGGAACGTTCTCGGTGATATGCGTCAGTTCTAGAGCTGGAACAATACACTTACGAATATATCAATATTACGCGGAGAGTTGCTTTACAGGTTGCTATCATTCACCATCTACAGTGTTAGTTAACAGCATATCATTTCCATACAATAAGTGTTTGGAAACCCTTAGATTCTCCCGACGAGCAGTGTACGCGAGTACTATCAGTAAGTCACCAAGGGTAAGACTTCTTTGGGCGTGTGAGTATATATATATATATTATATATATATATATATATATATATATATATATATATATATATATATATATATATACCATACTGACAGTACAAAAAGGTGTGTGATGTGTGTGTGTGTTGTGTGTGTGTGTGTGTGTGTGTGTGTGTGTGTGTGTGTGTGTGTGTGTGTGTGTGTTGTGTGTGTGTGTGTGTATTTACTATGTGTCTGCAGAATCGAGCTATCTGCTCTTGGACCCCGCCTTTCTACCAGTCTATTTCTTATATATTATTTCTACATATATTTCTCTCTAACACGCACGAACTTTTTATTTATTTATTTTATTTGTTTAAATATACAAGAGTTCTTACATTCTTGTACAGCCACTAACAAGTATAGCGTTTCGGGCAGGTCGTTGGTCGTAATTTTCACACCACATATCCCCACACACATAACTCCCAGCTACCTATTTACTGCTAGGTGAACAGCAGCATTAGGGTAAAAGAAACTCTGCCCATTTGTTTACCCCTCCGCCGGAATCGAATCTGGGCTATTAGGACTATGACCCCCAAGCGTTGACCACTCAGCCGGCGAAGCCCCAAGTGTGTGTATTCACCTAGTTGTGCTTGTTGGGGGTTGAGCTCTGCTCTTTCGGCCAATCAACTGGTGTACAGATTCCTGAGCCTACTGGGCTCTATTATATCTATATTTGAAACTGTGTATGGAGTCAGCCTCCACCACATCACTGCCTAATGCATTCTATCTGTTAACTACTCTGACACTGGAAAAGTTTTTCTAGCCTCCCTGTGGCTCATTTGGGTACTACATTTTTATTTCCACCTGTGTCCCCTTATTCGCTTACCACCGGTGCTAAACAGTTTATTTTTATCTACCCTGTTAATTCCTTCGAGAATTTTATATGTAGTGATCATGTTTCCCCCTAACTCTTCTGTCTTCCAGTATCGTGAGGTTTAGTTCCTGTAATCTTTCTTCATAGCTCATTCCTCTTAGCCTGGGGACTAGCCTGGTGGCATACCTCTGAACCTTTTCTAACTTCGTTGTGTTTGACTAGATGTGTACTCCAGTCTGGAGCCGCATATTTCAGTATTGGTCTGACATATGAGGTATACAAGGTTCTGAATTAGTCATTATAAAAGTTTATGAAAGCAGTTCATCAGCCTTGCATACGCCGCTTATATTATCCTTTTGATGTGGGCATCAGGGGACAAGTCTGGTGTGATATCAACCCCCAGATCTTTCTTTCGTCCTGACTCTTGAAGGATTTCCTCTCCCAGCTGGTACCTTGTGTTTGGCCTCCTGGTCCCAACGCCTATCTTCATCACTTTATACTTGCTCGAGTTAAACTCTAGTAGCCATTTGTTTGACCATTCCTTCAGTCTGCCCAGGTCATGCTGTAGCCAGAAAATATAAGCAACATTAATCCGAGTACAGAACCCTGTGGGGCTCCACTGGTGACCTCACGCCAGTCTGAGGTCTCACCCCTCACAGTAACTCTCTGCTTCCTGTGGTTTAGGTACTCCCTTACCCATTGGAGCACCCTACCACTTACTCCAGCTTGTGTCCGCAACTTATACAATAATCTCTTATGGGGTATTGCTTCAAAAACTTTCTGACAGTCCAAGACAATGCAGTCTGCCCATCCTTCTCTTTCTTGCTCGTTGCTTGGTCATAGAATTTTATTAAGCTTGTGAGACACAACTTGCCTTCCCTGAACCCATGCTGGTGATGTGTTACAAAGTCCCTTCTCTCCTGATGTGCTACCAGGCTTTTTCTCACCATCTTCTCCATCACCTTGCACGGTATACAAGTTAAGACACCGGCCTGTAGTTTAGGGCCTCCTACCTATCCCCTTTTTGTATGTGTGTGTGTGTATTTTACTATTTACCATTTGTATCTGTAAAATCGAGCTATTAGCTCTTGGACCCCGTCTTTCAAACCAATTTATTTTTTTCCTCTATTATATTTACTGCATATATTTCTCTCTAACACACGCACACATCCCCAGGAAGCAGTCCGTAGCAGCTGTCTAACTCCCAGGTACCTATTTACTGCTAGATAAACAGAGGCACCAGGTTGAAAGAAACTTTGCCCATTTGTTTCCGCCTCCGCCGGGAATCAAACCCGGGCCCTTAGGACTACGATACCCCAGAGCGCTGTCCACTCAGCCGCGAGGCCTCTTAGTGTGTGTGTGTGTGTGTGTGTGTGTGTGTGTGTGTGTGTGTGTGTGTGTGTGTGTGTGTGTGTGTGTGTGTGTGTGTGTGTGTGTGTGTGTGTGTGTGTGTATTTTTGTCCGCGTGGATCAGGCAGCACTGACTGCAATAATACCGTATTTACTACAGGTGTAACTCAGTCCTCCAACTACTTTGTCAACCTTGCATTGTCTGTAGGTCAAGTGTGTTGTCGCGCAGGGTACAGTGTGTCAGCCGAGTACTGTACCAGTACTACAGGAACACGTAATTTACCAAGATCTTGTGCTTTAGACGTTTGCTTTCTCGCCCTACGAAACCAAGAGGAAATGACCTCCATAGCTCCTAATATAATCAAGTGACTTGCGACTCGAGGACTATTCTTAGTTCCAAGGACAGAAGCAGGACAGCATGTTGGATATGGAGGATAGACCCAAGGTCTAGCTACGGGCAGGTCCCATGTAGAACATGGGTGCTCCGTGACCTTCCCTCCTCGCTCAGTGTCTCCAGCGAACCACCACTTTTGAAGCAATTATCACTCCCAACAGTCGCCACTGGCGTATAGATCATAAATCGAGTTCAGACAAACTTACGCTCCTCATCTTTCGATTAGTTCAACAAAAACAGACAAAGTTTTAGTTACGAGTTCCTGGTGCGTGGAAAACTGTAATCACCCCTAGCACTTCCAGTTTGCCTGACTTGGACTAGATAGAATCATGTTATCTCTGTCATGTTACCGTGACAGACATAAGACAACCCGTTAACAGTGACAACTGTACGACGACCACGGAAGACTTGCTGGTAACATATGTTGAGTAACGCGACGCCGAGTGACTTACCTTGGCCAAGTGTAGATGCCACTGACTTCGAATCCATAATGCCAAGATCCCGAGTATTCCCCTGTCCCTTGGGACCGGTGCAGACGCCGTGACCGTGGGCTTTGCCGTCTTCCCAACCGCCGCAGTACGTCCCACCGTCGTCAAAATCAAAACGGCCGCCGTTGACAGCCTTGCTAGTGCCGCTGGCCTGCCCGGTGGAGGCCATGGTGGGGGCCGCCGCCTCTGCTGCAGCTGCTGGCAGCCACGGGCGTGGGCGTGGGCGGGCAGGGCGCGCTGCACGTGGCGCTGCCTCTCCTGACGAAGGGTGTCACGTTAACACTACAGGAGGAACTTATCACTAAGGTGTCACAGCTGCTGCGGCTGCCCCCACCACCAGCGGTCACGGTAACCTTGCCCACTCAGAGTATCCGCAACAGCTGGAGACTTTAGTGCTGCTGCAGCTGTTGAGGCTGAGCAGACGAGGCGCGGCGACGGCGGCAGGAGGAGCAGCAGCAGCAGCAGGAGGAACGGGAGCGGGCGGGCGCCGCGGACACATGCTCCGTCACACTAGCCAAGCCCGCGCGCACCGACCCCCAACACCGCCATTTTAGGCAAGGTGGAGCGGAGGAGCCCGCCAGGGGCCACTAGTGTACAGCGCCGACGGCGGTGTGCACCCGTTGGGCAGCTGTTACACCTGTACACCCTGCTCCTGCCTCCCTCCAGCCCTCACACCGCAACACCTGTAGCTCACCCACCGCTCCTCACACACTACTGACTCGCTGCTCACAACCGCACTCACACCGCATCGATTACGGCGCACCGCCCCCCTCCCACCGCCACACTCCCTGAACACCGCCCCCTCCACCGCCACACTCCCTGAACACCGCCCCCACCACCGCCACACTCCCTGAACACCGCCACCACCACCGCCACACTCCCTGAACACCACCACCACCACCGCCACACTCCCTGAACACCGCCACCACCACCGCCACACTCCCTGAACACCGCCACCACCACCGCCACACTCCCTGAACACCACCACCACCACCGCCACACTCCCTGAACACCACCACCACCACAAGCGCATTAACATTTCACAAGTTCCAAACTATCTAACTAATGGCTAGTTATCTATGGCTATCATTGACAAGCCTCAGATTCTTAAGTGATCAACATGAAACTGCATTTGCCAATTTTCTATCCAAGTGTATCTAAATTCTGGAATATAGCTCATCTTGAAGCTATTTTGAGTCTTTTTAAGTTATTACCCTTCTTTTTTTATAAACGATCGTGCAAACGACACCCTTCTTATCGTTTGCAGATTTGCAAATACAGCGGTTCAATCCTGTATCTAAATTGTTGTATATATATATATATATATATATAGTAAATAACAGAGGCTCCATGACACAGCCTTGGGACACTATTTACAATGGTTTCCTAGTTTTCATTCCATTTATACTAACACCTTGCTTTAGTTCAAGTAATTTTCCGACGATAGTCATTGAGCTAATTGGTCGATAGTTCGACGCAAGTGATCTATTACCCCTTCACAAAGACCAGGGTAAATATTGGTTTGAAAACAGGGTTGTTGATTTATAGAACAAATTATCAGGCGACGTAACTGACGGTGGGTTGTTTAATGGGAAAGTTTAGACGTGCGAGTAACTTTGGTTAGGTATCGATGGGAACTTTCTCCGAGGTGCTAAATAGGCATTCTGCAGTCTCTCTTATTCTCGAGTTCATATACTTTTATGTTTTCATTATGAAATCTTCCCATCAAACAATCTTCCAATTACGAAAAGGATTTCTTCCAATATAAAGCCCAAAAGAAAGATTAAGAAACTAGAAAATATGAAACGCCTAAATCGGCTTTAAAAATAAATGCAAACAAAAAATGGATGAAAAAAATAAACTTGAGAAAGAGTAAAAAAAAAATCACCATTTTCATTGAGAAACCTGAATTGGATTGCTGCTGGAACAGACGTGATATTTAGAGTTGCAGCGTGGAAGACTTGTGGAACAATGGTGAAACATGGCAGGAACAGCTGTGAAACATGGCAGGAACAGCTGTGAAACATGGCAGGAACAGCTGTGAAACATGGCAGGAACAGCTGTGAAACATGGCAGGAACAGCTGTGAAACACATATGGAACAATGGTGAAACATGGCAGTTACCGCAGCAAAACACAGCTGAAACAGGTGTGAAATATGGCGGGTACTGGCCTGGAACACAGGCAAAACAGGTGGAATCATGGCAGATGCAGGTGTGGAACACAGATGAAACAGGAATGACACATGCATGGACACACAGATGCACGGTTACACAGACGAACTGAATCGCAGACGCGTGGATACAGTTAATATACATATGGACAAATTTACAGATCGATCCATTCATATTTCCAAGGGCACAATTATAACGAGGCCATTTGACCAATATAAACGCAGTTTTTTCTTAATTTTTGCATTAAGTTTATAATCTCGGCTCGACTCCCAAACATGCAAAGCCTTAATTACTGGAGTGACTTGGGCTCTGCGGACCAGCAAGACCACATGTCCTACACACGGAGAATGGAATACTCTTAGTTTGTCTCCTATCCCTTGCCCAGAAGAGATGCTTTACAAACCACACTTAATTCTTACTCCAACGACACAGAGGTCAACCCCCCATGACCCCCACCGTAACAAAGTTGTGTGGAAAGGAAGAATGTCGCTCATTTGCAAGAAAATGCCGTTCCACGAACGTACACTAACATAAACAAGCATGCGAGAATGAACTCACGGACGCATAGAAACACGGAAGAACAATGATAGGACGAAAGATGCACGGATCTATATATGTACGGACACATAACCGCATGTATAAATACAGCGGCGGACACATTCATGAGTGTGCATACCTTCAGGCGCACAAACATTTAAGTGCTTGGCTGTAGAGACGAACGGTCGCCGGACGAACAGACTCCTGGAGCACAACCACGCACAAACGTACACACAAACGTACACATGATCACCACATTCAAGATTCTCAAGGGAATCGACAGGGTTGATAAAGACAGGCTATTTAACACAAGGGGCACACGCACTAAGGGACACAGGTGGAAACTGAGTGCCCAAATGAGCCACAGAGATATTAGAAAGAGCTTTTTTAGTGTCAGAGTGGTTGACAAATGGAATGCATTAGGAAGTAATGTGGTGGAGGCTGACTCCATACACAGTGTCAAGTGTAGATATAATAGAGCCCAATAGGCTCAGGAACCTGTACACCTGTTGATTGACGGTTGAGAGGCGGGACCAAAGAGCCAGAGCTCAACCCCCGCAAGCACAACTAGGTGAGTACAACTAGGTGAGCACACCAAATATATGCCCCGTTTTCTTCAACAAGTAAACAAAGAAAAACGACATCTCCAGGGCGTCCATAGGGATTTTTGTCAATAATAACAAATAATAACAATAATAATAACAGTAAATTTATGAAAAATACAGAGGAACTGATTACAGAGAATATATACTTAATAGGTACAGTATTTGTAGTTTTGATAAGGCCACTAATTACGCCCAACGGAACTATATAATTAATGCACGTAGCATCAATTAAGTAGTTCCGCTGAACTACATTTTTGCTGGCAGTTTACGTAACTTGTGTTCAACAAGATGTAGCCAGGTACATCGATACTAGCTTGCAATAAACCAGAGAGTTTGCTGTTTACATACTGTCAGTAAAAAAATTTAATCAATTAGGATTAAAGTTATCGTACGCATTCATGCACAGAATGCGTACGATAACGACTCACCGGGTGCCCCGTAATTTAAAAAGGTTCTTATTTAGCGTTGGTCTTTTTGTATAGAGGATAACTTAACGTTATAAATTAGCGTTATAACGTGACTTTATACAACAACGACATAACGTAGCGTCATAATGTAACGTTGTGACAAACTGCAAGAGACTTCCTGCAAGGAAATATCAAGAATTGTGACGTCACGTGCAGTGTTGCCAGCCGTTATGTTTGGTTTACTACAGAAGACGAATAGTTCAGCCTAATTAAACAAATATAATCTTATATGTTGCTTTGGTTAATGTATTCTTTACTGATAAAATACACCTAGGCAGATACCATAACAACTAATAACATTTTACAGCTAGCGAAATAGCGTCCGGTGTAACATACTGGAGGTCAGAAGAAAATGTATACATCCTAATTAGCATTACATAAATGAATTCCCCAGCCTGGTCTAGAAAAAAATAAAACAAACAAAAGACTGTATGAGCCGGTCGGCCGAGCGGACAGCACACTGGACTTGTGATCCTGTGGTCCCGGTTTGATCCCAGGCGCCGGCGAGAAACAATGGGCAGAGTTTATTTCATCCTATGCCCCTGTTACCTAGCAGTAAAATAGGTACCTGGGTGTTAGTCAGCTGTCACGGGCTGCTTCCTGGGGGTGGAGGCCTGGTCGAGGACCGGGTGCGGGGACACTAAAGCCCCAAAATCATCGCAAGATAACCTCAAGTATGGGTCCATGCTAAAATAATAATTAATTATAATTATTATAATTTTTAATATAAAGTGCATTTGGAGCATGATAAAGAGGAGTATTCGCAGGTACACAATTCATATAATTCATATAAAGCCATGAATACGCAGTGGGTTTCGGGCATTATAGCGCTTATCAGGTCACTCCACGGAAAACACTGACGGAAGGACTTCTAAAGGAAGGGAAGGGACCTATCAGGAGACAGTTACAGCCCCACTCCTGTGCCAGGTAAGTCCAATACGGGCTCACCATAACCCGTGCTACTTGAAACATTTTGTTCCGAGTAGCTGAATTTTAAATAACAACAACAACATATCAGGAGAAAGTGCAAAGCCATCACGACTATATAACACTTAGAAGAGATCAGGATAAGGATTTGGGAGGAATGGCGCCCAACCACTTGGACGGTCGAGGATTCGAACGCCGACCTGCATGACGCGAGACCGCCGCTCTACCGTCGAACTCGCTAAAAGATCAAAATAGCAGTCCTCTTTACAATACGTTAAGATTGATCAGTGCGTCTCGGGGCGACGGCCACAGCTTTAATAAGGAGCCTGGCCTGAGGACGGGTTGCACAAACAGGGAGGTGTTTGGCGGCTGCATGCTATGAGCACTTGGCCTTTCTTGCAACCCGTCCTCGTCAACAAACGCCAATATACTCATTAATCCACCAGTCTCCAGGTTTCTTTGTTGATGAGGACGGAGAGAACGACTTAGTACTTTGCGAGAAAAGTTTAGAAGCTAATCAGTTGAAATTCATCTCGAAGTGCGTTCGATTGTATGCACAACGAGTCTATTGGACGCAACGCCGAATCTGGTGCGCGAAGACCAATCTGTTGGGCGCGTGACGTGTATATTGGAGGCAGGACGAGTCTGGTGGACACGCGACAAGTCGGGCTCGTGGCGAGTTAGGCAGATGTGGAGCTAATGAGGTGAGCTCTGGGCGAGACAAGTGGGCCGAGGACGAAGGGTGGGCAGCACATGGTCTCGACAAGGACCCACCTCCACTAACAGACACACTCCCTCCTGAAAATAAAAATAAACCCAGAACCCCAACTCCGGGAGGGGTTGCCACGTCTCGCCGGCCAGATAGACCTTGATCTATGGTTACAGACGTCAAACAGACGCCAAAATGACATATGTGACGCATCACCCACGTATACCAGAAGCGTATATAGAGATGAGAGGCTGAGAAGGCAGTGTGGACGTCGCTATTGTGTAGAGGCGAAAATAATGTGGCAACATCTTACCTTCTGTTTACCTGATAGGTAGAAATACCTAAGATCCTTGTATCGGAAGAGCATGGGGGATGAGAACGACGGAAGAGAGGATCCAGACGATAAAAAAGATAAAGAGGAAGTTGGGGGTAGAAAGGGAGAACCAACACAATAATTATCTTTCAATGAGGATGAAAGATAAGTGTGTGGTGGGGGGGGGGAGGAAGATGCAGAGAATGGCTGATGGTGTAGGGTGAAATAGGGGAAACGATGATGTAGGGGAGGGTGAGGTGGGGTAAGGGTGATATGGAAGGGAAAGTGGTGTATGATAGAGGTGATGATGCAGGCGGGGAGGGTGAAAGGTTATTTAATGCACAACCTTGATAACCTCCACCCGCTGGAAAAAAAACTCGTGATTCCATTCACTCAGTGATCGTATCTCCTTGGGAAGAAGCAGCTTGCGATATTAAAATAATCGAGATTAAAGCATTGAATCCCACCCAGCATGTTCCTTCAAGAAATACAACATTTACCTTAAAATAATAATAATGAGGAAAGCTATGAGTCTCTTAACATGAGATCTGAAACTGCATAAACATTAATGAGCCAACTTTCTTCATTCCTTTCCTTCAGAAAGGAACAGAGAGCAAAGCACAAATTAAGAATCTGGAATCGTCTAAGTTAGCCAGTGAAATGTCACGCCGTAAACAGAGGGGCACTCTGTGAAATAAAGAAAATTGGGGAAACTGAATTGAGTCAAAGAAGGCGAGATGAAGCCTCATTCAGATTCCAAGTCTAGAAAGACAAGAGCAGACCTGCCCGAAGCTGTACATGCTAAGAATACTATAATGACAGCCCGTCCTCATCAACAAAGGTCAATGTTCATTCCAGGCAGCCGCCAAACCCCCTGTGTAATAATGAAAAACGCTGTATCTCAACTGATGACGTTCAAACATTTGTTGTACAGAGCTTCACTGACGACCTCTATTCGAATTGCAACTAATTGCTTCCCCCCACGCACTACAAATACAAATAATTGTCAATAAACCCTAACCTAACGTACGTCAAAATATGCAAATATATAATAATATTTATATGTTTGATAAATTTCCTATTTTGAATGAACAGCATGATAAACTTGATGAATGTGTCACACTACATTCATCAAGTACTACTACTTAATGCAGCGTCTGGGATGCTCACAGACTTAGATTCGAATCCTCGTCACGACCCCTGTGGATTTGTTCATTGATGAATGTGTCTTTGGGGTCGGCCGCTATAGATGGAATGAATGTAGCCTGAAGATGGGTTGTTGTCTGATATACTGCATCGTAACCCTACGTTAATATGAATTAAGATAATAATTTCTCAAAAATAGATTACATAGGTCCATTAACAATATCCGCCCAGTTTGTTACAGTAAGAAAACGTAAGCATGCGAATTGGAGAATGTCAATTCTCTTGTCTGACAGTCGCGCCCCAGTTGGTCTGGCTAGCATACAAGTGACAGGATGAACAGCCAGTTTGGCTGTCTTCCAACTGGGGAAGAGTTTTACATGCTGCTGTGGGGAAATGTTAACCCACAGGATGTTAACCCACAGGATGTTCGCCCACTGGACGTACTCCTTGGTTTAAAATTGAAAAAAAAAAAAAAATATTTGTTCCTAACACAAACACTGATTACTGATAAATATGTCTAAAAACATTCATATAAATTAATAGATTTAATCTGATTTATATTTAGGCCATGTTTTTAATGCAATTTACTCTAACGTTCTGAGCTTGTAACAAGAAATCAAAAAACAATCCGTCCTCACACCAAGTCCATTCAATCCAGCAGCTGATCCTAAAGACGCATTAATCACTGTTAACATTCTGTTAATTTAAAATAGGAATTGTCTCAAATATAAATATTATTTAATAGTAGCATATTGTACATATTTAGGCATTGGTTTGGTTAAGTTAGATGTTTAGGTTCTGTTGGCGATTATTTCAGCCCATCCTCGACTGAAGTCCATTACATTCAGCGGTCGACCCCACAGACGCATTCATAAATTTTAACATGCTGTTCATTCAAAACGGGAATTTTCTCAAGTATAAATTAACATTATAATATATTGGCATATAGTGTATATATAGGCATAGGGTAGGTTAGGTTAGGTGCTTAGGTTCTGTTGGCGATTATTTGTATTTGTAGTACGTGGGTGAAGCATTTATAGCGTTGTGATTCGAACAAAATTCGTCAGTGAAGCATTTGTTTCGGATATGTTCGAACGTCAGCAGTTGTGAGTCGTGTGTAAACCGCTTTTCATTCATAAACAGCTGGGGTTTGGCGGGTGCATGGAATCACTTTTGGATCTTTGTTTGGAGGGCGGGCTGGGATAGAATAGACTTGAGTCGAGGACGAGTTGCTGTTCGAAAAAAATCGGACGAAATTCATTGTAGATTGTGTGTAGTGCTTTTATTCATCAAATAAAAACTGCAACAAAAATAATATTAGCAGTAATAATAAAGTTAAAAATATAAAACAGCATTATTATTAAAATAGTCACACAGTTTAAAAATATATACATCAGAGAACAAATCTGCATAAATATTTATGCAGTATGGCAACAATTTCAAAATCTATAAAACAGTGTTAGCCCCCCTTAAACCATGTCATACATTACATATACATGTACACATTAAAACATGCATTTTATTGTTTTACCTTACTACTGAATCCAAAAGACATTGTTTTTATACTGCCATTTATAAATGTAATTTTTAATGACTATTTAAACTATCATCTTTATTAACAAAATATTAATCTTGTGACCTCTTGAAGGCTGCCAGAGGCAGTCGACACCAGCTGGGACAGACGGTCGAAAATTCGCAAATATTCGGCAGACAATGAATGACAGGGTATTGGCAGGGAGTCAGGATATCAGCGGGAGGGCAAGGCTATCAGTAAAATGACTAGACTGTGAGTAGGAATGCATAGGAATCGGAGAGCAACTCGAGCCGCAAGTTCACTACACCGTCAGTAGCATCGGTAACAGCATCAGGCATCATCATCATCATCATCACCAGCAGCAGCAACTGCAGGCATCATCATCGAGTACGTCAGGACGTCAGCAGCAGAGGTAACACAATCATAACCAGGGTTAATGCAGAGCAGCCCACAGCCGGTGCTCCACTGAAGCACTTCTCGTCGCCAGGTCCGCAGTACACGCCATAATATCCCAACATTCCTCCTGCACACATTATATCGTCCACCTGTTTTGAGTACACAAGGTAAAGTAATTATGAGGAGAAAGCGTTAAGTCATTTGACTATATAACACTTAGAAGGGACATGAGGATGGAAAAGAGTAACAGCACCTAATCAATTGGAGTATTGAGAATGTGTCCACTTCAATTGGAATGCTATATAATAAATAACGGCAATGAATCCTGAACTGCTGCAAGACTGGTCCCTGAACTTATAGAACTGAACTACGAGGGAAGCCTTAAAGAGACAGACTTCACAACACTGGAAATGAAAAGAAAGTGGCGCGACATAATCACAAAATATAAGATACTTAAAGACATTGATAAAGCGACCTTGAACGAGAGATAACAGATGGAGAGTAAAAAATACAGAAGAACCACAACAGCATAAGGAAGCACTTGTGTGAAAGGACAGCAAACAAGCATTTGGAAGAAGTAGAGGTAGGTAAAGAAAACTCCACACATAGTTTCAAGAGTAATATTATGCAGCAGTAGAGTTGGCAGCCATTACAAAAGCCTTTCAGTGACTAAGATGGGATCTATGAGCTGATTCTCGCCCTGAAAATATAAAGATGAGCACATTCACACATAATGCACATAATCAACCCGATCATTACAATACCGTGTTCTCCAGATCGAGATCTCCTTCATAATAGCAACCGCAAGCGTCAGCACTGCCGTTGACAGCCTCTGCCACTGTGATGTATTCGGCAAAGGGCTTCTTGTAGACACACAGTTGGTAACACGCCGCCTCCAAACTCGTCACGGGCTCATCCACCTCCACCTGCCAGGGGAATTGACGCGAAATCGAATTTTTAACTTTTTGTTAAAAAGTTATGTTACAAATTATTATCTGAACAAATTTAAAAACTTTATGTCAAATATATATATATCAAAATTACTTCAATTAATCTTCTATATCAAATTACTTTGCCAAACTTAACAAAGAAAGCATTAAAGATCTCACCGACTCACTGTGAAAACACTTTTCTCATTAACAGACCCAAGACTTTCAACCATCAAGGGATATATATATATATATATATATATATATATATATATATATATATATATATATATAGAGAGAGAGAGAGAGAGAGAGAGAGAGAGAGAGAGAGAGAGAGAGAGAGAGAGAGAGAAGCCTTAGAAGTATATACACTAAAGAACATATTTTAGTTCTGGACTAAAGTGTACTTGCTGGTTAGTCAGTAAGTTATTGTGGTAGCGTTAATAACCTTCTCGAAGTTGAGAGGCTTTAAGCCCCAAACCAAACTCAGCCGTCAGACATCTGAGATATTTCAGATGTCTGACAGATTCAGATATTTCAGATGATTTTAAACAGACATTTCCATCACGTGCCACGGCGAGGGGTAATACTATCTAACAACTATTTCATTATTTTGAATTTTTTAAATTTTAAACATTTAAAATTTTAACTTTTAAATATTTAATTTATAAATTTTAAATGTTTAATTTTATAAATTGTACATTTAAAATGTTGAATTTTGACATTTTAAATGTTTAATTTTATACAAATGTATTACGTTCAAAATATTTGCACTTATACTTTCGTTATTTTGTCAATCACTCAAGGGCCCTTACTCGATCTTTTAAATATTAAATGATGTTTTTAAGTTAACTTAACTGCCTACTTAACAAAAATGTATCATGTGCCAAATATTCAATCTGGGCCTACCTTACCTTGAGGATACCTTGAGGTGCTTCCGGGGCTTATCGTCCCCGCGGCCCGGTCATCGACCAGGCCTCCTGGTTGCTGGACTGATCAACCAGGCTGTTGGACGCGGCTGCTCGCAGCCTGACGTATGAGTCACAGCCTGGTTGATCAGGTATCCTTTGGAGGTGCTTATCCAGTTCTCTCTTGAACACTGTGAGGGGTTTGCCAGTTATGTCCCTTATGTGTAGTGGAAGCGTGTTGAACAGTCTCGGGCCTCTGATGTTGATAGAGTTCTCTCTCAGAGTACCAGTTGCACCTCTGCTTTTCAACGGGGGTATTCTGCACATCCTGCCATGTCTTCTGGTCTCATGTGATGTTATTTCTGTGTGCAGGTTTGGGACCAGCCCCTCTAATATTTTCCACGTGTAAATTATTATGTATCTCTCCCGCCTGCGCTCAAGGGAATACAGATTTAGGCTCTTTAGTCGGTCCCAATAGTTTAGATGTTTTACCGAGTGGATTCTAGCAGTAAAGGATCTCTGCACGCTCTCCAGGTCAGCAATTTCACCAGCAGTGAAAGGGGCTGTCATTGTGCAGCAGTACTCCACTCTAGAGAGCACAAGCGTTTTGAAAAGTGTCATCATCGGTATAGCATCTCTAGTGTGAAAAGTTCTTGTTATCCAACCTGTCATTTTTCTTGCAGTTGTGACGGCTACTTTATTGTGTTCTTTAAAGGTAAGGTCTTCCGACATGAGTACACCCAGATCCTTTACATTGCCTTTTCGTTCTATGTTATGATTTGCCTGAGTTTTGTACGTGGTTTCCGTTTTTATATTTTCATTTTTTCCATAGCGCATGAGCTGGAACTTGTCTTCGTTAAACACCATATTATTTTCTGTAGCCCATAGAAAGACCTGATCTACATCTGACTGGAGGTTCGCCGTGTCCTCTATGTTGCCTACTCTCATGAAGATCCTAGTGTCATCTGCAAAGGATGATACAGTGCTATAGGTTGTGCTCTTGTCTATGTCCGATATGAGGATGAGAAAAAGTACTGGAGCAAGCACAGTACCCTGGGGGACTGAGCTCTTAACGGTTGACGGGTTGGATTTTATTTTGTTGACTATTACACATTGGGTTCTGTTGGTCAGGAAATTGTAGATCCATCTGCCTACTTTTCCGGTAATTCCTTTTGAGCGCATTTTATGGGCAATAACACCATGGTCACATTTATCAAAAGCTTTTGCGAAATCTGTGTAAATTACATCAGCGTTTTGTTTGTCTTCCATAGCATCTAATGCCATATCATAGTGGTCCAGCAACTGCGACAGGCAAGAGCGCCCTGTTCTGAAACCATGTTGTCCGGGGTTATGGAGATGCTGTGATTCCATGTATTTTGTGATCTTACTTCTTAGCACTCTCTCAAAAATTTTTATGATGTGCGATGTTAGTGCTATCGGTCTGTAATTTTTTGCCTCTGCCTTATTTCCTCCTTTATGAAGTGGTGCTATCTCTGCTGTTTTTAGTATATCAGGAATAACGCCAGTATCTAGGCTTTGTCTCCACAGAATGTGAAGGGCCTGCGATAGTGGTTTTTTACAGTTCTTGATGAATATGGAGTTCCAAGAATCCGGGCCTGGTGCGGAGTGCATAGGCATACTGTTTATGGCTTCTTCAAAATCCAGTGGGGATAGGGTGACGTCTGATATATGATTTGATGTTGGTATCATATCCATGAAAAATTCATTTGGGTTATCGATCTTTAGTGCGTTTAATGGCTCGCTGAAGACAGAGTCGTATTGCTTCCTCAGTAGCTCGCTCATTTCTTTGTTGTCATCGGTGAAAGTTCCATCTTCCTTTCGCAGGGGCCCGATACTAGATGTGGTTTTTGATCTTGATTTTGCATAGGAGAAAAATATTTCGGGTTTCTCTCTATTTCACTGATGGCCTTTTGCTCTCTTTCCCTCTCCTGGCGTTTTGTATGATTCTTGTAGCTTGAGTTCAATTTTCCTATTTCGCTCG
>WNGS01165523.1:23410660-23432770 GCA_020271785.1 Procambarus virginalis | reverse complement strand
CATGTCAAGTCAATACATTGCACTTGAATTAATGCTGCTAGTATTTTGTTTGGCATCTGAATATGAACTTTCCTATGTTTTAGTATAGTACTAAATGTGTATAGTTTCCTATGTACAGTATAGTTAATTGCAAATTTGGAATAGGCCTTATTTTAAACAGGAAATTAGTGTGAAGAAATAGGATGTACAGTACTTGTTCCACGAGCAGCACGCCTAGGAATGCAGGAAATTTTCACATCCGTGTATATTACCATTAATTTGCTCACATTCTAATTTGATGTGAGATATACAGCTTTCTAGTTCATGACTGAAAAATTTCTTGGTCAGCCAATTTTCTGATGGCTTTGTTTGCTCTAAAAGTTTTAGGATAACTTTCCAAGTCATAGTTTTACAGTGTCCATGGCTAAATGGACTGATGTTGATCTACTGTATTGTTGAAGTATTGCAGAGTCATGGCCGTGGGCTACTCAAGTGTTGAAGTCTTGCATTTGTGCGAGTTGCCAGCTGTTGAAGCTTTGTGGTAGCAACATATCCTTAAGATCTATATGTATAGTTCCATCTAATTATTATATAATGGTGTACTATCATACCTCCCTATTTTATTGTATAGCTAATTGGAAAAATGGCCAATGACTATGATTGCAACTGTTTAATATTTTAATAGTAATCTTTTGTTGGTATTCTTCTTGAAGGTTAAAGTTGTGGAGAAATAATTGATACATTATAAATGAGTTTGCAAGCGAGATAATGTGGACCAGGTTCCCAAAGCCTCCCAAACATTGTTTCAGTTCATTAAATCTATTTCATATATAATTCCTCAAGTTGCTATATACCTGATCTTTCAACTGTGTTGCAGTGAATGTAGACTGTTAGCATAGCTTGAATTATTTATAATTCTACTCTCTTTGAGCATATTCCATTAACTTTGTCCTTTGCTTCATATTGACTCGACCATTTTTTAATTAGATCCTTTCTTCATTTTTGGCCCTTGCCCATTGTACATCACAATTTTTGTTTTTCTTATCGAACACTAAATTTTCCCTACATTGCTCTTATTTGGTTTTTATATTTCAGTACTTTCCAAATTTCACTTATTTAAAAAATATATTTAATGATTTTTTTTTTAAATATAACTTTGTAGAAAGTATTGGTAACCGACATAATAAGGTATGTAGGTCATGAACATTTTGAATCATTGTGGGGTCTTGTCATTATTGTGGTCTTGCATCAGAGTTGGCACTAACTTTTCTCGCAGATTAATTCGTGCCATTTTTCTTTACAATAGAGTATTTTACATATGGCTTAACGTAGATAAATGTCCACTGAATTATTGATTTTATTTTATTCATATACTTTAGCGTTATTTACTACTGTAAGTGTACAGTCATCTTGTAGGCTGTATGGATGACTACTATATTCAAATGTGGGCAATCTCCCAATTTATGAATGGGGATACATTCGTAAACCATTTACAAATCGGCTGTTTAAACTCGAAACCTGATTTTCCTTAGATGCAATGCTATGAACAGTTGTCCTTCACCCTTGCTCATCTTTTGATGGGTGCTCCTGATCTTTCTTCACTCGTCTAACTTGCTGTACAGTATATCTGATTCGTTCAGGTGAATTTTAACGAAGCTTGGCACATCATTACCACCTCATTCTTGTATGTCTCTAAACGTGTTGGCTTAATAAATCTGACTACTGTTAGCAAGAGTTGAAAGTTATCTGCTCCTGTACCTTCCAGTGCACCAAATAAAATCTAAAAATTGTTCAGAAATGTGTCAGTACCTGTATGTATGACCACCTCTAGCTTAATCTAACATACCAGGTCATGTTTAAATCCCACACAATGAGCTTGGAGTATCTAGGACCGAGCTTTTTCTAATTTCAAATTTTTTATTGACCTCGTCAAACATGTACAGTATATGCTTGGGTACAGTATTTTCTAAAATGTTATGTAAATTCACTATTCAATATGCATATCAATGAATGGATTATGCTGTTCAATCAAAATAGTGTGTACAGTACTGGTTATTTAGAATTTTCGAGTTCTAAAGATTCCATGGATGCAAGTTAACACTAGACCTTTGACAATTGTTAATCATACAGTATTGGAAACAATCCTGAAAACCTTTGCTTCCTTTCTGGAAATTATTTAAAATAACTTGGCACTGGATGAATCGCCATTAATTTACTGGTGCCCATGCTCGAAACATTGATGCCATGCAAAATTTCAAGGACTTGTATGGATAACAAGTTTGATATTGTTTGCCTTTTATGCGTTTCTGTTCTTTGGTATGGCACCTTGGTGATGTTAGCTCCCGCGATTATTCTGCAATTGCATCTCCTACATAGCCTCCCCGGTTGGTGCCTCTTTTGATAATTACTTGTATGGATAATAAGATATTCATGAAGTCTATTGCAAATCAATTTGGAAATTCTCGATTTGACGTTTACAACCTTGTCCTCGCTGGCAAACTTATCTGATTAGAATTAAAAAATTCTACTGGTACCCTTAGAAAAAATGCTTTATACAGAAAAGAAAAATATATATATATATATATATATATATATATATATATATATATATAAATATATATATAATAATAATATTATATATATATATAAATATATATATATATATATATATATATATAATATATATATAAATATATATATATATAATATATATATATATATATATAATATATAAAATATATATATATATACAGGTGATGAGTCACAATAACGTGGCTAAAATATGTTGACCAGACCACACACTAGAAGGTGAAGGGACGAAGACGTTTCGGTCCGTCCTGGACCATTCTCAAGTCGATGTCGTCGACTTGAGAATGTCGTCGTCCCTTCACCTTCTATGTGGTCTGGTCATCAATATATATATATATATATATTGTTGATGCACCCCAGGAGATTTAGCCAATTTAGGGTGCACATTTAGAGGGTTAAGGGTACCAAAGAATGTAAAGTGGTGGGTTTGTTCATCATATCTTTAGCCACATTATTGTGCTCCTCATCTGTAACCAATACTGTACAGTATTTGGTTGAAATTACTGTATGCTGAAAATCAGGATTTTGCCTAGGGGGCTTTGGGATTTGTATTGTCTTGGTCAAATCCAAATTTACTAGGGAATATCTAGTACAGTGTGGGTTGTCTGATGGGAAACTGCTATATGAAGACTCTGATTTTGATGGATCCAATGAATTGTACGTTATTATTTAAAATTTTAGCATTTCATGTTTAATTTTGGATTTAATAATGTAAATATTTTTTCTATCAATACTATAATCCTAAAATTAATTCAATTTATAATACTGATCTTATGGAGTCATGATGTATGATCACATTTAGATATTCAAAGTTACCGAGTTACTAATATTACATAGATGTAAGTTTCCTTACTAAACTATGCCATTAGGTATGACTGATGAAGATGCACAAGTAAAAACACAAATGCTAGAACCTACTGACACCTGCTTATTAAGACGAACAAGTTGAACTTTCCTCCTTTGAGTGCCAAATTAAATGTTATTGGACAGCAAGCAAGTGCGCTTCTGTGCCACCTTGAGCCCAACCACTTGGGCTGGACGGTAGAGCGAAGGTCTCGCTTCAAGCAGGTCGGCGTTCAATCCCGACCGTCCACAAGTGGTTGGGCACCATTCCTTCCCCTCCGTCCCATCCCAAATCCTTATCCTGACCCCTTCCCAGTGCTATATAGTTGTAATGCTTGGCGCTTTCCCCCTGATATATTATATGTGCCACCTTGATTTTCTGCCTGGCCCGTTGCCAATTGTTACTGTTTATAGCTACAGTATTATTTTAAAAATGGACTAAAATGCCACTTCATGTTGCAATAGCATATTAAGCATAATTTATGGTGCAATATACAGTATATTTGAGAGTTACATTATACATAATTTTCATTGTGCGTTTTCACTTGCAGGAATGTATCATTTCTGGCATGTTGTCGGTATCGGGGAAGAAAGTGTTGCACATGGACCGTAACAAGTATTACGGTGGGGAGAGTGCCTCCATTACGCCCCTGGAGGATCTCTTCACAAAGTTCAATCTTCCACCACCAGAAGAGACATACGGTCGTACAAGGTAAATCTTTTAATAGTGTGTTCTCTTGAACCCTATTATGTAGTTTTCCATGTGATTGTTTTTGTATAAACATGGTCTGTTTGCACTAATGATGGCATGCACACATTATCATGATGTATAATTTTGTGCTATAATAGCATGTTGTAATAGTCGTATCAGGTTTATGGGACTACTGTATTAATTACTTCATGTGTAAGTTATGCCTTGGCAATTTTTTTTTTTTTTTTTATAAACCTTGAGTATTTATTTTCTCTTCAGGGACTGGAATGTTGACCTCATTCCCAAATTTCTGATGGCTAATGGTCAGTTAGTAAAACTTCTCATCCATACCGGTGTCACTCGTTACCTGGAATTCAAGTCGATTGAGGGTAGTTATGTGTACAAGGGCAACAAAATTTCCAAAGTTCCTGCTGATGAAAAGGAAGCCTTAACGTCAGGTGAGGACATGTTTAATCCTTCGTATAACGAACTGTGTTGTCAATATTGTCACTTGTGGTCATAGCTTGAATTTTCCTTCATATATATTGGTATATAGTTATTAGAACCCTAATGTGCTGCTTGATTACTTCCTGTTCCTTTTTGGGTGTATCCGTAAGTTATTCACTGACAGAGGCTAGCGGGAGTAATGAATAGGTCAAAATATACACACCTATTGTCACTGGTGTATTTTTTTCCATATCTGCATCCTTCCCTCTTGCTCTCATCCTTTCTTATATTTATACCCCATTCTTTATAAAAACTTTTTCACTATTATACCCCTCTTTGTTGATATTTTCCAACCCCATTAAAAGTAAGAACAGATAAAATTATATACATTCTGTGGTGTACAAAATTTCCCATTTTGGTTAAATTTGATTAATTTTTCTCTAGATCTGATGGGTATGTTTGAGAAGCGTAGGTTCAAGAACTTCCTAGTTTTCACCCAGGATTACCGTGATGACGATCCTACAACATGGAAAGCCATGCCAGGTTTTGATCCTAAGAACACAAATATGAGTGCAGTGTTTGCTCATTTCAACCTTGACAAGAATACCATTGATTTTACTGGACATGCTCTGGCACTCTACAGGTAAGATCTTTCAATGTTAAAAGTTACAGCTCCCTATCACTGTAGCTAGACTTTAGTTAATATAAATTGTCATTTTCACTTCTGTGGTTTGGTTACTAATAGTGTCTTTTATATTTCATATTAAATGAGATGTACAATTTTACTTAATTTTTTTATTGAAAAGAATTGATACAAGGAACAAGGCTCAGTAGAAGTGGTTTGTTAGGGATTAAATTAAATGCATTGTTGTGTTGGATAATTTACAATTAGCACTGCACCTGTCGAGTAGAAACTGGAGTGCTGCTGTTGTGGACATATGCAGGAGTTAGTGGAAGTTTGTGTAATAGTGGGACTAGTATAATGAATGCACAATTAATATTTTGATAAATATTTACCGTTTTCTGGATTCCTCCCGTCTGATGTCTTGACTCATATAAGCAGGAAAATGGTAATAAGTAAGTTCTTTTAACTGCTCTTAATATTCTTCAGAGATGATGATTACTTAAATAAGCCAGCAAGTGACACCCTCAAGAGAATCAAGTTGTACAGCGACTCCCTTGCCCGCTACGGCAAATCTCCCTACCTTTATCCTCTTTACGGTCTTGGTGAACTTCCTCAAGGTTTTGCTAGGTGAGTTCTAACCATATCTTGTAATGTCTCATTATTCAGCTGTATAACTTATGCAGTTTTCTTACTCTTGTGTACCTTGCCAATCCCTGTAGCTTGTTTTAAATGTATTTGATAGTTATCCTATTTGAATAAGGAATTTAGCAGTCCCAAGTTCAAATCTTTACTCGGGTGGTTTATTTTTTAATCCAGTTAAAGCTAGTTTAGGTAGTATAGCTATATCCTCAGTAACTTGAAAGAAAAGATTCAAATGTATCCAGAATGTTTGTGACACGTTTCCATCTTGGTATAATTGCAACTTCAGGTCCTGTTAGTTAACTAGGAGTTGCTATTCTGGCCTCAACAGTCTCAACATTGTAAGTAGGCAACTTTGCAGTTGCCGGGTGCCAAGTTTATGAAGAAAGTTTCATGACAATCTTAACTGATAATGGATTCACGTTTATTTTCATCATGTTTTAACCCTTACGTTATACAAGGGTTACATAGGGCATTATCTTCTGCAAAGAAAAATGGTATTCAAAATAAGGTTTCTTCCAATAATAAAACCGTGCCTGGAGCAAAAGAAATGGCACAAATCCAGTAATTTTTAAAGATGGCAGATATTTACTGGATGCCTCAAATAGTGTATTGTGTAGGAATTTCAAATGTTGCATAGTACTTAAAACATACGATGGAATGTACATTTAAAGAAATAAACATTCTAAGCTCTCAAGTTATATATAATCATTTTTTTTTATTCAATAATACTATTGAATGGTTATAAATCTTAAACTAAAAATTGGTAGCTTTGCTGCCATGCTTATACTTGTATAGTAAAAAAAAAAAAAATCTAGTGGATGCTCTTTATTTTGTATTACACCTGCTGGAAACATGCCTTGTATAAACTTTTCATTTGTAGTACCATTTTCAATTTATAGGTTGTCTGCAATCTATGGAGGTACCTATATGCTGGACAAGCCTATTGACGAGATTGTTATGGAGGGTGGTAAGGTGATTGGTGTACGATCAGGGAATGAGACCGCCAAATGCAAGCAAGTGTACTGTGACCCAACCTATGTGCCTGACAGAGTGGAGAAGGTATGATGCATAATTGATTTGTTGCACCTCTTTTCTTTGTGGTGTATTTTTTATACCATGTTAGGAAAATACTTGGCCAAGTTTTCTTTAAATGTTCCTCTTATTTGCATGTCAAAGTTTAGCATAAATTTTGTGATTTAGGTTTCTAGTTTTGTCTGGATTACGTTTAATGATATTAGTATCTGTATCCTGCTGATAAGGTCAGTATAACTAAAGTTTTGAGGGATGCTACTAGTGTTTAACATGGACTTGTGTTGAACTTTTGACTTGCTGTTAAGTTTTCATTACAAAGAACATCTCATTAATTGTGCATACAAATAATGGCCTGTTACAAACATGATCAGTAAAGTACATTATAGCATAATGACGAAGGCATGGGTGGTTTTGACATTTAAAATGTCACGATCCATGGGTACATTCTAGACTGGCCACATTCCAGGCATCTTGGGGGGGTTCTGCTCAAACACCTAAAATATTTATACTCGATGTTTTCTGTTAGTTTTTGGGTCATTGCTATAAATTTGATGTCAAAATGTTCACAAAAGAATTTGTTAGAGTATAGATGCAAAATGCTTTGATATTAGAATTTACATGACTGGGCTGAATCAAAACATTTGTAGAAACATTTAAGCATTCCTCATATTTCTCAAGTCCTCAAAATTTTCAACAAAAGTAAAAATATAACATCTGCACATCATTGATATGTTGCTGGATAAAGATAATGAACAATATTCCTAGAACCCAGGTGACTAGAAAATTAACAAACGTTCATACATTTCCAGCAGGTAATTTACAAAGCATAATGACAATTCTAGCAAGCAGAGCAATTATTATGAGTGATACAGCTGATAAGCTATGCTCACAAGGGGGCATTTTGAAATGGATAATACGTTTTAGCATCATTGGAACACTTGCTGTCATACCATGCCAGATTTTTGTTTATAGCAGATCCAAGAAATATTGGAACTATGATTAATGACTGAAGAAAAAACTAATAAAGAAACTTGATAAGGTCTAATCAGTCAGGGTTGAGAAGTAGAGCTGCAAGCAATAAAGAAAATAGAAAGTTACTTGGCCGAGGAACAGAATGTGTAATTACATGAGGAGCTATGTTTAGCTGCTATATCTGCTATAGGGCAGATTGTACCATGAACTGTTTTCCAGTAAACACACACACAATTACTTCAGACATGAGTGTATGTAGTTAAAAAAATGACCTGCAGTGCATTCAAAGTTTTATAAATTGTAAATATATGCACCATGCATAACTTAATTAATGCAATTATAAGCTTGTGTTTGCAGCGATACACATCAAAGTGGCTTTTGATCAAATGGGGCTGAATACAGTTAGCTGATTACAAAAATTCTATGCTCTTTTAAAGTATACATCTAAGATACTGTATAAATATGATCAATGTGGTCAGATGCTATGAGGTATTTGTTGCATTTAAACAATCTGCTTGAAGCTATACTAGAATATGGCTAAATACTTCTTAAAGGTGGTGACACTGATTCAGAATTTGTCAATGAAACCTGGTTTTTGGATAATGAAATTCAGCTAATAAAATTATTGTTCCTTGAACATGGAAGTATTAGGACTGCTACTATATTCTCTGAAAGCATGTATATTTAAGTGTACTCTCTAAACAAAACATGTAGCCAAAGAAATTGGTTCAAAAGTGACTGGAAATTTAGTTTATATATATGCTGATTTAGCTGTGGATGGTTGTACAAAACAAAGTACTGTATCGGCAACAGTGTTGAGAAATGTTTAGATTAGTTGGTGTTGAAAATATTGTGCCAAGGGCTTGATCGAATTTGAGATGAACACAGGCAAGTGCTTATCTGCAGACATTAAGCAAGGCACAACCAATGAACTGAAATGAGGAAAATTTGGTATTGCAACTTGATGAATTATATGAACTTAAATGGATATATTTCTTTATTCCAATCTTGTCCCCACTTTTGCCCCACATTGTTCATTTTGTCAGGAGCCAACCTTGTATATGTCAAAGTTCCAAGACAAAACATTCTCAAAGTCTACTCCTGGTGCCATTTCTATGAACTGTGTGATTTGTACATTACTGGCTGGAAATGGCTAATTTTAAATTGTTTCCTATAATCCTGGGCTTTGGGTGAATGTTTCATCTTTTATTTGCTTTTCTCCATAGTTGAATTAAATTATTTTTTAGGTTGGGCAAGTGGTACGTGCAATCTGCTTGATGGATCACCCAATTAGTAACACAAAGGATGCTCTCTCGACACAAATCATCATCCCACAGAAACAAGTTAATAGGACTTCTGGTAAGAAATACAAATTTTGACGATAAATGAATCTCTATAAGTTGTTGCAGCAGTTGGAAGCCCTACCACTAGGGTTTTGTTTAGTTGGGGTGATAGTGTAGATGCTTTTGGTTTAAAAGTACTGTACAGTATAATAGAATGCAATAGCCATGTAGTGGGAATTGGACTATTATGTACAGAACACATTTTGATGAATTTGGTACTTTTCAGATATCTATGTATCTCTGGTGTCGTACACACATCAGGTGGCAGCCAAGGGCTGGTTTGTGGCCATGGTGAGCACTACCGTGGAAACTGATAACCCTGAAGCAGAAATCTTGCCCGGCCTCAACCTTTTGGGACCCATTAAGCAAAAGTGAGCATTAAAATTAACTTGATGTAAAGTAAAAATGTGTTGCATATTAAAGTACTGTACATTGAGCCATTGGAAAAATATACCTTCAGTCGTCTGATAGCTGTTCCCCAAATCTCTTGGGCTTAGTTACTATTCCTTACATATATGGATCGTGCTTCTTATTTTTTCTTCCAAATAGCTTTATCTCGCCCGTTTCATATTTTGACCTTCTTTAAGCACTAACCCTTTGTTGGTGTTTGGTTTGAGAAGCCTTTAAAGGAATAAAAGTACAAATAAGTATTCTAAACAAAAACACACGCACGCACATGAGATTAATATTTATTTGAATGAAATGCACTCAAGCACTCAAATGCACGAAAAGTTCAGTTTCGGTTTCACACAATCTTGTTTTTCATGGTATTTCATAATTATTTAAAGTCTATCAAGAGGTTTTGAAGTGATTGGTTTTGTCAAAATGAAGGAATTTCAGTTGGTTATTTAAGAAGTGTGTACTGGGTATAGAAGTTTATTATGTTTTGAGTAGGAAAAAACATTCTGGGTATAGATATGTAATACTGAATGTTGTAAGTGAATTATCAGATGTGCTTAAATTCCATGCAAGATTAACACCAAATTTAAAGTAGACTTTGATTCTTTAAGGTAATTTATAATTCCTTTATTTCTTAGGTTCGTCATTGTTTCTCCCATCTATAAGCCTCTTGAGGATGGTCAGGAAAACCAGATATTTATTTCTGAATCATATGATGCTACGTCCCATTTTGAGACAACGTGCTTGGATGTGCTCTCTATCTACCGCCGAGAACTGGGGAAGACTTTGACTTCAGCAAGGTGAGCACAATCTGGGTGATGAAGATATGTAAACACAGCAGCTGGCTGGTGCTTATGGGTTGTGCAGCTGTGGTATTGGGACCAGTCACCACCATAACCCTTCATATGTGCTGCCTTCCAGACATAACTTGCTGGCATTAGGAGCTCCAGATTGTGATCCTAGAGCTGGCCCTCAAATACTTCATGAAGAAGTCATGTTGGTTCACCATCATATTTTTTTTCATGAGTTTATACCAAAGTAATGAATTATTTGATGATAGTTTTTTATTGCAAATAAAAGAAAATTTGTAATTAATATTGTGAATATACACTATACAGTGTAGAGAAGGCTAATTAGTGATTCTTAATGATTTAAAGCTGCTTTGATATTGTTAGCTCACTGCTTGTTTCCCTCTCCCTGGAAGTGTTTTAAGAACAGCTGCCACGACTGCTTTCATATTGGCATTGTGCATGCGGTGTAGATGGCAGTGAGTGGTATTTAATTTTTTTATTGGTTTGTGTTTGTTGTGCTGGTGAAAATTGAAAATCATGGCAGTCAGGATTGCGAGGAATAAAAAGTTAAAGAACTATTTGTTTTATAAAGATTTATATGATGAAATATTTAAAGTCAAATTTGTATGTATGTGACCTTCAACCCTGTGTTATGACATTCCTCAGTCTAAACCTTAAGTATGCATGTATAATCCAATGTAGGCATATCAAGTCCTCTCTAGCATAAATGCAGAGGTTAAGAGATCACATTATTTAAAAAAAAAAAAAAAACTTAATATTCACGAGNTTGATGATGTAGCAATATACCTTAAATTTTGTAACTAGCTTATCTAGACTGTAACTTGCTTAACTAAATGAATTTTGGGGTTCGGTCCCTGAGCCCAGTATAACCCTCTGTAACCCTTTGCACTACCGCCCACAAGAGGGGTATCAGGTGAATAATAAATCAGCTAAACCAAATCACATCCTTTGTGTATGCCTACTGGAGGGACTCTAGTTTGTTTTTTGTATATCAGGGGCATGTTTGGTATTTAATGATTTATTGAAGAGCAAATCAATGGTAGATGTTAGTGCTTGAGCAGCATTTATTGTATATCATTGTTGGTATTTCACCAGTATTGCCGACTTAGGGTTTAAATGACTGCTCTAGTGAGGTCTCCAAAGAATTGATTGCTAATATATATATGTATATATATATAATGAGGAGGGGTAGCTCGAATTTGTCCTCGTAGTATTGAAATAAGAGAATAGTTTTGCATGTTGCAGTACTGTACATGAGGGTTACAGTTGCGACATGAGAGAGAAAGTGACAGCTTATGATAGTCTGCGTCAAGCTGCAGACGACGGCCCCCGCCTCCTGCTGCCATCTGTTGACCATCCCCACAACCCGTATTCTTCCGCCTTCCAATAGCCAAGGCAATAATTCCCCCAAATTCAAATCTAAATATAATTTAAATTAAATACACCACTTTCGTTTAGTCAAATTTAAATTGGATAGTAAATGATGTTGTGTTATAAGGAAGGGAAGGAGGAAAGGTTTGAGTGATAATGTGCGAGGGACTAGTTGTGGAGGCGGGGCGGCGAGAGGAGCAGCGGGGCGGCGGTCGTGACAACCTCTTGTCGTAGGGAGTCACCGGTGTAGAAGCGGTGTATATATTTCTCATTTTAGAACTCCTAGCGTGACATCATGGATGAGGAATACGACTGTATCGTGCTCGGTACCGGCCTGAAGGTAAGGGGCATGTTTAGCGGCTGCGATAGGGGCAACTTTGGCCATTAATTTGAGTAAGTTGGTTTCGATCGGTGGCGCGAGTATGGCTTGACATTTGTGAAGCGGCAGGTTGGAGCAGCGAGGATTCACGGGAATGTGTCGGTAAGGGGGGTTTCCTGTCTCTGGTGGCGTCGTTTGTCGCTGGGGATTAGCACCTTGCCACACAGGTGATGCTATACGGGTTGTTGTTTGGTGTGGTTGTGAGCGGGGTTATTGGATAGGGGGCAGGGAAAGGTGATCAGCTGATCTGTGGGTCTCCGCCCCAACATGCTCACGCCCAGTGTGCTGTGGCTCCTCGTCTCCTGTGTTTTGTCACCCGCCTAGCATCTCCTCCTCCTCCTCCTGAATCCAGTTACCCGAGGATTATCTCCACCCGTGTCTCTTTATCCCACTGGTCGCCACCATCCGTGTACCCATTATCCACTGAACTGGCCGTGCCCCATTATCCACTGAACTGGCCGTGCCCCATTATCCACTGAGCTGGCCGTGCCCCATTATCCACTGAACTGGCCGTGCCCCATTATCCACTGAACTGGCCGTGTCCTCATATCCACTGATCTCCGGCCGTGTCCTGGCATTCACTGATCACCACATCCTCTGCCCATGTCCCATTATTAGTTGATCATCATCTGCTCGTGTCCCAGTATCCGCTGATCACTACTTCCACTGCCTGTTATTCACTGATCACCACTACCACCTGTGCTGCCCAGTTATCCGCAAACGCCCACCTTTCTGTTCTGCGTTATCTGGTTATCTACGGATAACCTGCCAGATGTCTCGGCTTAAGATTGTTTCTGTAAAATCAGAATGAAAATTTGTTTCTGTAAAATCAGAATGAAAATTTAAGTGCGCTCCTTTTGGGTGTTTTTGGTATTTGAATATTATGCCAATTGATTTATACACGGCATTTGGATCATATGTCTTATTTATTATTAGTTATTTCGTCTTTTTGTTAGGATATTGAACACGTAATAATTTATGAACCACATTTTATGCATGGCATGCCTAGAGAGGGTCATGGCAGTTGGGCATCTAAAATTAAAAAAAAATCAATTGAATGTTTTTATATATAAATATTCCCAAATGATTGCCTTGTTTGGCAAAGTGATTACTGTATTGTCGGCATATAATGCGTGTTTTTTTTAATGTATAAAAAAAAATTGACCTGTAACTTGCGTTGCTGTATTACGGATGGGAGACTGAGCGCTGTAGGCTAAGGAGCTGGACGAGCATGCTGGGTAAGTGCGCTAGGCACCTAAATTATTTGTGCCTATAAATAAATCAATAAATTACCTTACATTTAGTGTCAAGTATTTTGAAAAGGATGTAATGTTGCAATATTTTAGGTAACTACGGTATTTGAATGGGTGGTGGGTGTATTTCGGCTTCAGAAGCGACGAACAATTTAGTTCATTAGTTTGTCGTGGTTTCTAGTGGAATAAAAATTGCCATTTTTGTATTTTGTAAAATCCTATACTTCTATAATGTAAATTGTAAATTTATCTGCAATTACTCGACACTTTAGTCTAAATGTCCTGCCCGGCCTGCCTTTAGTCTAAAAGTCCTGCCCGAAATGCTTTGCGTAATAGTGGCTTTAGGCATTGTATGTAATAGCTCTATCTATAAATCCATCAACTTTTGTATCTTACCTTGTATGTATGTACATATAAATATATACATATATAAATACATGTACGTATACACATGTATATGTACTGAATAAAATTTGTATTTGTTGTATTTGTATAAATGCATTGTAGTGCAAAATGTGATTGCATATTGTTATCGCCTACCAAATGAAATGGTATCACCCAGATACTGTTATACTGTATAATACATTTTGACAAGAGATTTTTAAGTATAAACATTTAAACATTTTATAATAAAAATTTGTATGCCTTTCTCAACACTATTATGCTTCATTGTATCTGTAGAATACATTTATGTATTCTACAGTTCCAAAATCCAAATGGTCTCTCCGTGCCTCTTGAAATACAGTATTGTACATTCAGAATGGGGGAAAAAAAAGGGTATGTGACCATGAAAAACAAAGGCATGTGACTGTGAAAAAAAAAAGAAGCATGCGATAAAGACGTCATATGTTTTGGTCCATTGTTAACTGTATCTTGCTCGAAAGTGGTGATATTATACAGTACCAGTATCTACAATACAATGTTTATTCAAAATGTGTGTACAATGGGCGTAGGAGTAATGTACAAGGTGTAGGGACAGGAGTTGCACAAACTATGAAGCCACGTCACGGCCCTTGTGGATTTGTTCCTTTGAAGCCACTATTGCGTAAAATAATTCAGGAGGGGGGGGGGGGAGGAAAAAAGCACCAAAAGAGCAATTTTTGAAGTGGTATGCTGCATTGCAGTTTAACTAATTGACAATCAATGTTCAGATACTTGACTCAAGGATGTGCACTTTTATTTTCAAACATTTATCGTAGGCTAGAAAAAATAATTTCAAATCATCAGAAAGAACATGAATGAGTTGCATATATAAAAGCATTCCAAAGTAGCATGTTTGAAAATTTTATATAAAATAGGGATAAGCTTGACTTTTTCTGCACTTCACCTAGTTTTGTAAAACACGTGATGGTGTAAGCAGTTTGTAAAGCCTTCCCCTCCAAGGGAAATGCACTAGCCTACATAGTGCATTATGTTTAATAACTTTGACTATTAAATGTGACTTCAGAAATAAGTAACTAGTGAATTACAGTACATGTGATTTATAGTAAGTGTTCACAGTATAGTTGTAAAATCCCCATCTTCACTATTTGTAAGCAATTGACAGTTCAATACGGAGTAGTTTAGATGTGTACGCAGCTTTTGCATTGATGGGAAACGTGTCTTCTCCCCTAGTTTTTTGTGGCCTCGGCTTAAAGAACAGTGACTAGTTCAACTGAATATTTGTGTGTGAAGTCCATCTTTTGTTTAAAATATGTAGTACAGTACTGATTCCTTATGATTTTTGTTAGGAAGTAAACAAATCCTAATTGAAAGGTGGATGATATCTGAAGGCTTCTTGTGGAGGGTTAGTTGAATAACTTTGTACTTATGGTACTGTAATAAGCAGTGGGGGTACAGTCAAATTGTACACAGGTGTCTTAACAAGGCTAGTTTAAAAATTCATAAAATTATATGCAGGTATGTTAGGTAAGGCTGGGTAGGTTTTAAAATGTTAGATGTTTAGTATGTCTTGTATTAAGTAGGAATACCATACCTAAACTTCCTATACCGATACTTCCAGTCCCCCACATGCTCGCCCACTATATGCCCACCAATTATCTGTCCATATTTTATAATATATATGGCAGTTACAGAGATAAGGTATAATAATTGTTTTTGAAATATAAGCTATACATTTCTTTTTGTCTGGCATATCCTAGGGGACTGATAATACCTCCCTCAATCAGCTGTGATTGAAATGTATTCCTAGGTTAGTTCATACACTACTAGTGACCACCATACAATGACACATTTATCCTCCCTCCCTACCCATCTCCCTTTTATTTTGTGTAGCACAAACCCTGGAAATATTGTGAAGTGTAAGAACTACATATAAAGTGTAAGAGTAAGAGCAAGGTACGTTTTTACACTTTAATAAGTTTTCTGGAAAGTTGGTGAATGGGAAGGCTGTTTTGTGCAGTTATATGCTTTATTTCAAATTTCCACCTCATTACTGGGAGGGAGGACTGAATGAGAATGAGGCTTGTTAATATAGAAACTTAAAATGTTGGCAAGTACTGGCTAAAGAGTTTAGTTTCAGTAAATGGCTCACTGACAAGCAATCTTAAAGCCTGTCAATGTTGGATCTCTGGTACATGAGCTGTAGAAAGTTTGATCCAGGCCAGCCCCTCAACTGCTGACGTAGAACCAATTATATCCTATACATCTAGAGTACATTTTCTTGTTTAGTTTGTGTAGTTCTTGTTGCACTCTTCCATTATTCCTTGACATTTTAATCATAACCTCTCCATGTACTCATCTTACCATGACAATTTCTTAGATAATGAAGCATTTGATGACATTGTGCTCAAAAATATATTTTACATACTATTCAAATTCCTGTTTTCAATTCCCATTGCAATTGATTGCACGTGTTGGTTGAAAAATAGTTTAGTTACGTTTTGATACTTTCAAAGTGTTGATACTGTGTGTGTAGATTGTATGATTGAGCATTTGGCAAGTCATTGGCTTTTTTCCCCTCAGTTATCTGGTACTGTACTGTATTCTTAAAGTATAAAACTTGTATTGTACAAGAATGAACTGTTTACCCATTTCTGATGGAGTGACTGGAAGTGGTCTTCATATCCTCACTTTATATTTTGTAAGCCATGTGGGGGTGTAATGGTTGTCTGGGTTTGTAGGAGACTGAAGCAGAATTTAATTTTTAGTAAAGACATTTATCCTTTAATGTTAAGTGTATTGCACAAAATAAATATGCTTGGGAATTGCACTATATTGATTTGTAAAGTATTGTTCAGACTACATGGTTATCAGGAAGTGGAAAGTAAAAGGGGGAGTTTGGCAACCCCCAAGGGGATGAGTCACACTTGGTGTGGAGTCAGTCATGCGTGAGCCTCAACTGTGTGTGTCAGTCTCCTCTCTGCCATTGCACACTGCACACATGCCTGCATGTCAAGTCAATACATTGCACTTGAATTAATGCTGCTAGTATTTTGTTTGGCATCTGAATATGAACTTTCCTATGTTTTAGTATAGTACTAAATGTATATAGTTTCCTATGTACAGTATAGTTAATTGCAAATTTGGAATAGGCCTTATTTTAAACAGGAAATTAGTGTGAAGAAATAGGATGTACAGTACTTGTTCCACGAGCAGCACGCCTAGGAATGCAGGAAATTTTCACATCCGTGTATATTACCATTAATTTGCTCACGTTGTAATTTGATGTGAGATACACAGCTTTCTAGTTCATGACTGAAAAATTTCTTGGTCAGCCAATTTTCTGATGGCTTTGTTTGCTCTAAAAGTTTTAGGATAACTTTCCAAGTCATAGTTTTAGTGTCCATGGCTAAATGGACTGATGTTGATCTACTGTATTGTTGAAGTATTGCAGAGTCATGGCCGTGGGCTACTCAAGTGTTGAAGTCTTGCATTTGTGAGTTGCCAGCTGTTGAAGCTTTGTGGTAGCAACACATTCTTAAGATCTTTAATGTATAGTTCCATCTAATTATTATATAATACTGTAGTGTACTATCATAACTCCCTATTTTATTGTATAGCTAATTGGAAACAATGGCCAATTACTATGATTGCAACTGTTTAATATTTTAATAGTAATCTTTTGCTGGTATTCTTCTTTAAGGTTAAAGTTGTGGAGAAATAATTGATACATTATAAATGAGTTTGCAAGCGAGATAATGTGGACCAGGTTCCCAAAGCCTCCCAAACATTGTTTCAGTTCATTAAATCTATTTCATATATAATTCCTCAAGTTGCTATATAACTGATCTTTCAACTTGTGTTGCAGTGAATGTAGACTGTTAGCATAGCTTGAATTATTTATAATTCTACTCTCTTTGAGCATATTCCATTAACTTTGTCCTTTGCTTCATATTTACTCGACCATTTTTTAATTAGATCCTTTCTTCATTTTTGGCCCTTGCCCATTGTACATCACAATTTTTGTTTTTCTTATCGAACACTAAATTTTCCCTACATTGCTCTTATTTGGTTTTTATATTTCAGTACTTTCCAAATTTCATTTATTTAAAAAATTATATTTAATGATTTTTTTTTTTTAAATATAACTTTTGTAGAAATTATTGGTAACCGACATAATAAGGTATGTAGGTCATGAACATTTTGAATCATTGTGGGGGTCTTGTCATTATTGTGGTCTTGCATCAGAGTTGGCACTAACTTTTTCTCGCAGATTAATTCATGCCATTTTTCTTTACAATAGAGTATTTTACATATGGCTTAACGTAGATAAACGTCCACTGAATTATTGATTTTATTTTATTCATATACTTTAGTGTTATTTACTACTGTAAGTGTACAGTCATCTTGTAGGCTGTATGGATGGCTACTATATTCAAATGTGGGCAATCTCCCAATTTATGAATGGGGATACATTCGTAAACCATTTACAAATCGGCTGTTTTAAACTCGAAACCTGATTTTCCTTAGATGCAATGCTATGAACAGTTGTCCTTCACCCTTGGTCATCTTTTGATGGGTGCTCCTGATCTTTCTTCACTCGTCTAACTTGCTGTACAGTATATCCGATTCATTCAGTGAATTTTAACGAAGCTTGGCACATCATTACCACCTCATTCTTGTATGTCCCTAAATGTGTTGGCTTAATAAATCTGACTACTGTTAGCAAGAGTTGAAAGTTATCTGCTCCTGTACCTTCCAGTGCACCAAATAAAATCTAAAAATTGTTCAGAAATGTGTCAGTACCTGTATGTATGACCACCCCTAGCTTAATCTAAACATACCAGGTAATGTTTAAATCCCACACAATGAGCTTGGAGTATCTAGGACCGAGCTTTTTCTAATTTCAAATTTTTTATTTACCTCGTCAAACATGTACAGTATATGCTTGGGTACAGTATTTTCTAAAATGTTATGTAAATTCACTATTCAATATGCATATCAATGAATGGATTATGCTGTTCAATCAAAATAGTGTGTACAGTACTGGTTATTTAGAATTTTCGAGTTCTAAAGATTCCATGGATGCAATTTAACACTAGACCTTTGACAATTGTTAATCATACAGTATTGGAAACAATCCTGAAAACCTTTGCTTCCTTTCTGGAAATTATTTAAAATAACTTGGCACTTGGATGAATCGCCATTAATTTACTGGTGCCCATGCTCGAAACATTGATGCCATGCAAAATTTCAAGGACTTGTATGGATAACAAGTTTGATATCGTTTGCCTTTTATGCGTTTCTGTTCTTGTATTGGCATCCTTGGTGATGTTTAGCTCCCGCGGATTATTCTGCACATTTGATGCTGCTACATAGCCCTCCCGGTTTGGTGCCTTCTTTTGATAATTACTTGTATGGATAATAAGATATTCATGAAGTCTATTACAAATCAATTTGGAAATTCTCGATTTGACGTTTACAACCTTGTCCTCGCTTCGGCAAAACTTATCTGATTAGAATTAAAAAATTCTACTGGTACCCTTAGAAAAAATGCTTTAATACAGAAAAGAAAAAAATATATATATATACAGGTGATGAGTCACAATAACGTGGCTAAAATATGTTGACCAGACCACACACTAGAAGGTGAAGGGACGAAGATGTTTCGGTCCGTCCTGGACCATTCTCAAGTCGATGTCGTCGACTTGAGAATGTCGTCGTCCCTTCACCTTCTAGTGTGGTATGGTCATCAATATATATATATATATATATATTGTTATGCACCCCAGGAGATTTAGCCAATTTAGGGTGCACATTTAGAGGGTTAAGGGTACCAAAGAATGTAAAGTAGTGTGGTTTGTTCATCATATCTTTAGCCACATTATTGTGGCTCCTCATCTGTAACCAAATACTGTACAGTATTTGGTTGAAATTACTGTACGCTGAAAATCAGGATTTTGCCTAGGGGGCTTAGGGATTTGTATTGTCTTGGTCAAATCCAAATTTACTAGGGAATATCTAGTATGTGGGTTTGGTCTGATAGGGAATACTGCTATATGAAGACTCTGATTTTGATGGATCCAATGAATTGTACGTTATTATTTAAAATTTTAGCATTTCATGTTTAATTTTGGATTTAATAATGTAAATATTTTTTCTATCAATACTATAATCCTAAAATTAATTCAATTTATTAATACTGATCATTGTGGAGTCATGATGTATGATCACATTCAGATATTCAAAGTTACCAAGTTACTAATATTACATAGATTGTAAGTTTCCTTACTCAAACTATGCCATTAGGTATGACTGATGAAGATGCACAAGTAATAAACACAAATGCTAGTACCTACTGACACCTGCTTATTAAGACGAACAAGTTGAACTTTCCTCCTTTGAGTGCCAAATTAAATGTTATTGGGCAGCAAGCAAGTGCGCTTCTGTGCCACCTTGAGCCCAACCACTTGGGCTGGACGGTAGAGCGAAGGTCTCGCTTCAAGCAGGTCGGCGTTCAATCCCCGACCGTCCACAAGTGGTTGGGCACCATTCCTTCCCGTCCGTCCCATCCCAAATCCTTATCCTGACCCCTTCCCAGTGCTATATAGTTGTAATGGCTTGGCGCTTTCCCCCTGATATATTATATGTGCCACCTTGATTTTCTGCCTGCCCGTTGCCAGTTGTTGCTGTTTATAGCTACAGTATTATTTTTAAAATGGACTAAAATGCCACTTCATGTTGCAATAGCATATAAGCATAATTTATGGTGCAATATACAGTATATTTGAGAGTTACATTATACATAATTTTCATTGTGCGTTTCACTTGCAGGAATGTATCATTTCTGCATGTTGTCGGTATCGGGGAAGAAAGTGTTGCACATGGACCGTAACAAGTATTACGGTGGGAGTGCCTCCATTACGCCCCTGGAGGATCTCTTCACAAAGTTCAATCTTCCACCACCTTGAGATTGGTCCGGACGGACCGAAACGTCTCGTCCTTTACTTCTAGTGTGTGGTCTGGTCAACATATTTTAAGAGTTTCACGGTCTAGTCTAGTTAGGTTTAGTTATGTTTAGTGTTATGTCTAGTCTGCAGTGATGTTAGCCTTCTAGCCCTCAGCCTGTTCCTAGAATGAGAGTCGACTTAGTTCTAGGCAAGATTGTTGTCCCCCCGTGTTGAACTTTCTCCTAAGCAAGATATTGTCTTTCTGAAGATGCAGAGCTCCATGCATGGAAGCAACAGTCCAAATGTTGCACCAGATATAGTCAAATAACTACCTTCTTTCCTGACGTCAAAGAGTCGTTTAACAATTAAGGCTTGGTTGGCTTCTTTTAACTACAGCTTCCACTTGTGCAGACTTTCAGTGAGATGGTTTCTGACTCCAAGGTTTCTTGTTCTTCAACCAATCTACTGCAAGTTTGTATGTTACTGATTCAGTAGTTGTGCATTGTTATGCCCCATATGCAAGTCCTTGAGGTTTTTTATATTAAAAACTGTCTCCGTGGTGTAGTTGTAAGACCACTTCGGCCCTAGGCGTATACGCGAGCGCTATGTCATGTGTTCGTATCCTGGCCGGGGAGGATTTACGGGCGCGAATGTCTTAACTGTAGACCTCTGTTAACGCAACAGTAAAATGTGTACTTGGATGAAAAAAACGATTCTTCGCGGCCGGTGATGTATTCCAGGGACCTGCCCGATCGCTACGCGTACTAGTGGCTGTACAAGAATGTAACAACTCTTGTATATATCTCAAAAAAAAGTCTCTTTAAAAAAGTCATTGCAGTCTTCCGACCATTTGTGGAGTTCATGTTGATCATACTGTAAGGCCTTAGTATAATTTTCACAGATTCATCGTAATTCATGGTGCTTCAGAGTAAACTGCTTGTTGCAAGGTTGCAAGCTTCAATAAGTGCAAGGTTTCACGCTGTGTCCTTGGCAAGGGGAAAGTTGCAAGCTAGGATCTGAGCATGGGTAAATTTGCGAGCTGAGCAAGACGAGGGGTCATCTCCAAAACTAGTAGTCTACACCATTATAGAAAGATGTCATTTACAGCGGTTCCGTTTACAAAAAGTTCCGGTGTAAAATCTGCCAGCTTCCTGTGCTCGTCGAGGTCTCTAGGGAGATAGTGGCCCTCTGGTAAATTCAGGTAACTACAGGAGTTATATTTACAGATGTACTATTTACACAAGTTTCATTTACAGAAGTTCAATTTACAGAAGTGCCATCTACAGAAGTATAGGCCAAATATTGTCAGTTACTTCACTAGCAGTCTCCAGGCGGGAACATCGACAGGGACCCCTCATATAATCAATACTAATGCGATTTAAGATAAGACCGGCGCTTATGG
>WNGS01165523.1:23376258-23410635 GCA_020271785.1 Procambarus virginalis | reverse complement strand
CAAGAAGACATACGGTCGTACAAGGTAAATCTTTTTACTAGTGTGTTCTCTTGAACCCTATTATGTAGTTTTCCATGTGATTGTTTTTGTATAAACATGGTCTGTTTGCACTAATGATGGCATGCACACATTCATGATGTATAATTTTGTGCTATAATAGCATGTTGTAATAGTCGTATCAGGTTTATGGGACTACTGTATTAATTACTTCATGTGCAAGTTATGCCTTGGCAATTTTTTTTTTTATAACCTTGAGTATTTATTTTCTCTTCAGGGACTGGAATGTTGACCTCATCCCCAAATTTCTGATGGCTAATGGTCTAGTTAGTAAAACTTCTCATCCATACCGGTGTCACTCGTTACCTGGAATTCAAGTCGATTGAGGGTAGTTATGTGTACAAGGGCAACAAAATTTCCAAAGTTCCTGCTGATGAAAAGGAAGTATTTACTAAGGAGACTTATGATAAGACCAGCAATTATGGTATTTACTAACGAGACTTAAGACCAGCGCTTATGGTATTTACTAAAAAAACACAGTAATTTCATAATCTGAATACTTATATATAAAACTATATTTCTCAATGATTGATAACTTTTTACCCGAATTTACCTGATGGCAATCAATAGATAGTGTTCACCCTAGTGGCCTCGACGAGGACAGAAGCCGGCGGCTTGTCAAAGTCCCCTTATTTGTCCTGATGGACAAAATAAGGTCGTCCTAGTCGAGGCCACTAGAGTGAATGGATACACTATCTATTAATTGCCGTCAGGTAAATTCGGGTAAAAAGTTATCAATCAATGAGAAATATAGTTTTATCTGTGCTTGTAAAGTAAAGCTGTAAAGTACCTGTCAAACACTTTTCATCAATTTTACTCATATTTCTCTAAAACTTTCTGTTAGTTTAAGGATTTGCTCAAAGGTAATTTTAAGGACTTGTCCGAAACGCTATGCGTGCTAGTGGCTTTACAAGATTGTAATTTCAACTTAAACTCTATGTTCTCTCTTAACCCCCAATGTACTTTCTTGTATATAAATAAATAAATAAATAAATAAATAAATAAATAAATAAATAAATAAATAAATAAATAAATAAATAAATAAATTTATCCATCAAAGTGGATCTTAAATTGCAACAGTGTATTGTCATTTACGGCTTCAGCTTTGTATTAAAAACTGTGTTACCATTAGTTTGAAGTGGAGTCTGTAGCACAGTGGTCTACGTCCTTGGCTCGCAACCGAACGACCCAGGTGCAATCCCCCCGCCGGTAGGACCGCACGCTTCCTTTCACCTGATGCCTCTGTTCACCCAACAGTAAAATAATGTCGGCACTCAGGAGTTAGTTAGTTGTTGTGGGTTGCATCTTGGCGACCTGTATAATTTTGCCTTAAGGAAACTTCGATAAGCCTAGCTCCCTGTCAAGTGGAATTATACATTAGGTTAACGAAAGAATCATGAATTTTTGTTTTCATTTTGTCCAATTAGCTAATTTTGTGTTTCGGTGTCCATCATTAAGGTGATATTATTTTGTAAATGCTCTAGAAAACTCTAGACTCTACCTGCAGTATTGTTTTTTGTAAATAAGTTTTGTATAAAACAATTAATTATGATTTGTATGCACAGATGACCACAAGATTGACTTCATGGTTGAAAGACTTTTCAAAACAAAAATGGCTAAAGTTTTCGGAATAAATTTATTTAAAACAAAATTTATACCTTGTTATTCATCTAGATACCCACGTTATTCATCTAGTTACCCACGTTAGTCATCTAGATACTCACGTTATTCATCTAGATACCCACGTTATTCATCTAGGTACCCACGTTAGTCATCTAGATACTCACGTTATTCATCTAGATACCCACGTTAGTCATCTAGGTACCCACGTTAGTCATCTAGATACCCACGTTATTCATCTAGGTACCCACGTTAGTCACCTAGATACCCACGTTAGTCATCTAGATACCCACGTTAGTCATCTAGGTACCCACGTTAGTTATCTAGATACCCACGTTATTCATCTAGATACCCACGTTAGTCATCTAGATACCCACGTTATTCATCTAGATACCCACGTTAGTCATCTAGATACCCACGTTAGTTATCTAGATACCCACGTTAGTCATCTAGATACCCACGTTAGTCATCTAGATACCCACGTTAGTCATCTAGGTACCCGCGTTAGTCATCTAGATACCCACGTTAGTCATCTAGATACCCACGTTATTCATCTAGATACCCACGTTAGTTATCTAGATACCCACGTTAGTCATCTAGATACCCACGTTAGTCATCTAGATACCCACGTTAGTCATCTAGATACCCACGTTAGTCATCTAGGTACCCACGTTATTCATCTAGATACCCACGTTATTCATCTAGATACCCACGTTATTCATCTAGATACCCACGTTAGTCATCTAGGTACCCACGTTAGTCATCTAGATACCCACGTTAGTCATCTAGATACCCACGTTAGTCATCTAGATACCCACGTTAGTCATCTAGATACCACGTTATTCATCTAGATACCCACGTTATTCATCTAGATACCCACGTTAGTCATCTAGATACCCACGTTAGTCATCTAGATACCCACGTTAGTCATCTAGATACCCACGTTAGTCATCTAGATACCCACGTTATTCATCTAGATACCCACGTTATTCATCTAGATACCCACGTTAGTTATCTAGATACCCACGTTAGTCATCTAGATACCCACGTTAGTCATCTAGATACCCACGTTAGTCATCTAGATATCCGCGTTATTCATCTAGATACCCA
The DNA here is from genome assembly GCA_020271785.1 of Procambarus virginalis. Classification (NCBI taxonomy): domain Eukaryota; kingdom Metazoa; phylum Arthropoda; class Malacostraca; order Decapoda; family Cambaridae; genus Procambarus; species Procambarus virginalis. Next base: position 23,407,848 of record WNGS01165523.1, on the reverse strand, counting down.
CGTTAGTCATCTAGATACCCGCGTTAGTCATCTAGATACCCACGTTAGTCATCTAGATACCCACGTTAGTCATCTAGATATCCCGCGTTAGTCATCTAGATACCCACGTTATTCATCTAGATACCCACGTTAATCTAGATACCCACGTTATTCATCTAGATACCCACGTTAATCTAGATACCCACGTTATTCATCTAGGTACCCACATTATTCATCTAGATACCCACGTTAATCTAGATACCGTGGTCAGATTAATTTCTAAAAGCATTAGGACAAATGGGGGGGCGGGGGACCTTTTGACAAGCCGCCGGCTTCCTGCCCTCGCCGAGGCCATTAGAGAAATGGTGGCCATCAGGTAAATTCAGATTCTCGTGTGAGATCATGTAGATATCCGTGTGAGACCCGTAATACACTGGCCATACGATAAGAGCATCATCTATACATTGGTTCTGTTGGCATGATATGATACTGTTATCACTCGGCGTGTGTATCCCCTGATAAACTTGTGAAGAATTATCTCCCTTTTGGCTCAGTCCATGGCGACCCCAAGATTCATGATACATTTACGCATTCACTTAAGAAACTGAAATTTGAAATAAATTTACACACAAAGGTATGAGGTAGATCAAGGTATTCTCACCCCGTTCAGTACAACTTGTTCATACGTATGTAGTCACACATCACAAACAACAAATATGTTGGCGAACATTCTGAGAGATAAACATATACATTTCCTCCTTTACACAAGTAGTATGGTATCAGACGTAACTTAAGAAACTTATTCATCATTCTTCAATCATGGCAGGAAATGTATATGTATATTTCTCAGAATGTTTGGCAATATGTTTATTGTTTGTGATGTGTGTCTATGTATATATTAACACGATGTACTGAACGGGGTGAGAATAGCTTGAGCTACCTCATCCCGTTGTGTATTTTACCTCAATAAACTTATTTCAATTTCAATCATGGCGATTATGTTTACATTTATTAAGCGGTTTATGAGCTCCCGAAGTAGTATGAGGTTGCTTATAACAATATTAATATTGATCTATGAACTTTCGAAGCCCGCTAACTGTTTAATAAATGTAAACACAGCCTTCATACTTGAGGAAAGATGTACGAGTCGTTTTAGTTAAGTTCATTTATTATGCACCCCATACCCATCTTGTGGGCGGTAGTGGAAAGGGTTACAGAGGCACATAATGGGCTCAGGGACTGAGCCCCACAATTCATTTAGCTAAGCAAGTTACAATCTTGGTGAGCTAGTTACAAAATTCAGTATAAGTCGTCACATCAACAATGGGTTCGAGATCGACCTCAAGTACAGTTTCTAAATTAAGCAACTGACATATGTGGAGAGCTAGTGTCACAATTGATATGTTTGTCCTGCACACCGCCCCCCACCCAGTGAGCAACATTAAATTCTTAATGTGATTAACGTGCGTTTACAAATGTGAAATGCAGTTTTGACCAGCTTATATATATCCTGAATACACACACACACACACACACACACACACACACACCACACACACACACACACACACACACACACACACACACACACACACACACACACACACACACACACACTCACACACACACACAATTGTTTATTATGGATTTGTTGGCGCTCTTTTCTAGAGGTCTGGAACCAAATTGGCTGGAACTTAATACAATGAATTTTACATGTGAGCTTTGTGTTTTCATAATATTGGTAAAATTTATTTCGCTCTGGTTTATATCAGTACAGGAAGGTCTGTATCTCTCTGTGAACAAAATGATTCGTATACTCATACTCATCACTATGTGATGTAGTGTGAAAATATACGTGAATTTAGAGACAACTCTATAACAGATGTGTATGAAATGTGTAAATATTTCATAAAATGATCTACTATCAGAAGGTTTAGCCAGTTTGCTAAAATCTCCAGTTTGCTAAGTGTAGGTAGTAAATGTAAGTGATTGTAACCTATCCACCGCTGCCCACTAGACAGGAGGCATTGTGCAGTATAAAATGATATATGTGACACTAGCTTGCCACATATGTAAGTTGCCTATCTTGGAGATTTTTTATTATCATTATTATTTTGTACCACAAACGTGGCCATTCATTTATAAGGCCAACCAGCATATATACATTTCATCTGTCCTCCATGGGCAGGGTTTGAGATTTGTTGAATATATAGTTCAGTGATTTATTGCACAATTAAAGACAGAAGGTGATTGTAGTGCTTTAAAGGGCACATGTAGCCTACATACATAAATACATAGACTTACATCTGTCTCACATAAACAGTGTTCGAGGTATGTTTTTCTTAATGTGATTAATGTGCGTTTACAAAGGTGAAATGCAGTTCTGACCAGCTTATATATATCCTAAATACATACATGCACACACACCCACACCCACCCACCCACCCCCACACACACCACAGGGAATTCTCAGGGGAATCGACAGGGTTGATAAAGACAGGCTGTTTAACACAAGGGCACACGCACTAGGGGACACAGGTGGAAGCTGAGTGCCAAATGAGCCACAGAGATATTAGAAAGAACTTTTTTAGTGTCGAGTGGTTGACAAATGGAATGCATTAGGAAGCGATGTGGTGGAGGCTGACTCCATACACAGTTTCAAATGTAGATATGATAGAGCCCATTAGGCTCAGGAAACTGTACACCTGTTGATTGACGGTTGAGAGGCGGGACCAAAGAGCCAGAGCTCAACCCCCGCAAGCACAACTAGGTGAGTACAACTAGGTGAGTACACATACATACATACACACATACATACATACATATATACATACATACATACATACATACATACATACATACATACATACATACATACATACATACATACATACATATACATTCACATGTATATTTATGTCTCATACTCTGACGGGGAAGTGGAGACTGTATACTTGTGGTTGGTCTCGAACCCATTGATGATGTAGCAATATACCTTAAATTTTGTAACTACCTTATCTAGACTGTAACTGCTTAACTAAATGAATTTTGGGGTTCGGTCCCTGAGCCCAGTATAACCCTCTGTAACCCTTTGCACTACCGCCCACAAGAGGGGTATCAGGTGAATAATAAATCAGCTAAACCAAATCACATCCTTTGTGTATGCCTACTGGAGGGACTCTAGTTTGTTTTTTTGTATATCAGGGGCATGTTTGGTATTTAAATGATTTATTGAAGAGCAAATCAATGGTAGATGTTAGTGCTTGAGCAGCATTTATTGTATATCATTGTTGGTATTTCACCAGTATTGCCGACTTAGGGTTTAAATGACTGCTGTAGTGAGGTCTCCAAAGAATTGATTGCTAATATATATATATAATGAGGAGGGGTAGCTCGAATTGTCCTCGCAGTATTGAAAAAGAGAATAATTTTGCATGTGCAGTACTGTACATGAGGGTTACAGTTGCGACATGAGAGAGAGAAAGTGACAGCTTATGATAGTCTGCGTCAAGCTGCAGACGACGGCCCCCGCCTCCTGCTGCCATCTGTTGACCATCCCCACAACCCGTATTCTTCCGCCTTCCAATAGCCAAGGCAATAATTCCCCCAAATTCAAATCTAAATATAATTTAAATTAAATACACCACTTTCGTTTTAGTAAAATTAAATTTGGATAGTAAATGATGTTGTGTTATAAGGAAGGGAAGGAGGAAAGGTTTGAGTGATAATGTGCGAGGGACTAGTTGTGGAGGCGGGGCGGCGAGAGGAGCAGCGGGGCGGCGGTCGTGACAACCTCTTGTCGTAGGGAGTCACCGGTGTAGAAGCGGTGTATATATTTCTCATTTTAGAACTCCTAGCGTGACATCATGGATGAGGAATACGACTGTATCGTGCTCGGTACCGGCCTGAAGGTAAGGGGCATGTTTAGCGGCTGCGATAGGGGCAACTTTGGCCATTAATTTGAGTAAGTTGGTTTCGATCGGTGGCGCGAGTATGGCTTGACATTTGTGAAGCGGCAGGTTGGAGCAGCGAGGATTCACGGGAATGTGTCGGTAAGGGGGTTTCCTGTCTCTGGTGGCGTCGTTTGTCGCTGGGGATTAGCACCTTGCCACACAGGTGATGCTATACGGGTTGTTGTTTGGTGTGGTTGTGAGCGGGGTTATTGGATAGGGGGCAGGGAAAGGTGATCAGCTGATCTGTGGGTCTCCGCCCCAACATGCTCACGCCCAGTGTGCTGTGGCTCCTCGTCTCCTGTGTTTTGTCACCCGCCTAGCATCTCCTCCTCCTCCTGAATCCAGTTACCCGAGGATTATCTCCACCCGTGTCTCTTTATCCCACTGGTCGCCACCATCCGTGTACCCATTATCCACTGAACTGGCCGTGCCCCATTATCCACTGAACTGGCCGTGCCCCATTATCCACTGAACTGGCCGTGCCCCATTATCCACTGAACTGGCCGTGCCCCATTATCCACTGAACTGGCCGTGCCCCATTATCCACTGAACTGGCCGTGCCCCATATCCACTGATCTCCGGCCGTGTCCTGGCATTCACTAATCACCACATCCTCTGCCCATGTCCCATTATTAGTTGATCATCTGCTCGTGTCCCAGTATCCGCTGATCACTACTTCCACTGCCTGTTATTCACTGATCACCACTACCACCTGTGCTGCCCAGTTATCCGCAGACGCCCACCTTTCTGTTCTGCGTTATCTGGTTATCTACGGATAACCTGCCAGATGTCTCGGCTTAAGATTGTTTCTGTAAAATCAGAATGAAAATTTAAGTGCGCTCCTTTTGGGTGTTTTTGGTATTTGAATATTATGCCAATTGATTTATACACGGCATTTGGATCATATGTCTTATTTATTATTAGTTATTTCGTCTTTTTGTTAGGATATTGAACACGTAATAATTTACGAACCACATTTTATGCATGGCATGCCTAGAGAGGGTCATGGCAGTTGGGCATCTAAAATTAAAAAAAATCAATGAATGTTTTTATATATAAATATTCCCAAATGATTGCCTTGTTTGGCAAAGTGATTACTGTATTGTCGGCATATAATGCGTGTTTTTTTTAATGTATAAAAAAAATTGACCTGTAACTTGCGTGGCTGTATTACGGATGGGAGACTGAGCGCTGTAGGCTAAGGAGCTGGACGAGCATGCTGGGTAAGTGCGCTAGGCACCTAAATTATTTGTGCCTATAAATAAATCAATAAATTACCTTACATTTAGTGTCAAGTATTTTGAAAAGGATGTAATGTTGCAATATTTTAGATAACTACGGTATTTGAATGGGTGGTGGGTGTATTTCGGCTTCAGAAGCGACGAACAATTTAGTTCATTAGTTTGTCGTGGTTTCTAGTGGAATAAAAATTGCCATTTTTGTATTTTGTAAAATCCTATACTTCTATAAATGTAAATTGTAAATTTATCTGCAATTACTCGACACTTTAGTCTAAATGTCCTGCCCGGCCTGCCTTTAGTCTAAAAGTCCTGCCCGAAATGCTTTGCGTAATAGTGGCTTTAGGCATTGTATGTAATAGCTCTATCTATAAATCCATCAACTTTTGTATCTTACCTTGTATGTATGTACATATAAATATATACATATATAAATACATGTACATATACACATGTATATGTACTGAATAAAATTTGTATTTGTTGTATTTGTATAAATGCATTGTAGTGCAAATGTGATTGCATATTGTTATCGCCTACCAAATGAAATGGTATCAGCCAGATANATATATATATATATATATATATACACACACACACACACACTGTTGAAACAAATACAACATACCTTCACTGTCTTACCATGTGTGCTCTTTCAACAACAGAATTTTATACATGCTGAGACACCTAGGAGCAATTACTCTGAATAATCAAAATTTGTCTATACAATTAACCTTCATTCTGCATGAGGGGTGAGTTCCTGAATAATCTTGCACCAAGGGGAGCAAACAAGAAAAAAAAAATGGGAACAAATCTGCCACTTTACACCTACATATATAATAAGATGTTAAGTGCAGAACACATGGGAGTTGCCACAATGCAAGAAAGAAATCTAAAAAGTGTATACAATACAGTGTGTGCGATATCTGGGCATCATGCGACAAAGTATCACCTTGAGGTTATCTTGAGATGATTTCGGGGCTTTTTAGTGTCCCCGCGGCCCGGTCCTCGACCAGGCCTCCACCCCCAGGAAGCAGCCCGTGACAGCTAACACCCAGGTACCTATTTTACTGGTAGGTAACAGGGGCATAGGGTGAAAGAAACTCTGCCCATTGTTTCTCGCCGGCGCCTGGGATCGAACCCAGGACGCTCCGCCGACCTTGGTTGTGAGAATCTCGCACTCCAACTTGCGTACGAGTGAACTTCCACGATGACACCATGAACGTGGGTTTTAATAACAAATTCAGCTTGTCTGAATTTACATGCCCCAAATCTTTGTAAAGTTTGCAGGAAACATTTTGCAGTACATAATTATTACATCAACAGATTAGTTTCAATGCTAAAAGAATGACAATAAGATATGAAATAGAAACAGAAATTGATCATCACCATATCTGGCATTAAGGTTAAACAATGTACAATTCATTATTTATATTTTACCAGAAATTGTTGTAGATAATTCATTATTAAAAATCAGTTTAAAGTGAAGGTCTTTTATCCAACACATTTAAATAAAAGATAATACTACATTTAAAACATAATAACAAATTTGATAAACATCATCTGTTACAAACTAAGTTGTGAATATTCTTTGGAATGAGCACTAGATATACAATACGAAAAGCTCAGAGTTTAAAGTTATTTACACACCTTTGAGTGGAACTAGAAAATTACTGCAACTGGAATGGATGAATTCGGAATGATTTCCTAGTCTGGAATATAAAGACTGTTAGATTTATCGCAGTCTCCCTAGGTCAACTACGGACCATCCCAGGGCTGCAACCCACAACAATTGCCAAACTCCTGTGGTAACTATTTACTGCTAGGTGAACAGTGACATAAGGTGTAAGGTCCCCCCCCCCCCTAGGCTGCAATCCACTGCAGTTGCCAAATTCCTGGAGATCTATTTACTGCTAGGTGATCAGAGGAATCAGGTGAAGAAATACATGTACATTTTTTTATGGGAGTGTATGTATTACTTTTCCAATTGCACTGGATAACAAAAATATATATACATAGGTATATATAATTGGTCATATTCCTTTAACAAGGCATAATGACAGGCTTGGTTTAAATGTTAAAAACCTCTTGATTTTCCACAACTGTGGACGGAATATTTGCAAATCACAGTATGGCAAGATGATACAGCACATATAGCACTGCATACATACTCAACATACATATTTGTATAGTATACATTTTCATGTGAATGGGCATGTATGTCAATGTAGGTACATGCTGCATTTGCAAAAATGTATTAAGGCCTCAACACACACCCGGCAGGTTAGCAAATGCTGCTAACTCTAACCCTAAAGTATTACAGAAATTAATTAGAATTTATGCAGCTAAATTTATTACATTAAATATTTATTAATTAGTGAAATGTCAATCACTACCAGATTTGTATTTTATTATTTATATATATATTATTACAAAATGTACAAATATTCAGTAAAAAAAAAATTAAAGTTACAATATACATAACAAATCAATAAATTGTTATAGATTTTTCTCTGAAGCTCCACAAAGATCATTGCTCAAGTCTGTTCAGTCTCTCTCACTGAACATGAACTGAGGATCAACGAGTCATGTTAACTGTTAAGGAGCTACGTGCACTGGCTTTGTTCTTCAGCTCGGGAAAGCTTTCTGTTAACCGTTTTTAATTTTAAGGTGATGGTCTGATATTGTAAGGTAGACTGGGGGAGCAACCAAATGGTCACATAGCTCAGAAATATGATCAAATACTCTTCCCTTAGCAAGTCCCTTCTGTTACTCCCATTCCTTCTCTTAGCGGTTATTGCTTTCCCAAGCATGCTTGCATGGCTTCAAGTGATGCCTGTCAGCCTCCCTGATTGTTATGTCCATGTTGCCATTTAGTGACAACTAATGTAGCAGCTAGTTACTAGATAGAATTTAACAGCACCATAAATGTTTTTCCTTTTAACTCCAATTATTGTTTCCAAGAATTGTTAAGTGTATAATTCTGTTCTTTTGTATGATAGTGAGCAGTCATTCAGTGATAGAATAAGATGGATTCTTCACTTGTCTCCCCATCCTAACTACTTGACAAGACCTTGTACAACGAACGTTGCCACAGTGGAGGCGACAGGTCAACTAGATTATGGCATTTATATTGCATACATGGCAAGTCATAAGGATCTGGCTTGGGAAGAAACTGAGGGACCAGATCAGCAAAGAACCTTTCACTACATATAACACCTTGTTCTTGCATTGATGTCAGAATGATGATATGTTAAAACTATTTTATACTTTAAATAATGCTATACTTACTATAAATCATACAAAATATTATCACAAAATGTTTAAGAGTATTTCTTTACCAAATACTGTAGTTAAAATGCATACAGTCAGCGTCTGATTCCAGCATTGATAAAAATTAAGATGCCTTTCATTTTACATATAAAAAAACAAACAAATGCCAGGTAAGTTTCTAATATCATATTCAACATATTTGTTTTCAAATTTCTCTTCTTGCTTTGCTCAGAGTCACTTGAAATTTACAAGACTGTTCCCATAAATAATACTGTATTTACTTAAATGTATTTGTATTGTGCATAAATGCAGAATTATTATTATTATACAGGATTTACATATCATCACTATTAAGTATTTAATTCAAGAGTATTTCAAGAACCACAGTTCTCTAATAATACAAGAGGTACTTTTCACTAATAACATACTCTGTAGTTAAAACCAAAAACGTTCATTATCACTATCACAAAAACATGAAATTACTGTAACCTCATCATCATAATAAAATGCTTAAGCAATAACTTCAAAGCCATTCTCAACTTCAAAATGACTGACAACATGAGATTCAAATGATTCCTGAGGAATAATATGAGGAAATACAGCATTACACATAGGACATATGCGGTCTTCTTCATCTTCGAGAGCTGGGTCCGGTGACGTACTCACTGTTCGTGTGTAAGGTCTTGTCACATCGTTCTCACGCCCTTCATCATCACTCACCTTGGAGTGAAACAAGAAAATTAAAAATCATAACTATCATATACTTAAGTAAAGCTACAACCTTTACCCTAAGAAATCACTTATTTGTCATTTCGTTCCATGCCAAGTTTCCTTTGCTTAACTACCATCTCTGATTCTCAAAACTGTTGGGCATTTTATGCTCAATTTCTATGCAAACATATTTCATTTTGATCTGACATGCCTTTAGGTTCACAAAGTAGTCCTGCAGTTTGTGCACTTGTGATACTTTTTATGTCCCAAGGATTAAAGCGCAAGACAAATCAAGAATGGATGTTGTCATATTATCTATAATTATCTGAGAGATTCCTCCAGAGAATATATTCAGATTCTTATAGCTTTGCTGTGAATGGTTACCATAACAATCATCCATCACAAGAATTAAAGGGAAGATTCCACATGTGCTCATTAGACACTAAGGGTAAAGTTCCCAATCTCCAGACATTATTATCGAATAAAATATAGTAAATACTAGTATAGTTCAAAAACATATTGAAATGTGAAAGGTATCTTATAGAAACCTGTTAAAATGAATATTATAATATTAATGCTTCCATGGTTCAGTGAAAATTTTGTAAAAATCATCAGAAAGATTAAATTTTTTATGGGCAAATTTAAGAGATTATATTTGATTATTCTTGTTTTGTTTTTGGGCAGCTGTAATATACTTGAACAGTAATGGTACAAAGATAAGACATCTAAAAAGGAGCATTATGGATTATAAACAGAGTTTGAGAGACTTTAAAGTAGTCAATCATGTTTCTGGAATTTTAATACAAAAAACAATTACTGTACTACACTGATAAGATAATGTTTATTCGGGTAAAAGTACATATATTCAAAATGAGTTACAAACATAATGTTGGATTTCTAGATATAGCTAGTACATACTATGCATAAAGCCACTAATTCACTCAGTGTTTTGGGCAAGGTGTGGGAAAAACACTTTGACTAAAACTTATACATGGCGGATAACAGCAGTTAAACAAGTTGGTCAATAAATAATATTATTTGAAAAAAGCAAGACATAGGTTGACATTTAGGAAGTAAGATGGGTTACATGGGGTTTGTTAGGTAGTACTTAGATTTTCTCTTAAACTGATTGACATAATTGGGAAGGTCATTCCACATTCTGGGTCCCTTAATTTGCAGAGCATTTCTAGTTTGGTTAAGTTGCACTCTTGGAATATCAAATTAGATATTTGTTTCTGGTGTGTAGAAACTTCATCTCCAAATCAAGTGAAAATGATTCCAACACATTCCAATCACAATATGCTACCTTGCATATTAATATTAGACCTTAACAGTCATTGATTTCTATGGAAAGAGCCAGCAAACAAGGGAATACTTGGCCTTTGCCTCCACACACCCTCAAACACTATTCTCCAGATACCCACAAGAATAACCCTTGTTAACCAGATATGTGAATCTAAGTGTTGCCTAATAGAATGAAAATGAAGAGAAATATAATACAGATCATAATATAAATCGTTATAGTGGCAAATTCCTCTACAAATGGGTAATACGCCTTGCTATCTGGAGATCGGCACCAAGGATGTCTGGTTACTTGATGTTAAATAGAGTGTTCATTCTAGTGTAATTATAGACTGTAAATTAATGTCTCTTCTCTTGATTCACTTAAGAAGGTTTGCAATACAGTAAATCTAATATAACTATTTTCCAGTCCAAGAATTTAACTTTCTGCAGTGTCTGGTGACCAGCAAATTTACCAAAAGTAAAAATTTAAATACAAGAAAGCAAGTTTCATATAGTTTATGAAGCAAATAATAAAAAAAGAACACAAAAGCAAACTTAAGTTTAATTTTAAATAATTGTTATTATTTATATTTCTAGATATGTTTTCTATAATTGATATGAGAAACAAACATCCCATTATGTTAAGAGATCATTACCTGAACTTGTCTCCAATCAAACGGACTGTTTGGTCGATCCTCTACAGTATTATTTGCATCCATGTGAACATTATTATCACCGTTGCTGTCATCCATCAGCGGACTTTAATTAAAGAAAACTTTAATTAATATGGATATAATAAACTGGGAAATGTAATGAAGGTTGAGACTATGGATTCATCAGATTCTAAATTGGTCATCTACCATTAAAGTAACATATGAAATATTATGATACACTTTTTTCAATAAATTAAACCAAACTATACAACTAAATTTATCACAACACAGACATGTAAAATTATTTTATCAGCATTTCATAATATGCAAAGAAAAAACCTAAGAGCTTCAAAGTGATTAAAGAAAGTAATTGACAGCGTGACTGAAATTCCATACCAGTACTTACGTATTCATTCCGGCTGATGTAAAATTGGTATTAAGAACTGATCCACATGTTGCTAGTCGGCTTTGGCACATTCCATCATCATCTGCTGTTTCATCTTTTGCTCCTTCCTCAAATTGGCTTTGAGTGGAAGGAGTGATTGTCAGGGTAGACAAGTCACGGTCTCGCTGATTAAGAGTTCCATCTTTTGGCATGATTTGATGACTATACTCGGAGTTGGTATCAAACTGAGAACAAGCTAAATCATACAAAAATGTTAAAATGTGCAAGTAGTTAGCATTCTGAAAAAATGGTAGGACAAAGCTTCTCATATAAAACCTACTATTCATTCATTTTCATTCATTCAAACTTGAATACACTCTCTTCACCAACTTACCATCATCCATTTGTACAACTTGCTTAAACTCTCTTTCTTCAGTCTTTCAGTTTATCAACTGTTGTGCTATATTTCTCCATGATATTTTCGTTACTTATTCAGTTCTTTTAACACCTGCCATTACTTGTAATTTACCTGCAGTCAGCTTCAAGACCTCTACTGTCACAGCTAAACTCTCCATTTCTACTGCTCTAATTCTTAATTTTTCACACACATACCGTACTGTTAACTTGCATTTATATACAGTACTGTACATACAAATCAACCTAAGTACTCCTTCATACAGCCTTCTGGCTAACTGTATTCCAATCGTAATATGTTCTAATTGGGGCTTTCAGTACACCCACTATTATCCTTCCATGACTTGCCTTATTCTCAAATTTTACTTTTTTTTTCCAAAAAGTCCTCTTTTTATCAATTGAACATCCCATGTATTTAAATTGATCACCTACTTCCAGCTCTTCACCCTACATATATTTCACTGATATAATTTCCTTCTCTCCACCACCATAACCTTACTTTTCTCCACATTCCCTTTTAACACCCAACCACTTGGGCTGGACGGTAGAGCGACAATCTCGCTTCATGCAGGTCGGCGTTCAATCCCGGACCGTCGAAGTGGTTGGACACCATTCCTACCCCGTCCCATCTCAAATCCTTATGCTGACCCCTTCCAAGTGCTATATAGTTGTTAGTGCTTAGTACTTTTCCCTGATAGTTCCCTCCCGCCCTTTTAAGTCTTCTCACACACATGGAAAAACATTTTTAAGCAGTCTACATAAATATCACTCTCTGCTAACAGAAATGTATCAACTGAATACATCAAAATTAACTTACATAAATTACACATATTAGGCCTATACACTAGGTTTACATTTTTCTCACTTTCGTAGTCCGATTTCCCTCATGACATCATCCATGTCATGAGGGAAGTGAACAATGAAGGTGACAACAGAAGCCAGGTGTACACCTACATATACATAAACCAAGTATATTTTTTGTTCATTGCCCCTTAGTCTTAGAAACATTAAGGCAACCACAGGCTTCATAAAACCATGAATGCTTTTATGTAACTTCATTTAATACCCTTCACTTTCATAATTTCAATGTGCATTGAGAAAAGTAGGTAATGTGGTAAGCAATAATATTTAGTAGACTAAGTTAAATTTGAAAGATTGAATACAGAACAAACAGAAAAAGAAAAAATCAATAAACAAATAAGAAAAGAGAAAATGAATCAGGATTGTGAGGAAATTAGGGGGAAAAGATAAGAAAAAGTGTCAGATGAACATATAAAGAATATAAAATAACTATAAATTAAGTGCAGCCATGTGGAATGTTATAGCTGTAAGGCCTAGCCAATATAATACACTGCATTCCTAGGAAATGCAATAACTCATTATCCTTCAAAGCATTCGGTAATTCAACTAATTTTAAAGAACAATTATTCCAATAGCCTCTAAAGAAAAACTAAATTGTTTACAGTTTGTATACAGTATTATAAAGGAATTAAGATAAATGATAATTTTTTTTTGCATTTTGCCTTAAAGCATATGTGCAGATATTATCTATAGAGTAAAAAAAGTTAGGTGACAACAAATTTAATTTAAGACATGCATTTACCTGTTTGAGAACCACACAAAGAGGAAGAGAATTCAAGATAGGAGAGAGCAGCACCAGACTGTGATTTTGTTCTTGTAGATTAGAGAGCAAGTCTTTCATGCGTCGTGTGGCAGACTGTAGTGATATCACCAGTTGTTCGTCTTCATCCTCCGAGACACCCCACGGTGAGTCCAGATCAGCCAGCTCATTACTGCTTATCTGCATACACATGGAATAACTCGTCAAATTCAATTCAATTCTTAAGAGGGATAAAATAACAAATTTGACTTCATGCTACATATATCAGTACTGTATTTGAAAAATACATTTTACACTTCTCAAATTATTTTTAGATTTGGAAACCTATTAATGTGCATTGAATCTTGCAAAAATATATATAAATCTGCAAATATATATATATATATATATATATATATATATATATATATATATATATATATATATATATATATATAATAAAAATAATACACACACAGTAAATGCTAGCAGAATTCTTAAACATTGTAGTGAAGAAAATCATACCTGCTCATAATCATCTAGAGTATCTTTGTATGATGCTATAAATCTAGATGGAGGGTCATCAAAGCTATCAAGCTCCTCTGAAAATAAATATACTGTATAAATGCCATGAGAAAAATAAGGCCATAATTGATAATGAAATGCTCCTTTCTGCCAAGGATACGCAGATGTTCCTTATGGCAAGATCCATCCTGGTTCCACAGAGGGAATTATGACAGGGCATGTTTGAAAATGTTTATTTTGTGAGAGATCAACTTGATAATATTTGTTATGCAAATAAGGGATGGGAAAGGCTTTAATTGTTTTTTAGTAACTTTTCTGTTGTCACTCTAGCTAGGATTGAGCATTCTCCAGAAAAAAACCTTATTGCATAGGCGCCGACACTTTTAACCTTCTCCTCACTGTCATGATCCACTCCTTTGGAACCAGGATGGCTCTTGCCTCAGGAATTACCAAAGTGTCATAACTCAAATATTATTTCAACAAACACAAATTGGAAGTATACAAAGATGAAAACCAGATTTTCATTAGGGTCAGAATTCAAAATTGTAAATGAAGGATAGAAACCTACACTTATGTAAAGGTTTACACAGTCTTTTGCACTCTCCCGAGTGCTTTATCAAGGTCTGAATATATGGTTAGGACGAGAATTACATCTCAACAACTAATACGTTTGCTATCCAGGATCAAGTCCTCTTATCCTTCTTGACCTCCTGACCATGTCCCCTCTATTCCTGACTGCCGACGTACCTGTAGGGTTTGTCTTCTATGGAATTATGGTCCTGTCTGTCATACTGATATATAAAAAAAATCCTGGCATTAACAACTAACCCGAGAGAGGAACAATCTTGGTCCTTGGAGGCGTCAAAACCTGTGCTGCTGACACTGTCAAACCCACTCCTGCTGGCAGACCTTTGACTTGTGTGGTTATAAGGCTCAGCTTTTCTCTCAATCTTTTGTTCTCATCGTTTAGGTGATTGACCTGATTAACATACAGTAAGGAATATTTCTTAAAACATAACATATCTTGAGAGAATATAAGAATCTTGAACAAATTATTACTTTCACTTTTAACAAACATTTGTGTCAGAAATTATTTGTCAATTAAAGTGTAAAAGATTAAACATTAATTATTTGCCATGCAGCAAAAAATTATCCATTACTGTACAATACTTATGAATTTAAACCCAACTTATATTAACCAAGCATTATATAATCAGGCATTCATCAATTACATTCCATATCTTCGGTATTTCAAAAATATTGTGTTAAAATTTATAAGTACAAAATAATGAATACTTAAAAAACTTACATTTTGTAAATGAGTAAAAAGTACAAAAACAGTGGTACAGTAATTGTAAATTTAATCTTAAATATGCAAATCAAACTTGAGAAAATATACCTGCTTCGTTAGTCTTCTGTTTTCTTGTGCAGTTTTGGCTAACTGCCTTGTGAGATTCATATTCTCTGTTGATAGTGAAGAAAACTTCTCCTTGAGAGAACAACATTCTTGGTGCTTTGTGTGTATCTCCTGGTTCAGCTGCAAGTTTTTCTCCCTAAGTTTAATACTGTTTTCCTGTAAATATAATGGAAAAAACATATAATACCAAATAAACAGATGAGAAGTACAACATTTACTTAAACACAGTACTATGCACAAAAGTGAGAGAGAGGCATTCTATTCACCACTGTGTCTGCACCACCTCACAACTCTACCATTCATTTCGTCATTGTTTCATAATTACAACTCCACTTCCGTACTAATATCCTCATTACATTTACACTACCTCACACTCCACCATTCACTGTTAAAACCAATTTTGTCTCCATTTCTGATTGTGGCCATACTTTTCTACAGTTCGCTTTTAACTCAACAGTATAAGATTACATGATAATAAAATTATGCCCACTTTAGAAAGATCAAAATTGACCCGAACTGGAATTTATCACACAGATTTGTGTACAATAATAACTAATCTAAACTAATCTATGTACAGTGTAAACTGAAACTGTAGATGCTAATTATTGTAAGTCAGTGATAAGGTAATTGAAGTCAAAGGCTTTTTAAGTCAGTTGTAAACCACTGATATTGCAAGCCAGTGGATACAACCAGTAATATTTCCTGCTTGCAGTATTGTAAACCTGTTGCTATATAAGCCAATGATATTGTATTGTATTGATATCGTAAACCTAATGATAGGCAACTGATACTGAAAGCTAATTGTATTGTGTACTAGAGGTATTGTAATCCAGAAGTATATCAAGTTAGAGGAGAGACAAACACCTCAAACCAATAAAACACCACTAATCCTCAAACACAACAAACATCAAGCTAAGAGTGATTTTAATATATTTCAATTATTTTTTTACCAAGAGTCTGCTCAATATAGGCCAGTTATGATTATAACCATTCAACACAGAATGAGTTAACAAAATGAATAGATTATTCCAAGGATGCTTTGCAATCAGAACAGCAAAGTATAGTTTGTGTGAAAACCGTGCTAGAACACAGAAACTGACGGATATGTAGTGGAAGGATGATGTTTCCTAAAGAGACTAAAAAAAAAGTAACCCAACCCACACACATGAAAGAAAAGGAAAACAACAACGTTTATGTCCAGGATGGGACAAAATGTCGTCACTTTTCTTTCTTTTCATGTGTGTGTGAATTGGGTTACTAATTTTTAACCACATAATTATGACCCTGAGTAGACTATAAAGACACCAAGATAGCTTTTCAGGCAAAATAATTATATGATTCATTAAGAGAAGGTAAATACTGTACCTGCAGTTTTCCAATTTCTCCAAAAAGCTCAGACTTTCCACTAATAAGTCTCTGGTTATCATCTTCTATGAGTGCCATTTTCTTCTGTAGTTTGTGGTATCGCTCCTTCATGTTTCTAAGAGCAACCTGAAGCAAGGTGGAATGAGCACGTAGTGGTTAGATACAGCAATATCATGCACATCCAGTTAAGCGAGTGAACTCGGCAAAAAAAAAAACATTCATAAGTACAGTATTGTATTACAGTTCTTTTTGTATTTATTTTAAATGCTCTATGTTACACAGACAGCAAAGCAAACCATGCAAATTCTTGCATTTACTCACATTTACACATCATTTAAGTGATGTGCATGTACTCGCACAATCTTTTAAAATCGATCTACTCTCTTACTGAAATCTCTTCCTTCAATCCTTACATCACTTAATCCCTCACAGCACAGTGATTAGTGCAGTAGGCTCACAATCGATTTGTCCTGGACTCAAGTCCCAGTCAAGGCTAGATGTTTTATCATGTTTCTTTACACCTGATGCCTCGATTAACCAAGCAGCAAATAGGTACCTGGAAGTTAGTCTATTGTTGTAGGTTGCAGTCTGAGAAATAGCGAGATGTTTGCTCCCTGTGCACAACAATGGGAACCCATACCATCTCTCACAGCCCTGAGCACTGATCTGTGACAAATTTCCTGGATACTACTTTATTACATAGGCACTTATTGCATGTTGCTCGTAAAACATTATACATCACAACCTAGCTCAACGCCACCTTTCTTCATGTACTAATCAAGCTAATTTGTTCAAAACTTTATTACATTTATTCCAATGTTTTCATACAAAATTCATCTCTAATATGAAGTCTTGTATGCAGGCGATGAGTCACAATAACGTGGCTATTGCTCCCTTTACCTTCTAGTGTGTGGTCTGGTCAACATACTGAAGTCTTGTATCATTCCTCTTACATGCTAAACACACATATTACTCATAAACTTGATCATAATTTTTTAATTCTTACATTCCAATAAGTCATCAAAGAAATTTTCAGTTTGCCATTTATTAAGAGTTTCAGTATACATTACTAACTCTTGATTGTTATCTATCCCTCTTTAAATTTCAGCAAAGTTTTAAGAACTCAAGCTCAAACAAAGTTAAGCAAATAGCAAATGCCTTAATGGTAAATAATGGCAACACAAAAGCTTAACATAAGCAGGAATGCATAAGCAGCCCAAAAGGATGAAAAAAATGGGAAATTCACAGCATGTAAAAAACTAAGCACCTATTATTATTATTATTATACATGTACTAACACTATATGGAATAGATATATGCTGAGAGACTTTGCATCAATTTTACCTGTAGAGCGTAAGTGGAGCCTGAAGCGTCTATGTTATAGTTAGAACCTCTCTCTGGAGTCCTTGGGCTGGCTACAGGACTGCTGGATGAATATGGGGTGCCTCGGTCTGATCCACTGCAAGGTAACACATGTCTAAAGTTACATATAGTTTATACAATGAAAATTAACATCAAATAGCTAGATAAATAGTTATAAAAATTGTGTAGCACCTAATCCTTTCAATGTTGACAAAGAAGGACCATATAACATTATCAGGCCAAATTTCTTCACCTTCTGCCTGGAATCAAAAAGATTCAGAGAATAATTTTTAATATAAAATAGAGGTAAAAACAGAGAGTTGAAGATACTAAAACTTCCCCTGAGACTTTCTCATCCTACCAGAAACCAGGACTGATATTTGGCACACTCAAAATACACTTTCATCTGTAAGGAAACACATACAGATGAAAGATCAACCCATAATCTAAGTAAACTGCTCAGAAAGTTGAATACCTAAACTAATCATCAACATCTCTTTGAGAAAAGAATGAAAATTCCAAACAACTCAACTGATACTTGGAACAGGCAACTACACCTGCCCCAAATCTCCCTACTGCCACCAGGTGGCAGCTCAAGTCAACTGGAGTAAAAGGTAAATGCACAGAAATAATTATGGAAATGTGAAATAATGATTGACCATGAAATAGCTCAAACTAACAAACGGAAAACCATAAAATGCACCTCCCCCTCCCCCTCCTCCTCTCTCTCTCTCTCTCTCTCTCTCTCTCTCTCTCTCTCTCTCTCTCTCTCTCTCTCTCTCTCTCTCGCATCGACATACCAACCAAGTCACTGCCTTAAATATTACCAGGCTTGTCTCCCAATATGAGGGGTGGTGATGATAGTCTAAATAATCACTAATCGATAGTGAAGCTAACATTTGAAGTGAATATCTCGATGTTACGTGTAATTCATATCTTGCCTACAAACTCTTCTTCTGACGAGATCTACTTTTTATTGCACAAGATCCTTGGCAAACAAAATTTAATTTGGCAAATAAATTTGAAATTAACAATGAATTTCATTATAACAAATAAATTTACAGTATTTTTATCATGCAGTAAGGTAATAGCATCTAGCCCCAAATTTGGGTGCATAAATCAGTCATATATAATCAATACTATTGTTATGTCTATTATATACTTTCAAAACTTACCCTACTGAGTGCTTTCTCTCTTGCCTTGGCTGAGGAGGGACAACTGGTGCTCTGAGTGCCCCAGCCGGGCGGTACTCAGGCACTCGATAGTCTGAAGCAGTTGTGAGATACTCAGTGTTAGGGACTTGACTATCAGAGCTGGGTGAAATATATTCTGTTGTTTCTTGAGTTCCAAGAATGCTTACATCATCCTCCACTGGCTCAGCCATAATTACAACTAGAATAAAATTATAAGTACAGTAATTCTTAAATATATAAATGCCTCTTTACAAGTTGTCTCAATGAAAATACTTGATCTACACACACTTCCTCAACAGAATAAAAGCCAACCAAATCTTTGGAATAATCAAATGGAAAAAAAGTTCAAGGAAAAGAAAGTTGTTATTCAGTTTTACAAATATCTGGTGTGCACCTACTGTATCCAAGCATGGAGATGATGAAATTTACGTACAAAGTGACAAAAATCATACCATAACTAAGTATATACCAGGAAAGATTTAAGGCCTCAGGTCTAAATAACACTATGAACAAAATATAGCAAAGTTGATCTTATTGAGGCCTTTAAAATACTATACTGAACAAATAGGAACATATTAATCCAAACCATTTCTTTAAAAGGTCCAATGCAAACCTCACAAGGGATAACATCTTGAAGCTTAACAATCAAAAAATATAAAAAGACAGGAGATACTTTTCATCTCATAGGAAAATATACCAACAGAATTGCCTAGCCGCTGAAGCCGTAAATGCCAAAATAGTTCTCCAGTTAAAAAATCAGCTGGAAAGAATCCTCAGGAATAATGGGGAACCTTTGACTAGTTGCCAGTTTCCTGTCCCCATCAAGGCCACTACAGAGTTTGACTCTTAGACAAATTCAGGTGCATAAATTTTATGCACTGGAAGGACTGACCATACTACAGAAGCTGTGGAAAGGTACCAATGAATATTGTTACTTCTTTCACATTCTCCTTTACTGAAAGAAATAGGACAAACCTCAACATAAAATCAAACATGAAACTAATATGCAGAGTCCTGAGTATGAATAATACAGTATTGCCACTTTCTCAACTATCAGATTGCCAGATTCTACAATGACTGAGTAATAAGCTATCCAGCAGTCACTGACTAATAACTGGTAAACAGCAATGACATACTGTACTGATAAGCTACATCAGTGATAAAGAAGTTCTGATAATACTTTCGCTCAGTGCATCACATTGAATTTAAGTACTATAACATAAAAAAGTTCCCTCACTGTATAACTTAGAATCCTGTTAGTATCTTGCTGCTCAAAATCCATGTTGACCTATGCTGTATACTGTAGCTTACCTATTTTAGAGACTCAACAGTGTTTAACCTGCTGAATGATTGATTCACTGCATCACATCCCATGCAGTGTTACCTTGCATCCAAAGATCACAAATACAACTTTAATTAAAATAATTTCTCATCAGCACTTTACATTAATATAATTTACTTGAATTTACCTGAGGGCCACCATCTCTCTTGTGGCCTCAATGAGGACAGGAAGACAGTGGCTTATCAAAGATCCCACCCCCAATTGTCCTGATAATTTTATCAAGCTGGTCTTAAATTGTAGAAGCGTTTTGGCATTTACGGCTCAAATGGTATGGTAGTTTAGACCCACTGGGTTTATAACCCAATGGGTGGAAAAGCATCGCTTGTTTTCTGTTTTGCATTGTGGCTTGTTGAGCTTGAAACCATTGCTCCTTGTTCGTGTTATATCTGACATTTTGAAGTAGTAGTCTATCAATATCCTCCAAATTGTTCATTATTTATACCTGTCACTACATTTGTTTTATATTCAAGACTGACTGTTTCACCTTGTACTTGAAAATTCACTGCAAATTCAGCGTTAGCTATCTTCTTGAGGTTATCTTGAGATGATTTCAGGCCTTTAGTGTCCCCGCAGCCCGGTCCTCGACCAGGCCGCCAGCCCCAGGAAGCAGCCCGTGACAGCTGACTAACACCCAGGTACCTATTTTACTGCTAGGTAACACGGGCATAGGGTGAAAGAAACTCTGCCCATTGTTTCTCGCCAGCGCCCGGAATCGAACCTGGGACCACAGGATCACAAGTCCACCGTGCTGTCCGCTCGGCCGACCGGCTCCCAAAGACTCTAGACTAGCTCAAAGACTTGCCGAAATATTATGGTTAGTGGCTTTGCAAGAATGTATCATTAAATCACTGACATGTGTACTTTCACAACCCAGTGTACTTCCTTGTATATATATACCCTCGAACAGTATAAATAAACATAAAAATGAACATGAGTGATACTCTCCTACTTGTTGAAAACATAATCAACCAGTATTATAAGGCTGCATATACCTCAGCCTTATGGTGGATATATAATACATCTGTTCAATCACCTTGATGACCAGTCAACCAAGCAAACAGGAATAAAGTTGGCTTCGTTCTCGACTCATAATCAAGGAATTCCCCCCCCCCCCCGACAATGTGAATAAACACCGGAAAGAACCAAATAATGCACGAGACCGAAAATAATAAAATTAAAAGATGTTTGTTGATATACAATGCATTATAGGTCAAGTTTCAATATGTCTATCTTGATAATTGTATATACAGTATTTAAAAATATGAAAAGGAAGGGGAAAAGGTAGTACCGAAATGAGCGAAGTCGAATCAAGTTGAACCAAGCCAAGATAAAGCAAGATGAACCGGGTCAAGTTAAGATAAAGCAAGATGAACCAGGTCAAACTAAGATAAAGCGAGATGAACCGGGTCAAACTAAGATAAAGCAAGATAAACCGGGTCAAACTAAGATAAAGCGAGATGAACCGGGTCAAGCAAAGATAAAGCAAGATGAACCGGGTCAAGCCAAGAAAAAAAATAAAGCGAGATGAACCGGGTCAAGCCAAGATAAAGCGAGATGAACCGTATCAAACCAAGATAAAGCGAGATGAACCGTATCAAACCAAGATAAAGCGAGATGAACTGTATCAAGCCAAGATAAAGCGAGATGACCTCGGCCAAACCAAGCCAAGCAAACCCAAATAGAACAGAACCAAATCTAACCTTACCTCACCTAATAGGGTGCACTAATTCCTAAAATATAATTAAGACTGTGCTTGTTAAACATTCTTGTCAACTAATCTTGAGTTTTAGTATAGAATACACTCAGAAATAATAAAAATTTTCGTGTCCTTGACAATACAGAATCTCATTAAAGATTACAGAATTATCATATATTATCGATTTTGGACATCCTCAGAGATTTAACATAGAAATCATATAAACTGTAGAGGTTATTTGAGGCCTAGGTTTGCACTCATAACAATTTTGTTAAAAAAAAAAATGAGAAAATCTAATTACTGTATTATTAATCTCATTCCAGTTTCGATTATCAGTTTTGTGTATGTCAGAATAAAGACTTAAGGGTTAAAATACGGATATATTCAAGGTAATATCGCTTATTCATACCTCATCTGCGTCATTTTCATATATAATTCCATATAAGCTACACAAATACAAGAACACATCAATGTTTTGTTTTTCCGTGAATCAGTATCACGAACAAATCACCAGCTGACGAGCGAACATTTTCCAGCGACCAACTTAAGTGAGCAACTACATATAGGCGCCCTCTGGCGCATACTTTCCACAACTACTACAATACTACTACAATAACTACTACACTACAAGACTAACTACACTAACAATACTACAATAACTAACTACATTACTACTACAAGAACTACTACAATAACCATGGTAAACCAAATTTAAATAAATTACCATGACATGAAACAAATATCAGTTCATATATGGTATGTTAATCATCAGGAAAAAGTTGCTAATATAGTATGACTCTGGTTCTTTAATGCTCAACAAGCCACAATGTAGAACTGAGAACAGGAGATGTTTTTTTTTCACTCACAGTATTATTAACCCATGGAACCGCCTACCCGCCGAATCCGTAAAGGCAAAAAAATCTGTTAACCTTTATAGTACAGCTGGAAAAGATCATTAAGGCAAATGGGGGGACCTTCGACAAGCCCCTGACTTCCTGTCCTCGTCGAGGCCACTAGTTTTGTAGCTCTCAGGTAAACTTACGGTTTCGGCGGGTATGTAGTTCCATGGGTTTAATTCGTTTTGTTGGGGACAAGAAACCTGTCCCCAGTGTTCAAGAATGTAAGAACATCAATGTTATGTACTCTCACAAATCCAATGTACCTTCTTGTATATCAATAAATAAATATATAAATAACAATAAATGCAAGGAAGAGAAGAACCCCATATATTATAATGATTGAACCCATTACTTGTATCATGACATGAAGTTTTAGCAATTTTTAATTAGTGTAAATTTCCCATGGGTAGGTGGC
This sequence comes from Procambarus virginalis, assembly GCA_020271785.1. NCBI lineage: Eukaryota > Metazoa > Arthropoda > Malacostraca > Decapoda > Cambaridae > Procambarus > Procambarus virginalis. Next base: position 23,384,144 of record WNGS01165523.1, on the reverse strand, counting down.
CGATTATGATGCCAGCTCTAGCACTACTACATGTAGACATATATTCATTTAAATGCTGTAAAAGATAGTCATTACTGTATACTATGTTGCAAATAAATGTCTAGTAGAAACTCGAGAGAGTAAAAGTAGAGTCAGATGTAAAGTGACATAGAGGAAGTTTGGGAATATTTTGGTCAGCTCGACTCTCTTGGAAGTAAATTGCACAAGCATTCTTGAGTATGTGTCAACTGTGTCAACTTTGTGAAAGAGAAAACATGCACTCTCTTGAATATTATATTGTAGAATGTCCCATATATATATATATATATATATATATATATATATATATATATATATATATATATATATATATGTATGTGTGTGTATAAAGTATATGTGGAAGCTGGTCAGAATTACATTTCACCATTGTAAATGCACATTAATGACATTATATAAAAGACACATCTGCGTATCTATGTATTTTCAGATTCAGATTCTTTATTCAGGTAAAGGTACATCCATTGAGTTACATACATAATGATGGATTTAAAGATAGAGATAGTACATACAATACCTAAAGCCACTAGTACGCATAGCGTTTCGGGCAAGGTGAGGGGGGAAAAATACTTAGACTAAAACTTAATAGTAATTGAGCTTAAAGTATAAATTGCGTTGAAAAAAATAAAAAAATAAAAAAAGGGGGGAACAAGGCAGAGAATAGCAATTATACAAGTTGGTCAACAAACAACATTGATTACAATAATAAGACATGGGTTGACATTTAGGGGTAAGGTAGGTTACATGGAGTTTATTAGGTAGTTTTTAGTTTTTATCTTAAACTGGTTGAGAGGTACAGTATTTGACATGATTGGGAAGGTCATTCCACATTCTGGGTCCCTTGTTTTGTAGAGCATTTCTAGTTTCATTAAGTCTACACTCGGGATATCAAATAGAAAACCACGTACAAAACTCAGGCAAATCATAACATAGCACGAAAAGGCAATGTAAAGGATTTGGGTGTACTCATGTCGGAAGACCTTACCTTTAAAGAACACAATAAAGTGGCCGTCACAACTGCACGAAAAATGACGGGTTGGATAACAAGAACTTTTCACACTAGAGATGCTATACCGATGATGATACTTTTCAAAACGCTGGTGCTCTCTAGAGCGGAGTACTGTTGCACAATGACAGCCCCTTTCAAAGCTGGAGAAATTGCTGACCTGGAGAGCGTGCAGAGATCCTTTACTGCTAGAATCCACTCGGTAAAACATCTAAACTATTGGGACCGACTAAAGAGCCTAAATCTGTTCTCCCTTGAGCGCAGGCGGGAGAGATACATAATAATTTACACATGGAAAATATTAGAGGGGCTGGTCCCAAACCTTCACACAGAAATAACATCACATGAGACCAGAAGACATGGCAGGATGTGCAAAATACCCCCGTTGAAAAACAGAGGTGCAACTGGTACTCTGAGAGAGAACTCCATCAACATCAGAGGCCCGAGACTGTTCAACACGCTCCCGCTACACATAAGGGGCATAACTGGCAAACCCCTCACAGTGTTCAAGAGAGAACTGGATAAGCATCTCCAAAGGGTACCTGATCAACCAGGCTGTGACTCGTACGTCAGGCTGCGAGCAGCCGCGTCCAACAGCCTGGTTGATCAGTCCAGCAACCAGGAGGCCTGGTCGATGACCGGGCCGCGGGGACGCTAAGCCCCGGAAGCACCTCAAGGTATACTCAAGGTATACTCAAGGTAGGTATTTGTTTCTGGTGTGGTGCCCATGGGTTCTGTTACAACCTTCTAAGAAGCTTTTAAGGTGATCCAGTTAATCAGCAACTAGGGGACCCCATGACATCCGAGGAAATCCTTGTTGCTCTCAAGGCAAGTAGCAATGCTGCTCCCGGCCCAGACGGAATCACTATACGTCTACTTAAGGCTATACCAATCAGGGTGTTTGCAAAACTGTTTAATCTGTGGTTGGTAAACGAATCCCTGCCGCAACCATTTCGCAAGAACAAGACAGTGCTATTACCTAAGAAACCTAACCCAGACTCACCTTCCCACTATCGCCCCATAACCATGTCATCTACGACAGTGAGGCTGTTCCACAAGATCCTGAGCAGCAGGCTCTCCGGGGCGGTCAGGATCGACAGGCGGCAGAAGGCTTTCGTTCCCGTGGACGGATGCCCTGAAAACCTGGTGATCCTGGACGCCCTCCTAGCTGAGGCTCGTGCGCTCAAGCACAACACGCACCTAGCGTTTCTGGATATGGAGAAGGCTTTCGATAGCGTCTCCCATCCGGCCATCCATCGGGCCATGAAGCGCAAAGGCATCCCAAAGCCTTTAAGGACATATATAATGTCGAGCTATGATCGGTCCTCAACCGTGATAACCAGCCAAGGGGAGAAGTCGAAGGACATCCTGATCACTAGGGGGGTGAAACAGGGTGACCCCCTATCTCCATTTCTCTTCAACCTGATAATTGATGAGGCAATTACCAGGGCTAAGGATCTGGGGCTAGGGGTCGGACTGGGGGGAGAAAAGGTATCAGCACTGGCGTTCGCGGACGATCTGGTTGTGGCAGCGGAAACGGCTGCCGGACTACAGACACTCATAACGAGTATTTGCCACACACTGCGTGGCTCTGGTCTTAAAGTAAACGCTGCAAAATGCCGTACGCTAAGCATAGCGATCGATGCACACCGCAAGACGTGGCATGTCCCCACTAGGAAGGCATACTACGTCGGGGATGATGCAATCGATACTATGAGCGTGGCGGACGAGTATAAGTACTTAGGGATTCTTATCGGGGCCGGGGGCAGACACTTATCCTACGGTTCCCTGTTTGAGGACGGCCTGACCAACATCACGAAGGCGCCACTCAAACCCCAACAGAGGTTATACCTACTTAAGCATCACCTAATCCCAAAGATGAACCACCGCCTAGTCCTCGGACGTGTGGCTAAAACGGAGTTGGCGAGGCTTGACCGGCGGCTGCGGCACGCCACTCGTGGCTGGCTGCGGTTGCCTCATGATACTCCCAATGCCTTTATCCACGCGGACGTGAAAGACGGTGGACTAGGAATACCCGACTTTGCCACATCGATCCGGCTGCAAAAGAACAAGCGGCTCGGGGCGCTAGTAGAGTCGGAGGATCCAGTGGTAGTGGCAGCGGCTCTCCTACCCGCGTTCCAAGCGCGAATGCGGCGATGGGTAGACCCGACCACGGCTGCCGGAACCCCGTCCAACAGAACGACCGAGTGCTCGAGAAGGTGGAAAGCAAAACTGTACAGCATGGTTGATGGGGCCGGCCTCGCGTCCTCTTGTGAGGTACCTTCCTGCCACAAGTGGGTCGCATCCGGTACCCGTCTGCTAAGCGGAGGAGATTTTGCTCACGCCATCCAGATCCGGGCAAACGCTGTGGCCACGCCGTCTAGAGCAGCCAGGGGTAGACCCGAGGCTTCTGGTCTCTGCGATGCCTGTCGGAAACCAGGAACCCTGGGCCACATATCCCAGGCATGCCACAAGACGCACGGGGCTCGGGTGAAACGTCATGACGATATCACCCGGTTCGTAGCCGGCCGCCTGCGGCAAAGAGGCTTCGAGGTGGAACGCGAAGTCCGTATACCAGATGGAGGGACCTTCTGCAAGCCTGACATCATAGCTTGCAAAGGTGACGAGGCCTTCATATTAGACACCCAGGTCTCAGCTGATAACTTCCCACTCTCCCGTCCACATCAGAGCAAGTGCGACAAGTACGGCACCCCCGAGATCCTGCAGAAGGTCCGGGAGTATACCGGGAAGCATACAGCATCCGCCTCTTCAATAACCCTTAATTGGAGAGGAGGATGGTGCAAGGAGAGTGCACGTGGTTTAATGGATATGGGTCTCACCAAGAGCGACCTAGAGATCTGCTCTGTGAAGGCCCTGACCTGGACATATTCAATATATAGAATATGGTCCAAGACCACGTCACGGGGCAGACCACCATAGTCCCAGGATCACTGTGCACAGGGTGCATAAGGGTCAATATAGTCTCGCTTAGGTGAACCGCAGCCACGATAGCTGGTAGCCAACTATCTAAGCAGAGTTGTCATCCGGAGTACCACTTCTCCCAATGGCTTCTCACAAGAGGGTGGAGGACCTGGCCGAAGCCCGCGAGTGGATAAGGCGGCGGCCGGAGGGACCCCATGCGCATACATGATATCCCTCCCGCTCCGGGGCTTTGTTAGGAGCTTCCACTGTGTCTAGTTTTCCATGTATGCCGATGTCAAGTCATCAATCCTGCCGCTTAGGCAGCTTGCTGCTTTGGCCTTCAGCGTTTGTTCTTTTTAATGTTATACTGTGCACCTCTACCTATGTGTGCTGTGTCCCATATAAAGAAAAACCAATACAAAAGAATTTTCCATTAATATTATGTTTTATTTTCAGGTTATTATTATGTATTATTAGTATCATCTTAACTCTTGTGGGTGTGATGAGATCTGCCATATTTGTGTATTTTAGTTTGTGTGTTGTTAGGGTATTAGGTATGCTTAGTGGTACCATCTCGCCATGCCCTATGGCTGGGGGGATCGGTGCCCGAGCTATATCAAAACCCTATACCCCCCCGAAGTGGCAAGGGGAGTTAGGGGACAAAAAAAAAAATCATGATTGACATTACAGTTCAGAGTTTTAAATATATAGAGTACACATGAGAGGATGTGCAGTGACTTAATATCTAACATATTTAGATATTTGAGTAAGGGTACCGAGTGATGTCTGGGGCCAGAGTTCGATATTGTTTTAATAGCAGCTTTGTGTTGAGTAATTAGAGGACGTAAATGATTTTGGGTAGTAGAACCCCAAGCACAAATACCGTAGTTGAGATAAGGATAGATTAGAGAGTAATAGAGCGTCACCAGGGCAGGGCGAGGTACATAATGTCTGATCTTAGAAAGAATGCCAACAGTTTTAGAAACTTTTTTTGCTATATTTAGAATGTCTGTAGATAAGATGTCTGTTTAGAATGTCTATATTTATGTCTGTAGGTTAGATTAGCATTTTAAGAGCACTGCAATCTCCTACTGTGGTTGATTGTTCAATAAATCCCTGAACTATATGTTTAACAGATCTCTCACCCTGTCCATGGAAGGCAGAAAAAAATTTATATATGCTGTTTAGCATTGTAAATGTGTGGCCACGTCTGTGGTAGAAAATAATAAAAAAAACTCCTGTAAGTAAAAGGTTCTAATTTGGAAGCATCGATACTTATATGCAATATTTGTTCAGCTAATTTTTAAAGGTACAGATAATCTACAAATGGTAAATTTAATGGCAGATTATTTGTGTATATTACAAATACGAGTTAAAACTCGCATGTGAGCTATACATCGTAAAACCATGTTATCCCACATACAAGAGTTTCATCTATTCATCCCGTTACAAGATAAAGACGCACCAGTACTCAATAACCTCATCTTATCTGCTACTATCATCTCACAGCAGCTAAAGAAATGTACGGCAAAAAAACAAAATGGGAAGCCTATGCAGATATCGAAGGTGAGCGATCGTTGAGGAGATGAGAAAAATGAGGACGTCGGCGTGGTAAATATTGAGACCAAGGTCGGTGAGTCAGGGTATAGTGAGGTGTGAGGGATGAGGTGTGAGGGGTGAGGTGTGAGGGGGTGAGGTGTGTGAGGGTGGGAGTAAAGGTGAGGTATGGTCGTGAGGTATGCGGTTCAGAGGATATAGCCAGAGGAATAATAATAATAGAGGAAAATAAATAAGCCTTTATCTAGGCTGGGAGTCTAAATATTCATGTACCCTGCATTCGTAATTGAATGTAAAAAATAAATCCAGGAATTTCGAGACAACTCAAACACTAATGTTCAATACATATGCAGTTATTTAACCAGGGCTGACAGATTACCCAAAATCCTAGTCAAGTATCTGAAGACAGATGGTAAATAAATATACTGTCTGTACACATATATATACAGTAAGTAAATGTATATTACTGTATATTTAGTATACTATAATAAGTAAATATACCTTCTGTCTATAGGGAGGAGAAATATCGCGTGAATAATAATTAATGAACTGAACTGAATTGCTGTTATAAGATCTTTCTCTGGGTCCCCTCGAGACATACAAGTACATGTTGTGAACATATTTTAAACATTATCACCTAAATTATTGATTAAGAAGTCAGGGAAATAATTAAATACACGGGTTGGAGTCATGTGTTCGCGCTCGCGCGTGTGTGTGTGTGTGTTTTTACTATTTATACCCACAGGATCAATTGCTAGCTCTTGGACCCTGCCTTTCTTACCCTCGGTTGTCTAATAAAGACTCCTGACCTATTATTCTCTCTTATATCTACTACATATATTTCACACACACACACACAACACACACACACACACACACACACCACACACACACACACACACACACACACACACACACACACACACCACACACACAGTTATTACCTGTTGATTGACGGTTGAGAGCGGACCAAAGAGCCAGAGCTCAACCCCCGCAGCACAACTAGGTGATACACACACACACACACACACACACACAACAAACACACACACACACACACACACACACACAACACCACACACACACACATATGTATCTATATATATGTATATACGTGGCTCCAGCATGGAGTCCATACATTGTCAAGCATAAGACGAAGTGGAGAAGTTCAAAGGTATGTCACCAGACTACTCCCAGACCTAAGAGGCATGAGTTACGAGGAAAGGCTGTGTGAATTGCACCTCACGTCTCTGGAAAACAGACAAGTCCGGGAGACATGATCACCACATACATAATTCTCATGGAAATTGACAGGGGTAGATAAGGACAGATTATTTAGCACGGGTCGTACTCGCACAAGGGGATACAGGTGGAACTGAGTACAAAATGAATCACAGAGACAGTAGAGATATCTTTTTCAGCGTTAGATTAGTTATTAAATGGAATGCATTAGGAAGTGATGTAGTGGAGGCTGACCCCATACAGTTTCAAATGTAGCTCAATAAACTCAGAACCTGTGCACCTGTAGATTGACAGTTGAGAGGTTGGACCAAGGAGCCAAAGTTCAACCGCCCTCAAGCACACTATGTGAGTACACACATCCCCAGGATGCAGCCCATAGCAGCTGCACTAAGGACGGGGGGGGGGGGGTGGAAGTATATCCCGGGGGCAGCATAGAGAGAGAGAGAATGTGTGCCTAGTGAGTAATCTGAAACCTGAAAACCATAGTACCCCATTCCGTCATCGCTGTGCTTTAAGCACACTAATAAAGCCTAACTTAACCTAACGAAACAAGAGGAATAACGTGTTTTATATATGGCGTGTGTTCGAGGTACATGACGTCACTCTGACGTCATAATGTTCCTTCCGGTACAGGTTTTAGACCCTACTAGGCGACAGAGTCGGGTTATATTTCTGACCCCTTTTGTTTCATACCCAAGAGATAACCCCCTCACCGAGGACATCACTGTGCCAGTTACTACAACGAGAGGATCTAAGTGTTTTCTGACAATCAAGTAGCCAGAGTCACCCACCATCACTGTTTACAATGGGGATGAGGGGATGAGGGAGGGTCCCCCAGGAAGGGGTGGCGTGTGTCCCGTCACCTGTTACACATAGGGAAGGGGGAAGGGGGATATTGGGGTCCCATCACACGGTAATATTGCATCACCACGCGGCTCTCTGGTTGGCCACCTCGTGTTAGTGACTCGTCGCTTTGAACAACCACGTCACTTTTCAAACCTGCACGCACGCAGCCGCGCAAACACACACACCACACATACGTACGCGTACACATGGCAGAATTCCTTTACCCTGATGCCTCTCTTCACCTGGTTCGAATATGTTCAGGGAGTTAGGCAACTGA
>WNGS01165523.1:23341110-23351249 GCA_020271785.1 Procambarus virginalis | reverse complement strand
AAAATGGATCTAAACTATATAAACCACTGCTATGTTCAAATTACATGATTTTGTAATCTGTATTAAAGCAGATCCAATTATGTTCCTATTGAAAGTAATTGTTAGTGAAGAAAGCCATCTCCCAATCAATTTGGTGTAAATTTTCTGACAAATGACCAAACAAAGCATTAGACAATTGGCCATGTCTTACAGAGTATTTATGTTGTGAAATTCTACATTTCAAATCTTTAGATGTTTGCCCAACATAGAACCTATTAGTCTTTACAAGGTATTTTATAAATGACACAATTATCATTATTATTCACTGAATGAATAATAATTATGAAAAATAATTATTCAGTTATTATTCACCTCTCTCTCCTGCCTATATATGTCCAAACTTACTGACTTGTAAATCATTCCTTCTGAAGATGTATTATTAAAATACGTAAGTACTTGAGGAAATTCGTTTCAATTCTTCCTCCGTGGTCTGACAGTTTATATATATATATATATATATATATATATATATATATATATATATATATATATATATATATATATATATATTATAATATATATATATATATATCTTTTTCTCTGTATCTATCTCACGGTCTCTCTCTGAACTAGTATGTTACGAATTCGCTGGTCATGCAAGCTCATAATTTGCAATCAGCCTGGGAATAACATTTCTTTGGCAGAGGAAATCACTGAAGCAGTAAATGTCATGGGTGTGGGTGCAGATATAACTAAGAGTGTTAACTTAAGTTTCAAGTGAATGGGGATAACAAGATAGACTTAGGAGTGGGTAAAGAGGTTTGCGCAGAAGTTGGGGCTTAAAGAGGTGGGCGTGTCACTCACAAACTGACCCTACTGGTGGTGTGCAGGTAGACGATGGGCGTGGGGGCTTCGTGCTACGGGCGAGGAGCGATGACATCCCCAGGAGGAGAGGTAGCCTTGGCGAGCGCCCCAGTAATATCAGGAATGTCTTCAAGGTGAGTCCCATACTTGTCTAGGTACATCCATTAATAATGATTAATATTATTAGAGCGTTGTAACCCTTCCTTACCTCTTCCCCCCTCCCTACCTCTCCACTAGATGCACACTAGTACACAGGTAAACATATAAATGCACAGATGCATGCAACTATCGGGTGCAATCAAGTTCGATACAGTTAAGACTCGCTTACTCATACACACCAATTCATGCGCACAATTTCATGATAACTAATGTATTCACAAACATTGTATGCATATCAGCAGTGTATTATATAATCTACAACAGCAAATGCAGTTTGTAAATCATGGTTAGTTTATAATTTTTCCACGCAATTTTCTTGCTTTCAACGGAGTTACAATAATTGTTGTCATTAGCGGTAGAATACTTCCATTACCTGTCGTTTATATAAATCGAGTGATTCCACAATGTGAATACAACGTACAGGGGCTGAAGATTCGTCGCCAACGGAGCACAGGAGACATTCAGACGGGTCGCGCATCTGGCTCCATTCGTTCTACAGGATCTTCAGCTTCATGGATGTCGACGGACTCCGGTCAGTCAGCATATACAGTAGGCGACGTTCCAGACGAGGGCTCCAATGCTTCCTTCATCATCGAGGTAGGGTTGGTACGTGTAGCTTAGTAGTCGCCGCTGTAGACGTCCTTCACGGAGCCTGTGCTTCTGCTGCATCAGCCACAGCACTAACATAGAGCTTCTTCTGTAGCTTGGAGTATTACCACCCCTCACCAGTATTTTCTCCGTTCTGCATGTGGTATGACATTATTTTTGTCAATGAGAGTATAATTAACATCCTCATTAATAGAGCTCCCTGGTATGTTACCAGTGTTTCCTTAGATTGGCAGCACTTAAGTTGGAGCAGGCATTACCAGGGGAACCTAGTATAGGTTAGACAAGGTCATCAGGGCCCCGCATCTATGCCTCATCTAGCATCGCCTCAGTCACTCTAATAGGACGTCCCTAGTATGTTACTCTTACCTACATATCATAGACTGGCTTACAGCTTCACACACATTAGAAATGTATTCGCTGTGTAGAAATAGCATGTTATTGTGGAGTCTAATAATAATTGTTAATATTATTTCTTAAGATGTAGTTCTCCAATATTTTTACTAGATTTTATTTCTAACAATAACACAAATTTTTATTTTTATTTGCAATGTTTCCTCTTTACATTCTTTATATAATTTTCTCATTTTACATATACTGTATTTAATTTATTTATTTGTATATGTATTTGATATATAATAATGATCATAGAATTAAGAAGCTGAGCCTCTGGTATATTAAGTACAATTGATTCTAGTATATTTTGTATAGTGTGTCTAGTTTACTTTATTCTTATGTTATTAAGGATGATGTTAGTTTTACATGTGGTTTTAAGTTGAATATTTCACCAACTGAGCTAGGAAAAGTGACAGGATTGAACATTGAAGACATTTATCGTCAAGATTCTGAGTTCAGACACTAAGTGAAAGCCACGTAAGAATGCCTTGCTACTAAGATTTGAGCAAAAACACTTTCACATGTATGTTGCTTTTAAGTTATGCAGAGTCTGCAAATCTTGTTAAACTAAAAAAAAAAGAAAATGAGCGATAACCTGATTGTTTTACCCAAATACTGAATATTAGTTTGAGGTATTGCACTGTATAGTCCAGCTGCTATAACCTTGGATGCATCACTCTGATTATATATGCCAGTGTTATTACCGTAGAGGCCAGTCACTCTGTGATCTATTTGTTGGAAAATGGCTCTCTTAAAATGTACACTTTTAGCAGAAGCAGAAGCCTGTATCTCCATTATTTTTTTTTCTTAACTAGATGGGGTATCCAGTTGTGCTTGGGGTCTCTTTCCCAATCTCCCCCACTCTTCTATCTCCCCCTCACCTCCCCCAATATTTCCCCCTCCTCTCATATCCCACCCTCTCCACATTTCTCCTTACCTCTCCCCATTATCACCCTCTCCTTACCTCTCCCCATTATCACCCTCTCCTTACCTCTCCCCCATTATCACCTTCCTTCTCATCTCTCTCTCTCTCTCTCACACCCACAGAAATTTTAATACTACAAACACCTGAAAAACTGCTAAACAACTCTCTGAAAAGTAAATCTCAGATTTCAGAATTCATAAAAATCACGGGGTCACTCTAGAAGCCGATATTTCTTTAGGGGTAGCTATGCGGAATTGTCATCTTGAAAAGTTGGACAAGACTAGCCTCAAAGAGTCTAGCCTGCATCCTTGGACAGACAGACAGACAGATATTCTCGTTTATTAATATAGATTAATATAGATTCTATGAACCCCCAAGTCTGATTTGTAATTTTGTACACAAGATCTTCAGAAGAAATGTAATTACCATAGTTACTTAATGTCAGAAATTCAAAGGAATTAAAGATGCAAAATTCTTGGGTTTGAACTGATGCCATGCTGGAATCAAGCAATGCTGTATTTGAAGCATATCTTGGATGTTAGATATAAATGATGGACTTTATTAATGGTCTTAAACTTGAGAATGACTGAGGTGTTATTCAGTGCTCTATCACTGTTACATAACACAACTGTTATTCTCAATGCTAGAACCCCCCAATACAGCTCATTATTTACATTTGATGCTGTTAGCACAACTTTCATTAGACAAACACGTGGGTTTCATTCATTATTACAAGGGTTCAGTGGAATATTTACATTATTTGAAATAAGTCGGAGATATAATTAGTCAATATGAATGTTTACACATGTAACTATCTTCTCTGTGCTGGGGCAGAATCAAATACAGTGGTATAACAGCAAATAATTTGAGATTCACTGCTGCATGTGAATTGGTGTTACATATTATTAATATACATTGCCAAACTGGAGAACACACGCTATTCATTTCCAACAAAAGACTGCCAAGGTTTATAATATATTTCATCATATTCAAAACCTTTAACTAATTAAATCCATCATTCTACCTGCTACTCGCTTGTAGCTAACTTATTGCATTAAAACGTTCATATAAAGTCCTGTGACCTTAACATGTACAACATAAGTGTACTTATAAAGAGTCCTATTGCTCAGAGGACCTGTCCCTCATCCATCCATGTTGTGATCTCAGCTAATTATATAAAGATTTGTTGACCAATATTTATTATTATACAGTAATTATTATTACTCTTGTTGTTTGTGTTATAATGCTTCTTATTCCTATTTAGTTCAATAGGGCATAAACATTTAGTTACTGTTTTTTAAAAATGATGGTTAGATCTGACTTAAACAAAATTGTAACAGTACTAAATCAATATTTTTTAATTAATAACTTAAAAAAATTAAGAAAAAATATGAGTACTAAAGTAAAATCAAAAGTAATACTAATTTGTGTGATTGTAAAAGTGTTATGTATCCTATTTTCATTTATATGAATTTGTAATAGGTATTGAAATCTGAATTTGAGTCTTGAAGGATAACTAGGCAGCGTTGAGACATGTAGAGGAAAATGAGGAATAGACGCTACTACAGTCAGCTTGATGCCATATTTCCTGCTTTATTTTTACAGCAGTTTCTTATAGCTAACTGAAACTTCGGTATTTAGTAATAACATAAAAATATAGACTAAGTGCAATAAATCTACTGGTCTTTGCAACACTAACTGCATTTATTCACATGTACAGTATACAGTACTGTATTATGATTTTAAAACTCGACTTGTTCTTCAGCTTTCAGGAAAATGTAACCAGTACTCATCATTTATCTTTGTAAGAAAAAGATTTTAATTAGGAATTAACTCAGTCACTTTATGTTGTATGTTTTCAAGAATATTTGTGTTCAGTAGTATGGTGACCAAAACTGTACATTATAACCAAAGTAAGATCTGATTATTGCAAGGTAAGGCTGTAGGATAGCATAGCATTACTTTTGGATAAGCATCTAGATATAAACTGGTCTCGTGCCATTACCTCTGTTGTATTATGACAGGCAATGAGTGGTCCTTGCAGCTGCATTTGACAGTAAGGTAATTTCAGTATTGAAGCTTGTACAAAAAATATATATATTCAAAGAGGGATTCACAGCCTCTTCCTTGAAAAGGGAGGGTCTCAGCGAGTCATTAAAGTCTTCCAGTCTCTTAAAAGTTACATTTTATGCCACTGAATCCCTCTGAATAACTGCACTTCGAACCTAAAACTCATCTATTCCCCAATCAAATATATTTGTAAAAGTGTCAGTATGTCCCTCTAAATATGAATATTGATTGTTAAATGAGTGGTTCCTTCATTAGGACGATTATGGCCATTCACTTGGACTGGTCAGTAAACGTTTCTTGGAAGGTCAGCATTTTTGATGATCAAAGTGTCTGGACACAATTCTTCCACACCATCCCCATATTCCAACTCTATTCTCCCATCACTTCCAATTCCAAATTCTATAGTTGTATTGGTTTAGCACTTTCTCCTAATAATGAATTTACCATGACTAGGATGAGCAGTTGGATGCCAGCGTTCTGGAGAACTACATGGGAGAGTGGAAGAATGACAAGCGGACTGGCTTTGGAGTTGCCGAACGGACGGACGGGCTTAAGTATGAGGGCGAGTGGTACAACAACAAGAAGTATGGCTATGGAGTCACCACCTTCAAGGTAAGTCAGTCAAGCATATTTCTTGGCAAGAGAATAACAGAACAAACTTATTTTCTGATGACTTGTAAACAATACAGTACTTTATGATTTTAACAATATTGCTTTTTAACCAAATGGATTACATTATAACTCGACACACATTTGTTCGTTTTCAAATACATGCGACAGTTGTAAAGCTAATGGGAGGGAAGGACAAAATTGGGCTGAGTGTGGAATGGGTGTATGAAGGTGAAGTCCAGTGTTTCCTTCAAGAATTCAGGATGTGGTGGCAGGACATAGGTCTGTTACCATTTGAAAGTTGAAGCATTAGAGATCCTTCTAGATGCAATAAGAAACCAACTCATTCAATTTCAAATCAGCCAACTGCATCAGACCAACCAATTACATCAGCTCAGCTGTTAAAATACTGTAATGTAATTAATCAATCACTCTGATGGAACTCCAGGAATGTTCACTCATAACTACTGTATTACAGTCTCCTACTGTCAGGGATGGGAAGCCTATTTGGATTATCATGGTCTCTCTATGCCAATAACTGATCTTTCCCAGGGAGCAACCCACAACAGTCTCCTAACATGCTGAAACTATTTGACCTGCTTGGGAATCGAACTCGAATTCAATTACTTTGCAGTCAACTGCATTAACCAATTGTAGAAGCTACGAGTTTGTACCCTTAATTGACCTGATAATTGATTTGGTCCTAAATATACCACCTAACCTAGTGCATCACAGAAATGGAAATATGTTTACCCTTGAAACAGACAACTGGCTTTGTCCTGAATTCCACAATTGACAGCTCATCTGTAAGCTTAAGGCCAGCATAGTATACTCTACCAACAAACTTAAAGAAACAAATAAGAGAATCCAGAAGGACAAAAAGAGAAGGAAACATGATGATAAAAACAAGGAAACATATATATATAAATATACACACACACACTTACATACATACATATATACATACATGGTACTCAATGTAACTCCGATATTTTTCCTTAATATAGCATCCAACCTGATCATAAAGTTCCCAGAATTGCATCCTGGTAAAGGTTAGTTGTTGGCCTAGGGAGATCTTTAATAAGCCTAACAGGCTTCCTATCCATGCCTATGGGTAACCATACACAGTGCTGTACTGTATATGTAATTACAATACAGGTATTTTAAATGTTTTGTAACTTTTTTTAATTCATTTGAAAGACTGTTTCATATACAGTACTTTATTGGCATAAACAATTTAACTTGGGTTGAATTTGACTCAGGAATTTCAAAGCTATATTCTTTCTTGCGAGAGTTCTGTGTATTCTGTACCATTCCTCTATGGTCTAACTTTAGGTCAGAGTAAAAATTGCAGTAAGATCTGTAAGTGTAAGTAGCACAGAAGATTGTATACAAGATTTGTATATTTACCATACACCATACTTACAGATTTGAACAGTTGTACAGTGTAATGCAGAGAAACACAGTTGAAAGTAAATTAATTATATATATATATATATATATATATATATATATATATATATATATATATATATATATATATATATATATATATATATATATATATATATATATATATATATGGTGACAACCATTTATTTCAAACCTTTATCAGATCTTTCTGATAAAGGTGGGATGAGGGAGGAGGTGGTCAAGGAAGTAAAGGTTGAGTGAGGTCAGGAAGGTTAAGGTTGGGCGAGGGTCAGGGAGGTGAAGGTTGGGCGAGGGTCAGGGAGGTGAAGGTTGGCTGAGGGTCAGGGAGGTGAAGGTTGGGCGAGGGTCAGGGAGGTGAAGGTTGGGCGAGGGTCAGGGAGGTGAAGGTTGGGCCAGATCAAAGTGATTATTAACTTGCCAACTCCACCTTCAATAACACTATACATACAAGAGCTGAGAAGTGTGGGTGTATTATGGTAATGGCTCTTGGTTCTTGTTCCATGATCTGGAAACAGTTCAGTGGTTGAGGGATAAACAAAATTCCTGGAAGAGAAATAGTGGAAAAAATTATAAAATTATATTAAGATATGCAATGAGGCAATTGATAGAAGGGTGATAAGTCTTCAAGCATTCCTCTTCCACCTCTCCAAAATTAAGTAAGCTTGTTTACCTGGATAAACTTAGCAAGACAGTATTGATAACTCTTCAAATAAAGCAAAACAGGGCAAATTTCATAGATGTTTAACACAAGGAGCCGGTCAGCCGAGCGGACAGCACGCTGGACTGTGATCCTGTGGTCCCGGGCACCGGCGAGAAACAATGGGCAGAGTTTCTTTCACCCTATGCCCCTGTTACCTAGCAGTACATAGGTACCTGGGTGTTAGTCAGCTGTCACGGGCTGCTTCCTGGTGGTGGAGGCCTGGTCGAGGACCGGGCCGCGGGGACACTAAAGCCCCGAAATCATCTCAAGATAACCTCAAGAAGGATAAAATGTTATTGATGTGTATAACATTTGCCTCAACTGCTTAGAGATTCAGCAGGACACATGAAAGTTTTAAAAACACATTCCAAAGCGAACAAGAGAGCATCTTCCTAAGAATACTAACTTCTGGAACCGTCTGGCCATTGAAGATAATAGATATAATTTATAATACTTCTAGAAATACTCATTATGAAGAATGATGGAATTTCAAATACAAATTAAAAGTGATAGATAATGCAGAAGCAGATGGGGTAATTAAATACATAGGATCTGGAAGCTATATATATTACTTCACCGAATAATGGGGTTTAC
The DNA here is from genome assembly GCA_020271785.1 of Procambarus virginalis. NCBI lineage: Eukaryota > Metazoa > Arthropoda > Malacostraca > Decapoda > Cambaridae > Procambarus > Procambarus virginalis. The sequence continues at coordinate 23,342,913 of WNGS01165523.1, read as the reverse complement.
ATAATCTTATATATTAAAAGTTTCACTAGAATGCACAGCACAAATTTATTAAAAAAAGTGTATTATTACTGGTATTGTGTGTATGAGTAATTTAGTGTTTGTCAAGGAAGCATAGTGACCAGATCAGGTGTGTACAGCATCTAAGAAACACCTGGCTTAAATACTGGCTACCAAACTGTCTGATGTTCTTGGACGACTTGTTCCAAAGTACTGCTAAACATAAGTAGAGAACAATGTATGGAACATTCTTGCATATCTAGATGGTGAAAGTCAGTTGCAGCTTATTGTATTAGTCAAGGTGCCAGTTTCACTAATATCTTTAATATCTGAATGAACATTAACTCTGGACAATTACCTTTGTCTGGGCGAGTCACCGTTTAAGACAAAATCTTGAGTTACTTTACAATGTCCCAGTGGCACTTTACTACAATTCTTCCCGAGGCTTAATTAAATGATTTTATAACAGTAACTATACATTTAAAGATGTCACTGAATTTAGTACTGTACTACAGTGCTTACTCCACAAAAGCTTGTGTGAAAATTTAAATCCTTTGAGAATTCATTCACTTAACTATCAAATGAGAATTATATAAATTCAATATACAGTAATGTTTCTGTATATTAATTTTTTCATGAATAAGCTACCTTTTGTATCTCAAACTGTACATTGCAGGTGCTGTTTTATGGTAGCCTTTTAACTGGGGCAGTGAAATGGCCATATTTCTGTCATATGTAAACTACCCAGTAACAGTCCTTTTCTCATGTAAATAGCAGTAATAGACCTTCCTTCCTTCCTGCAGGATGGCACAAAGGAGGAGGGCAAATACAAGAACAACGTTCTCATAACATCTAACAAAAAGAACACGTGTTCCTCATCCGCTCTGCCAAGTTCCGAGAACGAATCGAAGCAGCGGTAGCTGCTGCACAGAGAGCTGCAAAAATTGCCATGCAGAAGGAGGCATCGCCATCTCTCGGTGAGGATATCAAGTGATGGGAATGTAGGAGGGGCCAGGAGGGGAATGATTAGGGGAGAAGAAAAAAAAGCAGAGAAAGAAAGTGAAGAATGATGGGGGAGATAGGGATATTAATGTTGACAAGTGAAATGATTATTGAAGATTTAACATTCACAGCTGATATAAATATCAGTCATAGATTTTTCATTACATGCTGATTTTTTTCAAGTAGAGTAAGGAAGGGACCCCTTCTCAGTGAATAAACAGTGGTATTATATAATGAATGAATTATTTTGGCACATGCTTGTACTGTACTTGAAATTCAAGAATGTTTTGATTGTGCATACTCCTTGTCATGACAGCAATGATAATGAAAAATTTCTTTATGGCCACTTATTTATACAAATATGCTGTATATAAAAGTATACACTACTATGTGAATTACAAAAGAGTATAAAAGTCTTTGGCTAGTACTGTGGACAGAAGCATGTTACATTATGTATGCAATTTAGAGCAGTAAGGAAAATTTGGAGTGTTGTCTCATTACATGACAGTAATATATAAGATTGAATGCTAGATTAGTAATGGTGCCTCGTGCAGATCTGTGGGGGTGACATTGAAAATTGATAAGTAAAGAGAGAATAAAACATATTTTTGATGAGTATTAACGTGAGTTGACAGTGATCTTTAAACAATTTATTGTCACCATAGATAAAAACAAGAGAAAATGCTCAGTGGACTGAGAAAGTACAAGAGCATTTTATGATGATAAAAAAGAAGTGGATTTGTGGATACAAATTGAGGAAAAAATGGCCTAAAAATAGAAGTACTGTACTGTATTATGAGAGTA
>WNGS01165523.1:23302182-23322931 GCA_020271785.1 Procambarus virginalis | reverse complement strand
CTGCGACTTATCTCACGACATACTTGAAAACCGGCTGAAGCGTTCCGTAGACTGTTAACACCCGTGTCTCGGACTTTGAGATCGACAGCAAGATGAGCAGGAGGCAAGATACATAAGAGTGAAACCATAAGGATAGCCAAAAGAGGAGTGTGTTTACTGATAACAATACTAAGGAACTATAATAACAGATGGTGCCGACTTTCTGGGAGGCTGACGTCCAGTACAACTTGGGACTGAGGGAGTCAAGTTGGCATATTTTCTTGGAACAATTCCAACAAACTACAGAGAAAATGCCAACAGGTTATCCCAAAATTAGTTTAAACATTTGAGTTATACAATAAACAAACTGCTTTTCAGTGATCAGTATTTTAACATGTTAATACATAGACCATGATTATATAAAAATGTAAATTTGATAATGTGTGCACTAGTGGCAACATTGTAGTCTTATAAATGGTATACAGTATATATAAATATATATTTTAAGAGAAGCAGATTTGTATATTTTTAAATGATCCACTGTTTTCTTTTTACGAGATGGCATGTTGTACCCAAGTGTGCTACAGAATTTGGCATCCATGGGGTTACTTCCCATCCGTAGCAGTGTGAGCAAGCACTACTGCATGGAATATTATATGAAAAGCTGATCTTTGTTAATGACAAATGAAACTATGGGAAGTACTAAAAATGCATGCATGCTGATGGTAATCTATAATGTTTTAAGGACGGTGTAATAGTATTTATGTGATCGATGCTCTAGTAAGATCAGAAACTATGTAACTGAAGGTTGTAGGTGACCAGGACACCTCGAGATTACCAACGCCAGCGCCTCAGTGTCAGGTCTCCCCAGGAACCATAGCGGTCACCATGTGCTACTCAAAATGTACACGACTCATGACTGTGTACATGGCCTGTGAACATAACATCCATCTCGTGGAGTGAGTGTGCAAGCCTTCTCAACTGAATAACTTGCAGTCGTATCACAAGAACAGGGCTCGACAAACACTGGGACTAGGTAGATCTGCACCAGGGCACACAGGAACCTAAATGAAGAAAGTAATTTTAATTGAAAAAAGATCCCTCTATGAATGTTATATTTTTCTTATATGAAGACAGTTCCTCACCAGCACATAGCTTCATGCCCAGCAGGAGACTGGATCTTTAATAGCATTATGAAGGCTGTTTCACAGTCAAGAGATATACAATACATTAAGTAGTTTCAACAGCACAAGTAGAACCTTCATCAGAACCAGGAAAGTCCTCACCATCATGCAAAAGGCACTCAATTATTTTTGTGATGGGCCTTCACTAGCAGGAGGAATGGTCTTCGTCAAAATAAAAGGATCGTCAGATGTCACACCTGATATGACTGACTTTTATCAGAGTGGTGCAAATAAATATTTTTTTTTTTGTAAAGTAGAAAATAGATTTCGTTGGTATAAACAAGGAGCTTTACCAAGTGAATAATGCCCCTTAGTAGCATAAGGAAGAGTAATGACTCAGAGGCCTCCAGATCCATGGGGAAAGATAACAATATAGCTTACCCTGGGAGCTAGGACCTGACTGGTCAAGGTCGGGCAGGGACGTGTGATGGCAGTACAGTATTCTCAACACAGCCAACTTAAGTTTTATATTCTTGACTAAATTTTTGTGGTAGATCCATTGCACTAAATGGTGAATGGCAGACAAAAAGTTGCATACACATCCTGCCCGACCAAGGCATGCAGGCTCCGCTGGACCACGGAGATTGAAACTTAACACGACCGTCCTTCTTAACACTTGAACTAAACTACAAATTAACGAAAGGAATTACTAAAAGTTTCCTATGGAAAACTAAATCAATATTGTGACTAGGCATTTAGTTTTCTAGCATGTGGAAATCCACAAAGATTTGGTGTTTAAACAGTACAAGAGTATTGGCCAGTCCTGCAATGTGCCTCATCTTGAGGCATTTCTGTAGGTATCTGTACCATCTATGAGACCATTAATAAAATAAATAAGAGAAATAACATAAGTTAGAAACACAAAACAAAGTATAAAATGTAATATACTATGCACAACTGTACTGTCAATTACAATATTGTCTTGAGCTAATTAAAAGGCAAATGATCAAGCAGAAAAACATGTGCATCTCACATATCCCTCTATTAATTTATTAAAGCACTTAATATGGCTTTATAGAAAACTGAATATAGTTCAACTGGTTTCTCCTGCTCTTGCATTTGTATGCCTTGTGTCCCCTTTGACATTTACAGGGAGAGACCTGATGTGGTACAAATGCTTATCCACTGTACAACATTTCCTCTACACAGAAGTCAATATGACCTCTGCTCCACAAGAGGCAGTTATAATACACTTTAAAAAAATTAACCAGTACTAGAAATTACATTAGTATAAATCTGTACTGAACTTCACAAATAGTACCATAAGTGGATAGAAAATCTAGTGCCTATTATGCAAGTACGGCAAGTGCTCGCCGGGGCTGGGACAGCCACCATCATCCCAAGTCTAGAGAATTGGGTAGGTGGAGGCCACAGTAATGGTAGCAAAAGATGCAGTAATGTACATAGTTGCCCCGGATGCAGTGAGTTTGTGGTCAGGTGACGAAGGAAATGAGGCACAGCCAAAACACTCCACAAGGGACAAAGAGCTCATTCAGTCGTTTTTTTGTTCGCACACGATCCTCCATGGAGTCAAGGGGGTCGCTTTATCCTCTTCGTTTTCCTCCTCCTCTTCATTGTTCTCCATCTTCTCCTCCTGCCTTCCCCCCTCCTTAGCCCCCGGGCCGCACAAGTCAGCTCAGGTCAGGCCAGATGGGTACGGCGTAAGCTCCAGGCCGTCCACCTGAGGACAGTAGCTGTGACGGCAGCGGCAGTACAAAATGGGACGGCTCACACATGGGCGGCAGGACACGGCACGAACCATAACAAAATAGAGATTCTGACAGCACACGTGAGCAGGCGAGTCGCAGGCGTAGTCTGCTGAGGAAGGCACGGGCGGCGGCCAACACGCAGGGACGCCCAGGGCTGCTGTTGTTTCTGCTGCTGCTGCTTTGGCACTCCCTGAGGGTGGGGCTGCGGCAGGCATAGCTCTCACGTGGCAGCGAGGGCAGCGGCCTGAAGAACCCGCGGCCTTGCTGGCTGCTACGACAATAGTTTGAAGAACATCAACGCCAGCGACAAGTTTAGGAAGAGGATGAGCATAACAAGGCGCTGCCGGGAGAACCAGTCCTGCAAAAGGATACCGTCATGAGAAAGTGATGTACAGTACAGTTTGTGTATACACAATGGTTTTAAGTAAATTACTAATGGCAGGTATGATAATGCAGTGCTAGTGTCTGAAATGATGATACAGCTATAAAATATCTTGAATGTGTAAATGAAAGTAATTAACCTCTGCAAAATCATTATAGTTTTAGTATGAAAAACAATTATTCTTGAAGGTGTCCACATTTCTAGCCAGTGGAGCTTATTGGAAGTAAGGCACTGAAAGGGAGGGCACTGGAAGAATGGTGGGAGGGAGCTGGAAGGGAATGATCTGAAAGAGAGGGAGCTGAAGAGCCTAAATAAGTAAGCCTGTTCCTCTATCTGATTCTGAATATTTTGTATATAAATATGAAACGGAAAATATGGTGTACGTGATGACCAAACCACACACCAGAAGATGAAGAGACGATGATGTTTCGGTCCATCCTGGGCCATTATCACAATCGCCTTAAAAATGGTCCAGGACAGACCGAAACAACGAATGAAACTTCATCTTCTGGCGTGTGGGTTGGTCATCATGTCTTCAGCCACATTATTGTGACTCATCATCTGCATGTGGTATACATATCACAGGCAATGAGGCACAGTAGTCAAGTGTCATTAATAAAATAACTACTTTTGTGTTAAATATTAGATTTTTAGAGCATTCAGCATGGTTTTGTAATATTTAACCCCACCTTTCTCTATTCCCTCAAAGACCAAAGACTGGTTTACAGTCATTAACACCTAGTTTACAATAAGAAGTACATGTACATTAGGCAGGAATAAATCTAGATACAGCACATGAACATAATTTAAAATCCTCAATAGTTTCTAGTTTATTAATTGGCCTGAAGAACCCGCGGCCTTGCTGGCTGCTACGACAATAGTTTGAAGAACATTGGTTATATACAGTAACTGACTTAATTTTTTAATAAATGCTGGCCAAAAGTATGTTAAACTGGTCTTATTCTTTCAATGATTTATCAAAGCTTTCCCCATGAAATTACAAATTTATAATTTGATTCCCCCAATAAAAAAATTCTTATAAACTTTAAAAGAATGCTGTCTTATATAACTATAAAATGTTGTACAAGTATCTAAAAAATTGCTGCTACTGTGCATGTATTTCAAATTTGAATGCAGGGGCAAATTTAGATGTAGTATTGTATAGAACAACAGATATTTTAAGTATCAAGTAATTTTCTAACTTTTTTATGCACTTAGATAATATTTCTAAATTACATTGAATAGTTTACCTAGAGTAACTTTCGCTGCCCAATCACGCATATTCCATCATAAAACCAAAAATCGGAGTGTGCGAGATGACGCAAACGGCGTCATGCAAAAATGTTTGCAATGGCTTCTTATTAAGTATAAACATTGTGGGTGAATGAGTTAAACATTGAGTTGTGTGCTCACCAGGAATGCTCAGCCTACCTTCTGGTGCGATTTGGGTGCCCGCTGGGCCAGCGAAAGTGTTAATAAAAAAGTACGATACTCTATGAAAATCCTACAACAATTTTTTTTTAACAAACATTTTAATTAAAACTAAGATATGCAGTAGCCATGTTTTTGTTTGTTTGTTATATTTAAATATAAATGCAGAGTATTGACTCCAATATCTGGTTTACTTGCTTGCTTTAACCCTAAGACAGTGGCTGTGGAGAAATGGTCATAACCACCAATGCATAAGAAATATAAGAATTCCCCCAAAATTATTTTTCTTTAAAATTATTAATTTGTATGCAAAATGTAAGAAAAACAGGAAAATGAGGGAATACTGTATTTATCGTTTCACTTGGTGGAGGCACTCTGCAAGGCTGCATCTGGCACTTGTCAATGCCTGGTCCTCGACTTTGTTGATGCTTCCCATTTTATCCTCAAATGTTTCATTCATTGTTTTGTAACTAGTTTGTCTTTATTTACATCTACATAGAGCTATTATATCTAAATTTTAATCATACATGTAAAATCCAGACAATAATTTGTTAAATCTTCATTTGGTGATAACTGCATTATTACCCTGTGAATCAAATACAGTACTGTAATTTATAATGTCTGCTGCCTTTATGTTAAATAAATTTGTGTAGGCCTGCAAACGAATTGCAGTATTAAAAACCATGCCAAGTAAACTAAACATGAATATAATACCTGTACACACAAATGGACATAAAAAACCATGGTGCATATTATGATGCATGTGTCAGAGCTGGGCTTGTGACAGCCGACATGTGCCAAAGCCAATGAGTCGAGATCAGCGCATGTCGGCTCTCTTACCTGGACGGCAGGGCTGGTGAGGTAGAGGAGAGGGTTAGCCCGGTACAATTCTGCTTCCTCAGCCTGACGCCGGAACGCGTGTCTCTGAGCCGAGCTGAGTACTGCAGCCTCTTCACGTGACATGATGGGTACGGGCAACGGCTGTACCTCAGGCAGTGACTTCTTCCTTTTCAATGCAGGGGCTGGTGCTGCCTACAGGGACATAAATCTTTGTATCAAGAGCAGTCAAATATGTCATTCGTTTAATGTTAAGAACGAATAGCAAGCATAGATTGTTAAATTCCCTAGCATAGATCTAGCTAGGGATCGATCTAGCATAGATCGTTAAACATTTTTTGTAGCATACATTTCTAATCTTAGCCAAAAGGCCGAGAAGTGATATTTTTGTTGCAATGTGTATTGTAATAAAAGTACAGTACTGTATTAGAGTTTATACCTGAATAATTTCCTTATACAGTGTACATCTAAAAAAAAAATAATTATTGAGCATGTTTGCAGTGGACAACACAAAGCAAATTCCTCATACAATATTTCTAGGCCTACTTTATAAATCTTATTTACAAATACACACCGTATTCTACTGTAAATTTTATTTTGCATAAAAAACTAAAACGGACAATGGAGATTGTAAAATGAAATATATACTGTATAGGAAATACAGAAAATATTGACCTATAACAATTGCAAGCGCATATAATAGGGAAAGTCTAGACAAATTTTTCTGAACATTCAGTTGTAGTTTACCCTATTTCAGTGAACAAAGTTTCTTTTCTGGGGGGGGGGGGGCCGTATGGATTGTTGAAGCTACAATATAGTTCAACCATATTGAACTATATGGCTCAAGTACATTTATTGAGACTATAAAATACATCTCAAAAGGATAGAGTAGCTGACTATTCATACCCTCTTAACATATTGATATGGTACCATCTACTAGGTTGCACCAGACATGTAGTTCTATAGGCCTCCCAGGTACCATTGCTAGAACATAGCCCATTCAAAGAGGTGTACGGAGTGGCGGTATTTATTTTTGCCACCTCACCGAGAAAGGCAAATATCAGCAAGTCAAAATAAACCACTGCTGGCTTCGAGAGAGAACAAAGCTGCAAAACCCGCCTAAATAACACTCCCAATTTTGTGAACAAACGATTGAATTGTTTACAAAATCGAGGTGTAATTCCAAATTATTTTTTACCCTCTAACTATATTTAGAATTGCTTTCCTGGTGGGTAATTTACTTAATGACAATATGATAAAAATGTTGGACATCATTAGCTTAACTGGAGTTGATCATTCATTGGAAGAGGAAAGAATAAAAATAAGTGTCAATAAAGTTACAGTTTGAAACTTCTATAGATGGTGAATGAAAGCAAGATGCTGGCTGCTAAATGGTTGTAATTTTTGTATGCGTTTCAGGCACCAATGCTGTGCTTTTCAGATTAAGCATTAAATGCTTAATCTGAAAGCAAAATTTATCCAAGATACCTAACCCAAAGCTTAATTTATAAATCATAGTTTATTCAACCATTAGGATAAAGTTCGAGAATTATAGAAATTCCTCACAAGACCAAATACTGGAATCTCATCAAATGAGCGATTTCCAATAAGGACTTGAATCCATTTAAAATTTACAGTGAAAATGATGCAACTTACCTTAACTTGCGCCTGACGCCTCACAATAGGGTTTATATACAGTGATTCTGTGCGCTTGACAGTGCCCTGGCCAGGGGTTGGGGGACAAATTGGGATCTCTTGGCCACAGGCTCGTTGCCGGAGTAGTGCCTCAGCTTCCTGCTGAGTAGATGGGATGGTATATGGCACTGTGAACCCACCTCCCACTGACCCATTCCCAGCAAAGAGGGGTATTTCACCAGATTTCATCGACGATGGGCGAGACGAGCGTCGAGAGCTGCCAGTGATGGGAACGGCTGTCTCGTCTACATCTACCCCTGAGTCAGGCGTCCAGTCTTGGGATATTATGCGCTGGGTTGATGGTGCCCGAGACCTAGGGTTTATCAATTCTGGGGGTATGGGAGTCTGCCCGCCAGAACCAAACCGATCTACTGATCGATCACGTGATTGTGCGCGTGATGAAGGTTTGTTGTAGTGGTCAAAACGATCATTTATTATATGGCCTGAAAAATCGTATTCCTGCCCTCCCCTGCTACCTGCTTTAACTGTATTCCGGCCAGGAGTGCGACCGCGCTCTAAAGTGTTGCTTTTTATGGTTTCATTCTGATTGAACTGCTGTGAGGGGTCATCATGGGCAAGGCTGCTACCAGGATTCACAGAGGTACGGCGAGATCCTGCAGGGTCTGTTGGTGGTAATTCCGCAGCATGATATTTTGTGTAACCAGGTCCTCCACCACCACTTGGCATCGGAGATATTGAATCATGTCTACTATCCACGCCACGACTGTATTGGGAACTTGAGTGTGGTCCAGAGCTGTCATCCCGTGGATGTGAGGGTGGCACTGTGTTCGCAACTGGCTGTACTGGACGTACCCCAGTTGGGGGTTTGATGATGTCCACACCTGCAATAGAATTTATATGTACAAAATGAGGTACTGTACATTTGGAGCACCTAAAGCATTTGCTAGTCTGGTTTTCACAGTCAAAAATTTTGCCTCTTGTTTATATTATGACACAAAATTTAGGAACAAAATAGATTATGACAAAGTACAACAGTATAGAAGGGCACAAATCAGATAGAACAGACAAAAGTCAGTATGGAAATACTGTATGAGATAATATAACAATCAACCAGCAAGTGTTGTGTGTGTTGAGAGAGAAACCATCGTGTCCCTCGCATTAGTGATTATGGCCAAGACCATTATTTCCAAGGTCTCGCTTCATGCAGGTCGGCGTTTAATCCCCAACCGTCTAAGTGTTTTGGCATCATTCCTTCCCCTTGTCCCATTCCAAATCCTTATCCTGACCCCTTCCAAGTGCTATATAGTCGTCATGGCTTGGCACTTTCTCGATAACTCCCTCCCATCCCTCCTTGTATGTGTTACATCTGACCTTTTAAGGAAGTGGTCTGGGTCAAGATCCAACAAATTGTTCAGTATTTTAAAAATTTCAGTGAGATCAACCCTCTCATGTCTGATTTACAGTGTTGTTAGTCCTATGGCCCTCAATCATTCCTGATATGAGAGTCTAGTTAGTTCTGGTACTGTATTTTTTTCTCGGTATTAAACTTTCTCAGAAACAGATATGTCTTCCTGAAGATGAGATCTCCATGCTTGGATACAACAGTCTTTTGCTATGAATGTTTCTCCATAAAACGTTAAATTGTTTATAAGAGCATAAAACTGATGTGAAGTGTCTGGCTAAAGTGAACCATGCCAGGCTGAGGTAATTGTAGCTGGCTGACATGAACCATACAGTGTGTTGAATCATACCTTATATTTCCCTTAGTCTGGGACACAAAGCCAACTACTGATTTTCCATGGGATACAATGCATAACATCTGCCTGTCGAGTATCTATTTATTGCTGGGTAAACGGGCATCAGGAATCAAAGCTGGGACTTTCGGCTTATTACTGCATCACAGGATCTTTGAAGTTACCTATACCAGGATGAAGTAAACCCCTAAGAGCTGAAATGAACCCTACCTGGTTGGTGAAAGTCTGGAGCATACTGTTTAGCAAAGTCACGGGCCACATCTGAATCATCTCTCGCATGAACAGCTGAGATGTCTGCCTGTTCTGCCTTGCCACGGGCTGTTGCGGTTCTGCAAGAGCAAGAGTTTTATTATAAAAGTTCCAGAAGACTTATGTTGCTGCAGAATAATGAAAATATTGATACTAAGGATACACGTAATACTCTTAAGTGCAAAACGTGGTAGCAGCGTAAACGATATGAAGGAAAATGATGTCATGCAGATCTCCCACACTTCACTGAACTTCAGAAATAGTCTACATAACTTAGTTTTCCAATGAAGGTATCATTGTAATCACTGCCATACCCAGTTTCCACACTTTCATGAGGTGTGCAGGACTGTGCCTGGAAAAGGCAATGGAGCAGCCTATCAGACATGGTACTTTCCAAAAATTTATCCCAACTATTCACCAAATTTTACATCTTATACATCAGTGATATAAAGTGGCATCACACATTATGCATAAGAAGTGCTACTAACATTTAAACAGTTCATCCATCCATAGCAGCATACTCCTTCAGATGACTAGGATTGAAGTTTTACCAAGATGTTATGTACAAACAGATCAATCATTCTTCCCACCTTTTCAGAAAATGGCTGTTTACTCCCAATCCAAACTACCTCACACATTATATTTTATAATTTTCTGCATCAATTAGCATTTTCACATGTTTATCTTTTATATTCTCATTTTATTTTCATCAATTGCAGTATTTCACTTTCAAAGTTTCTAAAGGAGCATACAGCTTTCCGATTATTTTCTACAGGTGTGTAATGCCTCATTCGTCGTTTTTCATTTTTTCAACTTATTTTTTACTTTATTCATCTTTTACTCTCATAATACAGTACAGTACTTCTATTTTTAGGCCATTTTTTTCCTCAATTTGTATCCACAAATCCACTTCCTTTTTTATCATCATAAAATGCTCTTGCTACTTTCTCAGTCCACTGAGCATTTTCTCTTGTTTTTCTATGTGTGACAATAAATTGTTTAAAGATCACTGTCAACTCACCTTTAATACTCATCAAAAATATGTTTTATTCTCTCTTTACTTATCAATTTTCAATGTCACCCCCACAGATCTGCACGAGGCACCATTACTCATCTAGCATTCAATCTTATATATTACTGTCATGTAATCAGACAACACTCCAAATTTTCCTTACTGCTCTAAATTTGCATACATAATGTTACATGCTTCTGTCCACAGGTACTAGCCAAAGACTTTTATTCTCTTTTGTAATTCACATAGTACCATGTATACTTTTATATGCAGCATATGTTGTATAAATAAGTGGCCATAAAGAAATTTTTTCATTATCACTGCTATCATGACAAGGAGTATGCACAATCAAAACATTCTTGAATTTCAAGTACAGTACAAGCATGTGCCAAAATAATTCATTCATTATATAATACCACTGTTTATTCACTGAGAAGTGGGTCCCTTCCTTACTCTACTTGAAAAAAATCAGCATGTTAATGAAAAATCTATGACTGATATTTATATTCAGCTGTGAATGTTAAATCTTCAATAATCATTTCACTTGTTCAACATTAATGTCCCTATCTCCCCCATCAGTTCTACACTTTCTTTCTCTGCTTTTTTTTTTCTTCTCCCCTAATCATTCCCCTCCTGGCCCCTCCTACATTCCCATCACTTGATATCCTCACCGAGAGATGGCGATGTCCTCCTTCTGCATGGCAATTTTTGCAGCTCTCTGTGCAGCAGCTACCGCTGCTTCGATTCGTTCTCGGAACTTGGCAGAGCGGATGAGGAACACGTGTTTCTTTTTGTTAGATGTTATGAGAACGTTGTTCTTGTATTTGCCCTCCTCCTTTGTGCCATCCTGCAGGAAGGAAGGAAGGTCTATTACTGCATAATTTACATGAGAAAAGGACTGTTACTGGGTAGTTTACATATGACAGAAATTCTGGCCTTTTCACTGCCCCAGTTAAAAGGCTACCATAAAACAGCACCTGCAATGTACAGTTTGAGATACAAAAGGTAGCTTATTCATGAAAAAATTAATATACAGAAACATTTACTGTATATTGAATTTATATAAATTCTCATATGATAGTTAAGTGAATGAATTCTCAAAGGATTTAAATTTTCACACAAGCTTTTGTGGAGTAAGCACTGTAGTACAGTACTAAATTTCAGTGACATCTTTAAATGTATAGTTACTGTTATAAAATCATTTAATTAAGCCTCAGGGAAGAATTGTAGTAAAGTGCCACTGGGACATTGTAAAGTAACTCAAGATTTTGTCTTAAAACGGTGACTCGCCCAGACAAAGGTAATTGTCCAGAGTTAATGTTCATTCAGATATTAAAGATATTAGTTGAAACTGGCACCTTGACTATATACAATAAGCTGCAACTGACTTTCACCATCTAGATATGCAAGAATGTTCCCATAGCATTGTTCTCTACTTATGTTTAGCAGTACTTTGGAACAAGTCGTCCAAGAACATCAGACAGTTTGGTAGCCAGTATTTAAGCCAGGTGTTTCTTAGATGCTGTACACACCTGATCTGGTCACTATGCTTCCTTGACAAACACTAAATTACTCATACACACAATACCAGTAATAATACACTTTTTTTTAATAAATTTGTGCTGTGCATTCTAGTGAAACTTTTAATATATAATAATTATGTAAACCCCATTATTCGGTGAAGTAATATATATAGCTTTCCAGATCCTATGTATTTAATTACCCCATCTGCTTCTGCATTATCTATCACTTTTAATTTGTATTTGAAATTCCATCATTCTTCATAATGAGTATTTCTAGAAGTATTATAAATTATATCTATTATCTTCAATGGCCAGACGGTTCCAGAAGTTTAGTATTCTTAGGAAGATGCTCTCTTGTTCGCTTTGGAATATGTTTTTTAAAACTTTCGTGTGTCCTGCTGAATCTCTAAGCAGTTGAGGCAAATGTTATACACATCAATAACATTTTATCCTTCTTGAGGTTATCTTGAGATGATTTCGGGGCTTTAGTGTCCCCGCGGCCCGGTCCTCGACCAGGCCTCCACCACCAGGAAGCAGCCCGTGACAGCTGACTAACACCCAGGTACCTATGTACTGCTAGGTAACAGGGGCATAGGGTGAAAGAAACTCTGCCCATTGTTTCTCGCCGGCGCCCGGGACCACAGGATCACAGTCCAGCGTGCTGTCCGCTCGGCTGACCGGCTCCTTGTGTTAAACATCTATGAAATTTGCCCTGTTTTGCTTTATTTGAAGAGTTATCAATACTGTCTTGCTAAGTTTATCCAGGTAAACAAGCTTACTTAATTTTGGAGAGGTGGAAGAGGAATGCTTGAAGACTTTATCACCCTTCTATCAATTGCCTCATTGCATATCTTAATATAATTTTATAATTTTTTCCACTATTTCTCTTCCAGGAATTTTGTTTATCCCTCAACCACTGAACTGTTTCCAGATCATGGAACAAGAACCAAGAGCCATTACCATAATACACCCACACTTCTCAGCTCTTGTATGTATAGTGTTATTGAAGGTGGAGTTGGCAAGTTAATAATCACTTTGATCTGGCCCAACCTTCACCTCCCTGACCCTCGCCCAACCTTCACCTCCCTGACCCTCGCCCAACCTTCACCTCCCTGACCCTCAGCCAACCTTCACCTCCCTGACCCTCGCCCAACCTTCACCTCCCTGACCTCCCTCGCCCAACCTTAACCTTCCTGACCTCACTCAACCTTTACTTCCTTGACCACCTCCTCCCTCATCCCACCTTTATCAGAAAGATCTGATAAAGGTTTGAAATAAATGGTTGTCACCATATATATATATATATATATATATATATATATATATATATATATATATATATATATATATATATATATATATATATATATATATATATATATATATATAATTAATTTACTTTCAACTGTGTTTCTCTGCATTACACTGTACAACTGTTCAAATCTGTAAGTATGGTGTATGGTAAATATACAAATCTTGTATACAATCTTCTGTGCTACTTACACTTACAGATCTTACTGCAATTTTTACTCTGACCTAAAGTTAGACCATAGAGGAATGGTACAGAATACACAGAACTCTCGCAAGAAAGAATATAGCTTTGAAATTCCTGAGTCAAATTCAACCCAAGTTAAATTGTTTATGCCAATAAAGTACTGTATATGAAACAGTCTTTCAAATGAATTAAAAAAAAGTTACAAAACATTTAAAATACCTGTATTGTAATTACATATACAGTACAGCACTGTGTATGGTTACCCATAGGCATGGATAGGAAGCCTGTTAGGCTTATTAAAGATCTCCCTAGGCCAACAACTAACCTTTACCAGGATGCAATTCTGGGAACTTTATGATCAGGTTGGATGCTATATTAAGGAAAAATATCGGAGTTACATTGAGTACCATGTATGTATATATGTATGTATGTAAGTGTGTGTGTGTATATTTATATATATATGTTTCCTTGTTTTTATCATCATGTTTCCTTCTCTTTTTGTCCTTCTGGATTCTCTTATTTGTTTCTTTAAGTTTGTTGGTAGAGTATACTATGCTGGCCTTAAGCTTACAGATGAGCTGTCAATTGTGGAATTCAGGACAAAGCCAGTTGTCTGTTTCAAGGGTAAACATATTTCCATTTCTGTGATGCACTAGGTTAGGTGGTATATTTAGGACCAAATCAATTATCAGGTCAATTAAGGGTACAAACTCGTAGCTTCTACAATTGGTTAATGCAGTTGACTGCAAAGTAATTGAATTCGAGTTCGATTCCCAAGCAGGTCAAATAGTTTCAGCATGTTAGGAGACTGTTGTGGGTTGCTCCCTGGGAAAGATCAGTTATTGGCATAGAGAGACCATGATAATCCAAATAGGCTTCCCATCCCTGACAGTAGGAGACTGTAATACAGTAGTTATGAGTGAACATTCCTGGAGTTCCATCAGAGTGATTGATTAATTACATTACAGTATTTTAACAGCTGAGCTGATGTAATTGGTTGGTCTGATGCAGTTGGCTGATTTGAAATTGAATGAGTTGGTTTCTTATTGCATCTAGAAGGATCTCTAATGCTTCAACTTTCAAATGGTAACAGACCTATGTCCTGCCACCACATCCTGAATTCTTGAAGGAAACACTGGACTTCACCTTCATACACCCATTCCACACTCAGCCCAATTTTGTCCTTCCCTCCCATTAGCTTTACAACTGTCGCATGTATTTGAAAACGAACAAATGTGTGTCGAGTTATAATGTAATCCATTTGGTTAAAAAGCAATATTGTTAAAATCATAAAGTACTGTATTGTTTACAAGTCATCAGAAAATAAGTTTGTTCTGTTATTCTCTTGCCAAGAAATATGCTTGACTGACTTACCTTGAAGGTGGTGACTCCATAGCCATACTTCTTGTTGTTGTACCACTCGCCCTCATACTTAAGCCCGTCCGTCCGTTCGGCAACTCCAAAGCCAGTCCGCTTGTCATTCTTCCACTCTCCCATGTAGTTCTCCAGAACGCTGGCATCCAACTGCTCATCCTAGTCATGGTAAATTCATTATTAGGAGAAAGTGCTAAACCAATACAACTATAGAATTTGGAATTGGAAGTGATGGGAGAATAGAGTTGGAATATGGGGATGGTGTGGAAGAATTGTGTCCAGACACTTTGATCATCAAAAATGCTGACCTTCCAAGAAACGTTTACTGACCAGTCCAAGTGAATGGCCATAATCGTCCTAATGAAGGAACCACTCATTTAACAATCAATATTCATATTTAGAGGGACATACTGACACTTTTACAAATATATTTGATTGGGGAATAGATGAGTTTTAGGTTCGAAGTGCAGTTATTCAGAGGGATTCAGTGGCATAAAATGTAACTTTTAAGAGACTGGAAGACTTTAATGACTCGCTGAGACCCTCCCTTTTCAAGGAAGAGGCTGTGAATCCCTCTTTGAATATATATATTTTTTGTACAAGCTTCAATACTGAAATTACCTTACTGTCAAATGCAGCTGCAAGGACCACTCATTGCCTGTCATAATACAACAGAGGTAATGGCACGAGACCAGTTTATATCTAGATGCTTATCCAAAAGTAATGCTATGCTATCCTACAGCCTTACCTTGCAATAATCAGATCTTACTTTGGTTATAATGTACAGTTTTGGTCACCATACTACTGAACACAAATATTCTTGAAAACATACAACATAAATGACTGAGTTAATTCCTAATTAAAATCTTTTTCTTACAAAGATAAATGATGAGTACTGGTTACATTTTCCTGAAAGCTGAAGAACAAGTCGAGTTTTAAAATCATAATACAGTACTGTATTCTGTACATGTGAATAAATGCAGTTAGTGTTGCAAAGACCAGTAGATTTATTGCACTTAGTCTATATTTTTATGTTATTACTAAATACCGAAGTTTCAGTTAGCTATAAGAAACTGCTGTAAAAATGAAGCAGGAAATATGGCATCAAGCTGACTGTAGTAGCGTCTATTCCTCATTTTCCTCTACATGTCTCAACGCTGCCTAGTTATCCTTCAAGACTCAAATTCAGATTTCAATACCTATTACAAATTCATATAAATGAAAATAGGATACATAACACTTTTACAATCACACAAATTAGTATTACTTTTGATTTTACTTTAGTACTCATATTTTTTTCTTAATTTTTTTAAGTTATTAATTAAAAAATATTGATTTAGTACTGTTACAATTTTGTTTAAGTCAGATCTAACCATCATTTTTAAAAAACAGTAACTAAATGTTTATGCCCTATTGAACTAAATAGGAATAAGAAGAATTATAACACAAACAACAAGAGTAATAATAATTACTGTATAATAATAAATATTGGTCAACAAATCTTTATATAATTAGCAGAGATCACAACATGGATGGATGAGGGACAGGTCCTCTGAGCAATAGGACTCTTTATAAGTACACTTATGTTGTACATGTTAAGGTCACAGGACTTTATATGAACGTTTTAATGCAATAAGTTAGCTACAAGCGAGTAGCAGGTAGAATGATGGATTTAATTAGTTAAAGGTTTTGAATATGATGAAATATATCATAAACCTTAGCAGTCTTTTGTTGGAAATGAATAGCGTGTGTTCTCCAGTTTGGCAATTTGGCAATGTATATTAATAATATGTAACACCAATTCACATGCAGCAGTGAATCTCAAATTATTTGCTGTTATACCACTGTATTTGATTCTGCCCCAGCACAGAGAAGATAGTTACATGTGTAAACATTCATATTGACTAATTATATCTCCGACTTATTTCAAATAATGTAAATATTCCACTGAACCCTTGTAATAATGAATGAAACCCACGTGTTTGTCTAATGAAAGTTGTGCTAACAGCATCAAATGTAAATAATGAGCTGTATTGGGGGGTTCTAGCATTGAGAATAACAGTTGTGTTATGTAACAGTGATAGAGCACTGAATAACACCTCAGTCATTCTCAAGTTTAAGACCATTAATAAAGTCCATCATTTATATCTAACATCCAAGATATGCTTCAAATACAGCATTGCTTGATTCCAGCATGGCATCAGTTCAAACCCAAGAATTTTGCATCTTTAATTCCTTTGAATTTCTGACATTAAGTAACTATGGTAATTACATTTCTTCTGAAGATCTTGTGTACAAAATTACAAATCAGACTTGGGGGTTCATAGAATCTATATTAATCTATATTAATAAACGAGAATATCTGTCTGTCTGTCTGTCCAAGGATGCAGGCTAGACTCTTTGAGGCTAGTCTTGTCCAACTTTTCAAGATGACAATTCCGCATAGCTACCCCTAAAGAAATATCGGCTTCTAGAGTGACCCCGTGATTTTTATGAATTCTGAAATCTGAGATTTACTTTTCAGAGAGTTGTTTAGCAGTTTTTCAGGTGTTTGTAGTATTAAAATTTCTGTGGGTGTGAGAGAGAGAGAGAGATGAGAAGGAAGGTGATAATGGGGGAGAGGTAAGGAGAGGGTGATAATGGGGAGAGGTAAGGAGAGGGTGATAATGGGGAGAGGTAAGGAGAAATGTGGAGAGGGTGGGATATGAGAGGAGGGGGAAATATTGGGGGAGGTGAGGGGGAGATAGAAGAGTGGGGGAGATTGGAAAGAGACCCCAAGCACAACTGGATACCCCATCTAGTTAAGAAAAAAAAATAATGGAGATACAGGCTTCTGCTTCTGCTAAAAGTGTACATTTTAAGAGAGCCATTTTCCAACAAATAGATCACAGAGTGACTGGCCTCTACGGTAATAACACTGGCATATATAATCAGAGTGATGCATCCAAGGTTATAGCAGCTGGACTATACAGTGCAATACCTCAAACTAATATTCAGTATTTGGGTAAAACAATCAGGTTATCGCTCATTTTTTTTTTTTTTAGTTTAACAAGATTTGCAGACTCTGCATAACTTAAAAGCAACATACATGTGAAAGTGTTTTTGCTCAAATCTTAGTAGCAAGGCATTCTTACGTGGCTTTCACTTAGTGTCTGAACTCAGAATCTTGACGATAAATGTCTTCAATGTTCAATCCTGTCACTTTTCCTAGCTCAGTTGGTGAAATATTCAACTTAAAACCACATGTAAAACTAACATCATCCTTAATAACATAAGAATAAAGTAAACTAGACACACTATACAAATATACTAGAATCAATTGTACTTAATATACCAGAGGCTCAGCTTCTTAATTCTATGATCATTATTATATATCAAATACATATACAAATAAATAAATTAAATACAGTATATGTAAAATGAGAAATTATATAAAGAATGTAAAGAGGAAACATTGCAAATAAAAATAAAATTTGTGTTATTGTTAGAAATAAAATCTAGTAAAAATATTGGAGAACTACATCTTAAGAAATAATATTAACAATTATTATTAGACTCCACAATAACATGCTATTTCTACACAGCGAATACATTTCTAATGTGTGTGAAGCTGTAAGCCAGTCTATGATATGTAGGTAAGAGTAACATACTAGGGACGTCCTATTAGAGTGACTGAGGCGATGCTAGATGAGGCATAGATGCGGGGCCCTGATGACCTTGTCTAACCTATACTAGGTTCCCCTGGTAATGCCTGCTCCAACTTAAGTGCTGCCAATCTAAGGAAACACTGGTAACATACCAGGGAGCTCTATTAATGAGGATGTTAATTATACTCTCATTGACAAAATAATGTCATACCACATGCAGAACGGAGAAAATACTGGTGAGGGGTGGTAATACTCCAAGCTACAGAAGAAGCTCTATGTTAGTGCTGTGGCTGATGCAGCAGAAGCACAGGCTCCGTGAAGGACGTCTACAGCGGCGACTACTAAGCTACACGTACCAACCCTACCTCGATGATGAAGGAAGCATTGGAGCCCTCGTCTGGAACGTCGCCTACTGTATATGCTGACTGACCGGAGTCCGTCGACATCCATGAAGCTGAAGATCCTGTAGAACGAATGGAGCCAGATGCGCGACCCGTCTGAATGTCTCCTGTGCTCCGTTGGCGACGAATCTTCAGCCCCTGTACGTTGTATTCACATTGTGGAATCACTCGATTTATATAAACGACAGGTAATGGAAGCATTCTACCGCTAATGACAACAATTATTGTAACTCCGTTGAAAGCAAGAAAATTGCGTGGAAAAATTATAAACTAACCATGATTTACAAACTGCATTTGCTGTTGTAGATATATAATACACTGCTGATATGCATACAAATGTTTGTGAATACATTAGTTATCATGAAATTGTGCGCATGAATTGGTGTGTATGAGTAAGCGAGTCTTAACTGTATCGAACTTGATTGCACCCGATAGTTGCATGCATCTGTGCATTTATATGTTTACCTGTGCACTAGTGTGCATCTAGTGGAGAGGTAGGGAGGGGGGAAGAGGTAAGGAAGGGTTACAACGCTCTAATAATATTAATCATTATTAATGGATGTACCTAGACAAGTATGGGACTCACCTTGAAGACATTCCTGATATTACTGGGGCGCTCGCCAAGGCTACCTCTCCTCCTGGGGATGTCATCGCTCCTCGCCCGTAGCACGAAGCCCCCACGCCCATCGTCTACCTGCACACCACCAGTAGGGTCAGTTTGTGAGTGACACGCCCACCTCTTTAAGCCCCAACTTCTGCGCAAACCTCTTTACCCACTCCTAAGTCTATCTTGTTATCCCCATTCACTTGAAACTTAAGTTAACACTCTTAGTTATATCTGCACCCACACCCATGACATTTACTGCTTCAGTGATTTCCTCTGCCAAAGAAATGTTATTCCCAGGCTGATTGCAAATTATGAGCTTGCAAGACCAGCGAATTCGTAACATACTAGTTCAGAGAGAGACCGTGAGATAGATACAGAGAAAAAGATATATATTATATTATATATATTATATATATTATATGTTTTATATATATTATATATATTATATATACTGTATATATAATATATATATATATATATATATATATATATATATATATATATATATATATATATATATATATATATATATATATATATATATATATATATATATATATAACTGTCAGACCACGGAGGAAGAATTGAAACAGGAATTTCCTCAAGTACTTACGTATTTTAATAATGCATCTTCAGAAGGAATGATTTACAAGTCAGTAAGTTTAGACATATATAGGCAGGAGAGAGAGGTGAATAATAACTGAATAATTATTATTCATAATTATTATTCATTCAGTGAATAATAATGATAATTGTGTCATTTATAAAATACCTTGTAAAGACTAATAGGTTCTATGTTGGGCAAACATCTAAAGATTTGAAATGCAGAATTTCACAACATAAATACTCTGTAAGACATGGCCAATTGTCTAATGCTTTGTTTGGTCATTTGTCAGAAAATTCACACCAAATTGATTGGGAGATGGCTTCTTCAATAACAAATTGTAAAATTACTTTCAATAGGAACATAATTGGATCTGCTTTAATACAGATTACAAAATCATGTAATTTGAACATTAGCAGTGGTTTATATAGTTTAGATTCATTTTTGAATGATCAGTTAAAGGGCAATTTCAGTAGGATCATTGATACACATTTGTCTCACTAATTCATTGTTAATATCCACTATCTTATGCTATTATTATCCATGTATGGGTCTATTAGCCCATATGATGTAGCTCTTATTTATATAAATCCATCTAATCCAAGTTATATATTTGTCATTGTACCTCACTTCACTTCACCTCTCTCTCCTGCCTATATATGTCTAACCTTACTGATTTATAAATCATTCCTTCTGAAGATGTATTATTAAGATATGAAAGTACTTAAGGAAATTCCTGTTTCAATTTTTCCTCCGTGGTCTGACACTGTCGCATTTTTCATCACGTGTTAATTATCGTGATTTACACACACACACACACACACACACACACACACACACACACACACACACACACACACACACACACACACACACACACACACACAGAGAGAGAGAGAGAGAGA
>WNGS01165523.1:23289782-23301335 GCA_020271785.1 Procambarus virginalis | reverse complement strand
AGATCCTATATGTGTAGTTAATCGAATAACTGAAATCTATACCTTAATTAGTCTAGGATTCTTATAGGCTGCCCCCTGTGCTGACACCCCTCTCAACCTTCTTTATCCAAGATCAGCATCCGTCAAAATGAATCAGAAAAACTGCAACTGAACTCAAGATATATCAGGTTCGTGATGAAGACCAGAGAGAGATAACGGCACTTTCCTGTGCCATGGAAGATCACCCATTTCCATATAACTATCTCTCCATTTTCACCAAAGAAGATGATTAAAGAACAATCCATGCACAATATAGTAAGCGCAATGCCAGAAGTCAGAGTGAGGCTCTGGTCCTAGAGCTCTAGCTCCCTCCCCCAAACATTTACACTGATGGTTCCTACCCACTCCATTGGTGCCGCCGGAAGTGCATTGCGACAGCTGAATTTGTTTGATATGTAATACCTTGCCAATGTCCAATCTTCTATTGTCGCTCTATCTATCGATTATTTTGGTGTATCGACAGATTCGACCAGTCAGCGCGAAAGTGACGATCTCTCCCGTTTTCTGTAATACTACATATCTGCAGGCAACATTAACATCCAAGAGTACGACTTAATCAAACTAGAAATGCTCTACAAATCAAGGGACCCAGAATGTGGAATGACTTTCCGAACCATGTTAAAGACTGTACCGCTCTCAACCAGTTTAAGATAAAAACGAAGCACTACCTAATAAATTCCCTGTAACCTACCTTACCCTTCTATTATCAACCCATGTCTGTTTTTTTTAAACAACGCTGTTTGTCGACCTAATTGTATTTGTGCTGCTTTTTCAGCTATGTTCCCCCCTTTCTTATTTTTATTTTTATTTGTTTTCAACACATTTTATACTTTAAACTCAATTAGTATTAAGTTTTAGTCTTTAAATGTTTTTCCTGTCCGAAATGCTTTGCGTAATAGTGGCTTTAGGCATTGTATGTACTAACCCTATCTATAAATCCATCAACTTTGTATCTTACCTTTGTATGTATGTACCTTACCTGAATAAAAAATTTATTTATTTATTTATTATTAACACAACCGCCCTAGTTTATCATTTTTGCCAATAGATGGCGTTGTAAAGTCGGGGGGCTGGAGTGGCATCAATATGTTCCGAACCATAAATGTTCCGCATATTTCGGTTATATTATGGGAAAGTGACTAGTCTTGCTCATTTGTTAAGTCTGAGTAAACAAACACGACCTGAGGAGGACTGAAGGCTTTACTTAGTGTGTCCTGCAGCCATCAGAAGGAAAAACTACGCAAACTGCAGATACCGTAAAGAAGAGTTAGCAGTTCAAAGAAAACTTTAAGAAATGAAGGAGGAGGAAAAGAAAGAAGATAGGAACAAGACAAAGCAAAGGGAGTTAATGTATAAGCTGATAATCAGGTAAGCATTAGCATTGTTTCTGCGATACAGGTCATGAGATGGTCGCTTCGGAGTTTATTTATTATGCACCCCATACCCATCCTGTGGGCGGTAGTGGAAAGAGTCACAGAGGCACACAATGGGCTCAGGGACTGAACCCCAATTTAGATTTAACTTGGCTAAATGAACCAGTTAACTAAGTTACAGTTTTGATGAGTTACAAAATTCAATGTGGAGAGCTAATGTCACAATTTATATGTTTGTCCTAATGGATGGGGGGCGGTGTGCAGGACAAACATATAAATTGTGACACTAGCTCTCCGCATATGTCAGTTGCTTAATTTAGAACCTGTACTTGAGGTCGATCTCGAACCCATTGTTGATGTGACGACTTATATTGAATTTTGTAACCAGCTCATCAAGATTGTAACTTGCTTAGCTAAATGAATTGTGGGGTTCAGTCCCTGAGCCCATTATGTGCCTCTGTAACCCTTTCCACTACCGCCCACAAGATGGGTATGGGGTGCATAATAAATGAACTAAACTAACATAGTCACACCAATAATAGGCTTGAGACTGACCACAAGCATAGTCTTTAAATTAAGCAAATTTTTACATATGTGGAGATATAATTGACATCCAGGACATATGTGGAGACATAATTGATACGTTTGTCTTGCACACCGCCCTTTAACCAGTGGGCAGCAGTGAAAATGTTACAATCACCCAATTACTACCCTAGTTAATATTACTAGTTGGCAAGCTGGGGATATTTGGCCAAAATTTCTGGTAACATAATTTTGAATGAAATATTTACACATTTCTTGAACATTTATTATACAGTTGTCTCTGAATTCGCATATCTTTTTGCACTCCGTCACACGGTGATGGAGGGTCTGGGACACGAGACGATATGATACCTGGTTGATGGGGTTCTGGGAGTTCTTCTACTCCCCTTCTACTCCATATGATGAATCTAGTTTTTGTTTGCTTAAACCGTATATATTATGTTAGGATGGATTGGTTTAGATTAAGGTTTATTGGGCTTGGTTCAATTAGGTTGTGATGACCAAACCATAACTGGAGAAGCGATGACATTTCTGTCCGTCCTGGACCATTATCAAGTCGGATCATTGTTACACGACTGGATAATGGTCCAGGATGAACTAAAACGTTGTTGATTCTTGATCTTCTGAGTTGTGGTTTGCTCGTCATTTCTTCAGCGATGCTATTATGATTCATCATCAGCTTTTGGATTGTTAGGTTGACTCCAGTAACTAACTAACTAATCTATGCTAACTCCAGCATAAGGATTCAAATCTTATAGGGGTGCCAACAACCCTAGGGCTGGCCTGCAGTCAGGTAAATACAAACAAGTATATTTATTTTTAACTGAACTCCCTCTTTTTTTTTTTCAGTCAGCTGTTTTATGATGGGCACCAGACATATGCTCAGGAACTGGCTACTGTGGTGGATCAAGAAGCTACTGCTGTCTCCCCCTCAGATCGGCTCATGAATTTATTGAATATTGGCTTGCAGCATGAACATGGTATTTCAATAATAATTTTTTAAGGTTTAGTGTAATTGTATTTGTCTGTATCTTACACCTCTAAATTACTTGTGCCTTTTTAATACTGAAAGTTAAGATAGTTGGTAAGAAACATGGATATTATTTCTGGGTTTTTGTTTAGAATGATTGGTTTGGTCATGATGGTAAAAAAAATTTTGTTTGATCTTACATTCTGCAAAATGTCAGAGGGAATGTGAACTACTACATTGATATAAGGTCACAGGACTGTCAGGCATGATATATGTACAGCACTGATGTCACAGGTATTAAATTTCTTTAGCATCTGCAGGATCATTTGAAGTTACTTTGTTATCAGAAATGGAAGCAATCAAAACAGAATAAATGTAATGTATTATGAAATGTTAATCATTGGATTGAAAAATTTATTTTTCTTTGTTGTTGAGTAATTGCTTATAATTTCTAGAGGTGGAAAGGCCCCTTAATCGTTTGGAGTACACCCTTGGGCCTGGCCTTGACCTGGAGTATGAAACGGAACCCCAGACCAGTGCTCCAGAGCCAGCTATGTACGAGACAGCATATGTCACATCGCACAAGGATAAGTGTCGAGCTGCAGCCTTCTCGCTGGATGGTAATCTTGTGGCAACTGGAAGTGTTGATGCTTCTATTAAGGTACAAATGCACACAAGTTATATAAAAAGTGTTTACTTCATTTGCTACTTCATATTATGTTTATTTCTGGATGTGTTCCCTCGATAGCTGCCCGAGTTAAGTACAGTTCTGGCCCAACCAAGACTTAAGGAGAGGCATTAGAATCAGAGACTCTCCCTTGTCTATGGGAGCCAGGACCAGAAACTGGTTCTGTAAGTTGAGGGAAGCTTGATGATCAAAGAACAACTCATAACAGAGACAACACACACCAGAAAGCATAACGGCAAGAGAACATGCAACCGTTTGAGGAAAATTAGGTACCCAAGGGTAGCAAGGCAAATGATCATTGCCTTGGGGTAAATGCCCAAACCATTGCTTGTTTTGTTTTTTTCTTGGTTTTGAGTTGATTTCTGATCCCCAAGCTCACTGAAGATTTGGCAGGGCTAGCACTTTACTTGGAGAGTAACTTGACGGGAGAAGCCCCATCAAAGAATGTGTTTCATTACATCCAGTGCTTGATTTTGTTAATCTTTTCATGAACCTGCCATTCCTCATACATATCATATTCATCTTGTTTTGTTATAAAAATATATTATGTTCTTATTCAGTTTTTTACATTTTAATTCTCCCACTTTATGCAAATTTATTATTGCAGTTTTCTTTCAGCCAAAATTAAAGATGGCAATATTGCTTCTGTTATCTTCCATATGACCTGTGCTGTTCCTATGGGATGTTTTGACACTAGCCAAGATATTGTTAACCAAATATCTTTTTCAAGCTTTAAAAATATCCAAATTTTACTTATTTTCATCTTACAGATTCTAGATGTAGATCGTATGCTGGCCAAGAGCGACCCAGATGCAGTAGAGCTTCATCCAGATGCTGTAGTGGGTCACCCTGTTATCCGTACCCTTTATGATCACTTGGATGAAATAACCTGTCTCGAATTCCACCCAAGGGAACAAATTCTTATCTCTGGAAGTAGAGATACAAATGTTAAGATGTTTGATTTTAGCAAGACATCTGCAAAGAAAGCATTCAAAACATTGACTGTAAGTTTTTTGTCAAATTTCTTTACATTTTCATTGCATAGTCTACACATGCATTGGGTGGACCTGTAATATAATAGGTTGTTTCCCACTATGATGGCATTAAGAATGTATAATCTTAAGTGATGTCTCATTTGAATGGATTTAATCGGACAGAACCCCTTACCACTGGATGGAATTTTATTGTGCATGGAAGTAGTTTCTCTAAAGATCCTTCACAAAAACCTTCATGGTACAAGACCACACCAGGTACAGTATTGAGAAGTGAATAATGGTGTAGAATTGAGAATGGGTTGTATTACCTTTTTTAGCACATAATTTGGGATAATTTAAAAATGATGAAATGACATCGCACATATTAAATATTCATAAATATTTTGCTAGGAAAATTGTGAATTATTGGTGAGCACTTTAAAATACAGTACATAACTAGGAAAATGGGATAAGGTACCACCTCCATTTACACTGATGGGCCAACATCCCATTATTATTGCACATATTGCCCATGTATAACATGAAACCAATCTATATTTATATTTATGTAATCATCAGGATGCTGAGCAAGTCACTAGTATGTCAATTCATCCTAGTGGGGATTTCTTGGCCGTGGCAACAGAGGGGGCTGTGGTGAGGTTTTATGACATAAACTCGGGTCAGTGTTATGTTTGCCCATACCCTCGTGAACACCACACTGGACCACTCACATCTGTGCGATACTCAGCAGATGCCAGAGTCTGTACATCGGCTTCCAAAGATGGTGATGTTAAGGTGAACAATTCTGTTATTGATATTATGTAATTATAATTGCTATTTGGAAGATGGATTTGTAACCAAAAATATGAAGTGCCTTTTATCGAAGTTTGTCAAACATTTTGCATTATTTTAGCTTTATAAAGAATTTTTTTTCTTGTTGGCCTTCTATAGTATAGAATAATTGAATAGTATAGAATATAGTTGGCCTTGTAATGTATATTATATTCACCTCTAATGGATGTTTCAACAGGTATGGGATGGCATATCAGGACGTTGTGTTCAGACATTTTCAAAATGCCATGATGGGGCTGAGGTTTGCTCAGTTCTCTTCTCTCGTAATGGAAAGGTGAGATTATTAGTATAAGTAGGCAGTGATTCGTAGGCTTTTGGAAAGTTATAGAAATGATTTGGTCATGTTTAAGTCAATGTATTATAATAGTGGTTAAGAGGGTGTATACTGTGCTAGTTATTGTAAAGATAGGAGGAGACAAAGGCAATGAAAAGGGACAGGCAGGGATTGTGAGTGAACAGTGTGTGAGAAGTGGTTGGTAATGAGGCTAGAGGAATCTGTTTAAGAATGAATGTTTCAAATATTTATTAAATGGCAACTTGCAGGAAATACAGTACTGTACTTTAAACCAAGTTGGTTGAAGCAGTGGGATCCTGGTCCTGCAGGGAATGTATTGTTTAGCATCATGGGTTATACATGATGCTGTAGTATGTGGTACAGATATGGCAAATGGATGTGGTGTCTTTGCATTCACTGTATAGTATTATTGGGCACTTAGTGGGCCAACAGCTAGAGTTGATGTTACTTTAAAGGCATTTTCATAAAATGTTTTTCTCGATATTTTTTAGACTACAGTAATTCTTTCTCACTGTTTCCTGACTGCTTCG
Organism: Procambarus virginalis; assembly: GCA_020271785.1. NCBI lineage: Eukaryota > Metazoa > Arthropoda > Malacostraca > Decapoda > Cambaridae > Procambarus > Procambarus virginalis. The sequence continues at coordinate 23,295,071 of WNGS01165523.1, read as the reverse complement.
TTGCCGTTTGAGTGTCCCTGTATATTGCTGTGCTTGTTGCACTTTGATATCTGGCACCCTGTGAGTGCCCCCTTGCCTCTGGCCCTCTTATTCAAACATAGAATATTATGAAACACATTTCTCTCATGGGGACCCTCAGTTACTCACTGTTTTTGCCTTATTCCTTTCCTTCCCATGGAAAAAAAAGAACAGGTTGGGGAGCTTGTGAAGGGGTCCATAACAATTAGTGTGCTTACACCATGGCAATGATCATTTAATTTGTTACCTGAAGAGCACCTTATTTTCTTCAAGCAGTGGCTTGTTTTGAGTTGCTTCTGTACTGTTTTTTCTTAGCTTTGGATTGATATCTGATTCTCCTTGATTAGTAAAGATAACCAAATTCTGGTACTGGCTCCAGGTAGGTGAGACTTGAGTCTTGGAGGCTTGGTGCATCTCCCCAAGGCTTGGCCAGACCAATGGTTTGCTTGGAAACCTACAGTTGACCCCACTAGAAAAGGGCATTTCATTACATAATACAATACTTGATTTCTTGTTCTGAATTGGACAAGTATGTGCAAGGAATACCAAGAATTTGACTTGACCCAAAGTCAAATTTTTGGTATTCCATCTTCCCTTACACTTTTGTTTTACTATTAAAAGTTTGTTATTTTATGTGTTAAAACCTGTAGTTACTTGTATCATATAATGTATCAAATTTATTTTATGGTCAGTTATGATAAAAGTTGTTTTAGGGATTTTTTTTATTTTGTTTTTGCTTTGTTTCCAGTACATTCTGTCTTCTGGCTTGGACAGTGTTGTGAAGTTATGGGAGCTCTCAACAGGGCGCTGTCTTATTGCATACACTGGTGCTGGATCTGTTGGTAAGCACATATCGTTTACTTAAAGTGGAGAAGTTTGGCATAATTTGCTTTATAAAGAATTTTTTTCTATTAATTTTCACAACTATATACTGTCCCCTAAGAATAGGTATGTTCTTGAACTTGTAAAATTATTAGTTTTCTTATTTTGTTTGCTTCCAAGGATATTGAGTATAGTTATTAACACTACTGTATTTTGTATACTACAACTAATACAGTAGTTATTGAACTAAAATATAAAATGTTTTATTATACTGTATATTAGATAGGAATTAATCTTTATCATCGTATTTCCCATTTACATGGAATGGGACTGTTTACTGGGGTGGGCAACAGCCTATTGTAAACTTTCAATTTTGGGTCCCGGCTCCTAACTTTGAAATATTGTTCAGGGAGTCAAATCTTTCCAAATTTTTAAGGCTGCTATATCAATGTCCAAATTTTTGTGATTGCACCTCTACTCGTCTGGTAGTAACTACGAGTAGAGGTGGATGGGAGGAACTACCCTACTCTCCAGGGTAGTTCCTCCCATCCCTGTGAAAGTGGCAAATGGGGGTAATAGTGATAATAAAGTTTGGGGAAAAGGAGAACTTAATATATTGATGCAAAATCACCTCCTTAATGAGGTAATTTCTCGGGGGTAACAAGACGACATATATATTGAGAGAATAAATCGTCTGGAAATTATTATTCGACATCCTGTTTTATCTACTTTCATTAGGCCGTCAAGAACACAGTGCCCATGCAATGTTCAACCATACAGAAGACTTTGTGATGTTTCCTGATGAAGCCACTACTTCACTGTGTGCCTGGGATGCTCGCAATGCTCAGCGGAAAAATTTGCTCTCCTTGGGTAAGAAAATTTTGGATACTCGTATCCATTTATATATGTACGTGTGTAAAACAATTTGTAACTTTACTAAGCAGTACATTGAAATATATCTGTGGAACATTTCAGTGACATTAGGGACATTTCAGGATATTATGAGCTGTTCAAGATCTTTTAAGGAGATTAGCAAATATTTATTAGGAAATTCATAATTGTTAGACTTTTTTAAATGGGAATTTTAACTCCATGTGTAAACATGTATGCATATGAACATATGTACACATACACACATGTGTACACAGAGGGCGCCGGTGGCAGTGTGGACAGCATGCTGGACACGCAATCCTGTGGCCCGGGTTTGATTCCTGGCGCCGGCAAGAAACAAATGGGCAGAGTTTTTCACCCTGATGCACCTGTTACCTAGCAGTAAATAGGTACATGGGAGTTAGACAGCTGTTATGGGCTGCTTCCTGGGTCTGTGTGTTTGTAATTACCTTAGTGTAGTTACAAGATGAGAGCTAAGCTTGTGGTGTCCCGTCTTCCCAGCACTCTGTCATATAACGCTGTGAAACTACTGATGGTCTTGACCACCACCACCTTCTCACCTAACTTGTTCCAACCATCTACCACTCTGTTTGCGAAAGTAAATTTTCTTATATTTTTTCGTCGTCTGTGTTTAGTTAGTTTAAATCTATGACCTCTTGTTCTAGAAGTTCCAGGTCTCGGGAAATCTTCCCTCTCAATTTTATCAATTCCTGTTACTATTTGGTACATAGTGATCATATCACCTCTTTTTCATCTCTTCTGGTTTTGGCATATTTAGTGCCTTTAACTTCTCCTCATAGCTCTTGTCCTTCAGATCTGGGAGCCACTTAGTGGCATGTCTTTGCACCTTTTCCAGTTTGTTGATGTGCTTCTTTAGATATGGGCACTATACAACCACTGCATATTCCAGCTTTGGTATAACAAAAATCGTGAACAATTTCTTTAGTATTTCTCCGTCCATGTATTTAAAAGCAATTCTGAAGTTGGAAAGTGTAGCATAGGCCCCTCACACAATGTTCTTAATGTGATCCTCAGGTGATAGTTTTCTATCTAGAACTACAGCTAGATCTCTTTCTTTATCAGACTTCTTTAAAGATTTCTCACATAATTTATAGTTGTGTGGGGTCTGTTTTCCTATTCCACATTCCATAACATGGCATTTATTTACATTAAATTTCAATTGCCAAGTGGTGCTCCATATACTTGTTCTGTCAAGGTCTTCTTGAAGGGTATGGCGATCATCTAAGTTAACTTATATTCCCTATTATCTTAGCATCATCAGCAAACATGTTCATTTAATTCTGTATTCCATCTAGTAGAACGTTTATGTAGACAATGAACATCACTGGTGCAAGAACTGAACCCTGTGGTACTCTGCTTGTGACATTTCTCCAGTCCAATACACTTCCTCTTATTACTGCCCTCATTTTTCTATCAGTCAGAAAATTTTCATCTATGATAGCAGCTTACTTGTTACCCCTCCAATGTGTTCGTTTCCAGACCAACCTCTTAAGTGGAACTCTGTCGAAAGCCCTTTTTAGGTTCAGATAGTCAACCCAATCATCCCTTTCCTCTAAAATCTCTGTGGCTTGATAACTAAGATAACTAATATAACTAGCTTGATACTTGGTAACTAAGTAAATTTGTTACACAGGATCTTTCATATCGAAAACTGTATTGACGATCTGATATTATATCGTTTGTCTCCAGGTGTTCTACCTATTTAGTTTTTATTATTTTTTCCAATATTTTGACTATTACACTTGTCAACGATACAGGTCTATAATTGTAGGGGTCTTCCCTGCCCCCCACTTTTGTAGATTGGAACTATGTTAGCCTTTTTCCACGCGTCTGCCACAACTCTTGTACACAGGGATGCCTGAAAAATCAGGTGAAGTGGAATGTTGAGTTCAGATGTACATTCAGAACCCATGGTGAAATTCCATCTGGACCAATCGCTTTGTTCTTAGCTCCTTGAGCATATCTTCCACTTCATCTGTAGACACCTCTATGTTCTCTATGTTGTTCTCTGGAATTCTTATTGTCTGGTTCTCTGAAGATTTCATTTTGTACAAACACACTTTGGAACTTTTGTTTAATGTTTCACACATTTCCTTTTCATTTTCCGTGAATCTGTTTCCCATTTTCAATCTGGATATTATCCTTTACCTGCAATTTGTTATTTATGAATTTGTAGACTAGGCCTGGTTCTGTTTTATATTTGTCCGCTATCCCTTTTTCAAAATTTCTTTCTGCCTCTCTCCTTACTGCTGTGTAGTTGTTTCTTGCATCTTTGTATCACTGGTATGTTTTAGGGTTTGGCCATTTCCTATATTGATTCTGTTTTTGTGTCTTTTGGTCTCTGGCCCTCTTGCAATTTCTATTGAAGCAATCCTGTTTCCTAGTTCTGCATCTCTGCTTTGGTACAATTTTTTTGTGCCTTTATCATATATTTCACAAAAGTTGTGTGAAGATCTGTGTCGCTAGGTTTTGGGAAGCCTCTGATTGGTTCCTCCAGATTTTTTTTTATATATACATATATAAAAATACTGGAACTCTGTAATGAACCTATGATCCATGTTTCACTGCAGTGTCTTCTAAATTTTTTTGTATGAAATCTAAATTTTGGAAGAGGAAATTCTGTGGGTGAACTTGATCTGTTTATAATGAAGTCCAGATTTTGGTGGTTGCAGGGTATATGCTGTACAGTATATAAATGTGATAAACTATTAAATTAATTTTTTTCAGGGCATAATGGACCAGTGAGACACATGGTTCATTCCCCATGTTCTCCAGCATTCATTACATGTTCTGACGACTACCGTGCACGGTTTTGGTACAGAAGGAATGTCCATTAATGCTTGCATAATTAAGACAACGTAATTTTCACCACATCTGATAACAAAGTAAGAATAGTACATTATCACCACTAGTAAAATGGTCTTGATTGACATTCATAGCTGTAATTAAGATTTAAATTGTATTAATTTAATAAAAAAATTACCCCTTTAATTACAAAAGTTGTTTTTGATCAAAAATATTGCACATACGTGAATTAATTGGAGCTTGTCAGGGCCTGGATTCTAAACATTATAGATACCACAATTCCTAATGATGTTTACCCTTTTGTTAAGGCATGTTAAATTTATACTGTGATGTGTATACTCTAAATATGATGTACAGTATATAATTTTTTTTTATTTATGATGTAATGAATATTTTCATAGGCCTAATAACTAAACACAAAATAATGCTAAACACACTAGACCTCCGAGACCCATCCTTTGCCTACCAGTTGCCTGGGCCAGAATCAAGCTTACTATGAGGCATATACAAGAAAAGTATATGTATACAATTTGAAGTATGTACAATATTGCAAAAAAAGGATGTATGATACAATGATTTAGAATTTCTATTTTGATTATCACCGTTTCCATCATATCATTTGTGATGTTTAGCAGCTCTGTGCAGATGATGTTTGATGTGCAGGGTGACACCACCCTGTAGCCTATCACATCTGAAAAGATTAATTCTACTATTCATGTCTCACTTTTCAAG
>WNGS01165523.1:23239871-23257072 GCA_020271785.1 Procambarus virginalis | reverse complement strand
AGAAATTTTTAATACATTCTGTTCATTCAAAAGTGGGATTTTGCTCAAGTATAAATTAATATTATAGTATATTAGCATATTGTGTATAAATAGGCATAGGTTAGGTTAGGTCAGGTGTTTAGGTTCTGCTGGCGATTATCTTGTATTTGGTAGTACGTGGCGTGCGAAGCATTTTTAGCGTTTGTGATTCGAACAAACTTTGTCAGTGAAGCACTTGTCCGGATTATGTTCGAACGCCAGGCAGTGTGTGAGTGTGTTGTACAACAGTTTCATTCATAAAACAGGGGGTTTGGCGGGTGCATGGATCACTTTTGGATCTTTGTTGGAGGACGGGCTTGCATTGAGACCCTGATTTGAGACAAATGAGGTCTCAAATGATTTGAGACCTCAGCGTCTCAAATTAATGAGACCTGAGGTCTCATTAATTTCGTGTGTTCTGTAATACACTTTGAACTACTCACAGAATGAGTATATATGGTGCACAATCAACCAGCCGCCGTTGCAAGCAACAGTGAAACTATTGCTATTGATCCTCTCATCAACCAGTTCAGATAAAAACTAAACCTAACACTAATTAACCTCACACTGTAACCCTCATCCCTAAAATGTCAACCATGTCTTATGTGTAATCAATGTTGGTCTTTGTTGGACCAATTGTATAAGTGCTATTTTTCTGCCCTGTTCCTTCCACCCCCCCCCCTTTTATTTTTTAATTTTTTTTCAACGCATTTTAGTCTAAGTATTTTTCCCAGCTCACCTTGCCCGAAACGCTAGCGTACAGTGGCTTTAGGTATTGTATGTACTATCTCTTATCTTTAAATCCATCATTATGTATGAAACTCAATGTACTATAATTACCGAATAAGAATCTGATCTGATGCGTCCGCGATTGGCGTGGGGAGTTGTATTGCAGCCGCTGGCAATAATGCCAGGAGAGTTATCAACTATTTTTTGTAGGGTATAGGTCGCTTCTGCGCGAATTTCAGTATCATAGTAGTCGCAACTGTGAGTGTGTGGGGACGGTGCCGTGGCATGACGGCATTACTTACATGGTACTAAACGTGTGTATGTGTGTGTGTGTAACTTTTTTTTATTTTTATTTTTACATGCAAACATGCAAATTAAATACAATAAAAACAAAGAAACACAGTATAAACCACAGAGAACAAAACCCATCAGCCAGAAGGGCCGACAGCACAGCATAACAAAGTACAAACTCAAAATGTACTGAAAACACAGAACAAAAGGTAAACACATTCAGCAAAAAATATAAACAAAAGCAGTACAAGGATAAACAAATGCAAGTGAGCAAAAAAACACAGGCCATAGCAAACAGTACAGAAACTATCGGTACCCAACAAACAAACCTAACACCGGCCTGAAGGACCGAGACCCAAAATACACTTCAATACACAAATAAACAGAGAAGAAATAATAATTCAAGAACAGAGATCGCACATCATAGCCAGAAGGGCACATAATTCAACAAAGTAAAGAACATTAAACATGAAAAGGCATAGCCAAAAGAGCACAGAATACAATAGATCATGAAAAGGCATAGCCAAAAGAACAGGGACATTTAGAAAACCTCGGCCTGAAGGCACACAATACACATCACATAACATACATCACATAACAGACTAAACCCAAGATACACCCGATAGAAACCGCAAGCACACAGACGATCAGTCCTGTGCATACTTTTCCGGCCACTCTGCAGCCGGAAAAGAGTACAATACGCCTCCCATATCGCCATAATATTCCGGAATAGGGGGACTAAGGGCCGTCCGAGGATCGGGCATCGAAAGCGGTACACCCTTAGCAAATACCTTATACGCCGGAACCCAGACAGTCGTGGGGCACCACGGAATAGGCTCCACTATGTTATGAAAGGTAATAACTATAGGGTTGGACGTCGCATGATACTCCGTGCCGTCGGCTAAGATGAACGGGATATGGTTCTTTTTACCGGCGCAGGCAACGGGCAGCGCACTTGTAACCGCGCAGCCTCACAGGGCTGCGCAGCAACCACCGGACGCGACACCCGCGGGGGCTCTTCGCTCCGAACATCCTTTTTCAGAACCAACACGAGGTCCCGACCTGCACCTGCACCCCCTTCACCAACATCTGGAGGTGCAACTACCCCCCACTGCGGGAACTGCCGGTAGAAGCCACAGGAGGCGAATCATAGACACAATCCTCAGCATCAGCAGGTACATGGACGTCAGCGTCCACGACCTCAATCCCCGAGAACCCCTCAACGTCAGAATCCACCACATCCGCCCATGCAGTAGACGATCGCCTGGACCGCTTGGGCACCGGGCGCACATCTTCGGAACCAGAAGCGGACCCAGACCCACGGGCATCACAAGCCGCGCGTCCTCGTCTTACGACCGCAGCAGCCTCAACCGCAGGGGGAACCGGACCACACACAACCGGGACCCCACAGCCACTTCAGCATCCGGGACCCGAGGTGAGGAGACAGGGCCAGGCGCAGCATCGGAAGACAGGTGAGCATGCGCTGAGGAGGGCGCAGTACAACGAGCCACTGGAGCAGCAGGGACAGGCACACTAACAGGATCAGGGGAATCCACCGATCCCATCGCAACAGCCGGAGGAGGGCCGGCGACATCCGGGGAAACGTCCGGGACGCCGGGGAGTCGCATCAATGATCCGGGCGGTTGCCGCATCCCCGAAGTCCTCGTCCAGGGGAAGCGGAGGGAAATCTTCTTCCCGAAAGAGGTTGATAGGTGCAACTGGAGCCGCCTCGCACCCTGCAGCCTGATGCCCCAACAAGCCACACCGGAAACAGGTCCGAGGCTGCCGGGCATAGTATACCCGGATGTAGCATCCCAGAAGCCGGACTGAAGATGGAATGTCCGACCGCAGACGCATGCCCAAGGTGCGAATATTCGTCCGCCTCCCGGCATACTTCCCGGAGGATATCGTGTTTACCCTCACACTGACTACGGGCCCAAATCGCTGGAAATAACGTCGCAGAAGCTCTTCGGGAAACTCCAGGGGCGCCCCATGCACGCTGACATAGGTCAGCGCACCACTCCGGTCTGATATGGCGACTGAGCCGGTACCTCCTGGCAAGGACAGCGAGCGCCCCTCGTAACGACTGAGGAAGGCACGATATACCTCCTCCGTCGCCAGCTTGATGACAACGCGACGCGCAGTCACCAGCTCAATCCCGTCAACATCTAGCACCGGGACATGCAGCAAGTCACACAGTACCTCCGCACCTCCGGATACCCAGCACGGCCAGAGAATTCCAAGCCGACCGAGTTCACACGCTTGATCGCTGGTAGGGGACCACCCATGGTGAACCCAACACCTGCCACGTCCGCACACCGCCCGGCAGGCAACAACACTGGGGGGTGGGGGGCAGCTACGCCCCGCCACCTGGCGATCAAACGGCAGACTACCCTAGCAGTCACGGAGGGACACGTCCGCACTCCACGGCTGCTCAGGGTCAACCATTTTTTTCAACGAGTTTTAGTCTAAGTATTTTTCCCCCCTCACCTTGCCCGAAACGCTATGCGTACTAGTGGCTTTAGGTATTGTATGTACTATCTCTATCTTTAAATCCATCATTATGTATGTAACTCAATGGATGTACCTTTACTTGAATAAAGAATCTGAATCTGATTGCGTCCGCGATTGGCGTTGAGTTGTATTGCAGCCGCTGGCAATAATGCCAGGAGAGTTATCAACTATTTTTGTAGGGTATAGGTCGCTTCTGCGCGAATTTCAGTATCATAGTATTCGCAACTGTGAGTGTGTGGGGACGGTGCCGTGGCATGACGGGCATTACCTTACATGTGTACAATAAGTGTGTATGTGTGTGTGTGTGGTAACTAGTGTACGGAACGTCAAAGAGTCAAGATGTCTGTAAATATATATGTTTATTCAGGTAAGGTACATACATACAAGTGAATTTTACATAAATTGATCGATTTATAGATAGAGCTAGTACAAACAATGCCTAAAGCCACTATTACGCAATGTGTTTCGGGCAGTTAAGTGTTATAATGCGTTATGTACGGGCAGTAACTAGTAATTAGATTTAACGCATTGCTGATCTTGCTAGTTTACTGCATTAGAGATTGTTCTTGAGGTCGGTCTAAACCACACTGTTGACTTGACGATGTGTATTGAATTTTGTAACTAGTTCATCAAGACTGTGACTACAACAGTATATGAGGGGGGGGGGCTATTACGGTGTGCAGATCTGCCACAATATGGGAACTACTGTAGTAGGTAATGCTTCAATGTCGGGCTTCTAAAGTGCCTTGGATTATGAAGCAACATTTTATTTACTAAACAGGTCACAGCACTCATGAACTAGCTACAGAGTTTAACATATGTCAAATAATTTCTGGGTCAAGCGACCCAGCAAAGCAAATTGTAAATTAGCAAATTGTAAAATAACAAACAAAAGTTAAATGTACTAACTCATCATTAAGTTACACATAGTACATGTGTAACTTAATGATAATTAATTGTCAATAATAACAATAGAATACATGAATGAACCTCAGTAATCACATATTATCTCGGGCACTTAAAACCCCACGCTCCTTGGGTAAGCCAGCTCGTTATCAAGTCTAATTACAGGACCGTATAGTTAATGCTACAAGAGAGTTGTTGTTAAAGATTCGCTACCTGGAACAAGAAGTTCCAAGTAGCACGGGCTATGGTGAGCCCGTAAGGCACTTACAACAGAGAGACAGGTGGAGGAGGCGAGAGATGGTGGACAGGCATGGCGGGAGGGGGATTTTTGGGAAGAAAAGGGGGGGGGGGAAGGGTGAAGGAGGGAGGAGACGATAGGGGGAATCTTGGAGGAGAATGTTGGAAAGGAGGGAGGTGAGAAACAAGGGGATATAAGAAAACAGGTGATAGAGGGGAGGAATTGGGAGAGAGAGAGGAGGAAGAGACCCGGGTGCAGCAGGCCACCTCCCCTCTTTCCTAGCATCATAAACCAATCTAAGTTAAATAACAAGTTATGATGGAGAGTGGGGAACCGTTGGCAACGGTACCAGGAAAGGTATATGGCAAATCGTAAATAAAAATAAATAAATATAAGTAAGATCCAATCTATTTATAATGCATTTATTGAACGGGATTTCCTGCATCACAGTAAGCTAGCCTTATGGAGTGTGAGGACGTCCACAGTGTACGAGGTTTTGCCATTATATATATATATATATATATATATATATATATATATATAATATATATATAATATATATATATATATATATATATATATATATATATATATATATATATATATATAAAATATAATTTTTTTAATACCTAGAAGGGGTACCACCTCTGGTGCAAGTGTAGGGACCCATAGCCTCGGAGAAGAAAATAAAGAGTACTCAGAGAAGACCTTGTGGATCTTTGATATTTTCTTCTACCACCCCCTATTCTTTTGGTATGTGTGTATATTTATCTAACTTTATTTGAATATTTCATTACACAAAAAGGGTTACAACATTGGTTACATGTAAGGTACAAGGCTACTTGTCACCAGTTGTATAGCTCCTCCAGCTCCTCAGATGGCGGGCAGGAACCATGGATGCAGTGAGCATTTCCTCTCTGAATCGCCACACTAAGGCGCTGAAAGAGAAAACTGGCAGCTCTAGTGTCTCTAGTTGTTTTAATTAGCTTGGACCCCAACTCCTTCAAAAACTAGCAGCACTTTTACCCCAGGCACCAAGTGTCTCTGGGGCAATGGGGACAAAATTGTAGTGGTGCTCAAGGTCTCTGTATTTACGTAACTTGGCTGCTTCCGGTGATTGGCAGCTGCTCCTGCTTGTGTAGCACTGAAGTCAACATAGGTATTGGCTAAAGTTGAAACGCAAGTGTAGTCCCACACCAACTGTCTACCATTCTTCCAGGGGGTTCACCGTGATTCCGTCTGGGCGACCGACAGGCTCATCAGAGTTGCGGGACATTAGGTAACGGGGCTCTCTCTCTGCTGGACAACCGGCTGTGGTAAGGCTTCTCTTAATAATGTCGTTAACCTCGCCGTGTCTTGCATGCCATTCTCCTGTCCTTTGGCAGAGAAGGCCGTGCCGTCCGTACCTGTCGGCCTCTACCTCGCCGCAAATACACCTGTATTCGGTGTGGATTGGGGCAGCGAGGCGGAGAGCCACGGCAATTCGGAGGGCCTGCGGTGTGAGACGGATGCCGGTGCTGACATTGGGGTTGCAAATAAGAAGTCACTTGCATGGGGAGCTGCTACAGCTCTAAGTCGGGCAGTGCCATGTGGTGTTGTCGCAGCTTCTAGCAAAGTCGCCGCTTCTTGGTCAGCAATGGGGCGATCCCAGCTGGATTGCTTATGGGCTTCAGAAGGCGGTGGTTGGGGTGCTGGTCCTACGAGAGAGACCCATTTGGTTGTGGCAGTCTGTGAAGCTGGGATCATGTACCCCTGCCTCTTGAACTAGGTGCTCAGGTAGGATTTCCTTCACCAATTTGTCAGACCCCCACTGAAGAGCACAGGAACGCTGGTACAGCAATTTGTGTTGCTGTGCGCACGCCAAGGCCCCCGAGTCTGACAGGAAGGGAGGCCTGTTTTCACTGTGAGCCGCTGAGAGAAAGGTTGAGGGCTTTTTTCTAGCATTGATTTCAGCAAGCTGTCGTACTCCTCTAATTTAATATTGTTGAAAGATGGCGAACATCTATATATATGTCCAATACTTGACTTGTAAATCATTCCTACTGAAGATGTATTAATATGCAAATACTTAAGGAAATTCCTGTTTTAATTCTTCCTCCGTGGTCTGACACTGTCACATTTTTCATCACTTGCTATTTTCCGTGACTTTAACACACCATCACACACACACACCACACCACACCACACACAACACACACACACACACACACACAACACCACACCACACACATACAACTGTAGATATGACAGAGTCCAGTAGGCTCAGGAATCTGTACATCAGTTGATTGACGGTTGAGAGGGGGACCAAAGAGCCAGAGGCTCAACCTCCGCAACACAACTAGGTGAGTTACACCACACACACACACACACACACACACACACACACACACACACACACACACACCACAACACCCACAACACACTATATCACGTTTTCAGGGGATCGACAGGTTGATAAAGACAGGGTTTAACACAAGGGGCAACGGCACTAGGGACACAGGTGGAAGCTGAGTTCCAAATGAGGCACAGCGATATTAGAAAGAACTTTTTTTTGTGTCAGAGTGGTGACAAATAATGCATTAGGAATGCGCTGTGGTGGAGGCTGACTCCATACACAGTTTCAATGTAGATATGATAGAGCATTAGGCTCAAAGGAAACTGTTACACATGTTGATGGACGGATGAGAGGCGGGACAAAGAGCCAGAGCTCAACGGCGGACCGCAACGAGCAAACTAGGGAAGTACAACTAGGTGAGTACACACACACACACACACACACACACACACACACACAACACACACACACACACACCAGACAAGTGTAGATGAGTTGGGTAATTTTAACTAAGCTATGCAATTTCGTCTACTGCCAGAAGTGGGACATATCACTTTGGGGTGATATGTACACTGGACCATCCTAAGTTATTTTTTTCATATTCATGTTTCTTGTTGATTGCTTTGAGTATGCCACCTGTGAGCCAGGTTGTTTAATTTTTGTCATTACTTGCTTGATGAAGAGAGGACAATGTGTGTTGTAGCGGCTAAGGTTTTGGAAGAAGATGCTGGTAATAAATTTATATCCTGATGATTATTAATTCAGATTCACAGTTAATATTGTGAAGAGCATTGTAGATTGCCTATTGCTGCTCACTGTGTAGTTGAAGGTGTTCTTTATCTGGTGGTTTATGTCCATGTTTGCTATGGGGAAGGTAGTGGTAGTGGTCAGTTGTTGCTGTAAGTGATTATACCAGATGCAAGGGAGCTGAAGATAGTGAAGTTATCACTGTTACGGGAACTACTACAAGAGTTAGTTGAGATAACAAATATGTTGCCACGAAGGACAACCACCATGTTTAATCGTCTGAATCTGTTTAGACAGGAGTGTGTTGGTGTTACTGAATGTGTATTGGGCCGTCGCTGAATGTGTGTTGGTCGTCTGGCATGTGTTATAGACTAGATGATGTTTGGTCGTCGGTGTTAGACTGATGTGTTTGGTCGTCTGACAAAAATGTGTTGGCGCGTTGAATGTTGTTAAACTGATGGTGTGTTTGGTCGTTACCTGAATGTGTTTGGTCGTCTGAATGTGTTTAGACTAGATGTGTTTGGTCGTCTGAATGTGTTTAGACTAGATGTGTTTGGTCGTCTGAATGTGTTTAGACTAGATGTGTTTGGTCGTCTGAATGTGTTATGTAATCTGAATGTGTTATACTAATCAACTAATGAAACGTTGATGTATAAATAACCTTCACTTTCCACCAGTACGACTCTGCTAATTCTGCCGTTGGTGTTGTACACTCCGTCAGTGGTCCCTCGGAGAGACTCCTCGCTCATCTTCAAGCCATAATAAACTACTGTAGAGGATGACCTTCAGGCACTTCAAGGATGTAATCTTCCTGGCTGGCATACTGAACATGTTATTCTGGTTTACATTTGTGCCGTATTTAATTGGCATAACCAAATGGAATAGCAGCGACCTACCCAGCACAGGAGACCTCGGTATGTTACTTACGTCATGTACTTTAATCTCTAATATTTCATTACAACTTGGCAAATTGATAACTATATTATGTTACAACTTTTCCACCAATTGCTTCCCCGCCGCGTGAGAGTGGAAAACAGGGCGATGCCAGTCTTTAATATTACCTTACGTGAGCGAAGCACTTGTCCCGGAAGTGTTCGGACGTCATCAGTTGTTAGTCGTGTGTAAACCTCTTTTCATTAAAAAAGGAGGTGGTTTGGCGGCTGGATTAACGAGCTTGGATCCTTGTATCCGAGAACGAGCTGCAATGTTATACTAGACCATTTGGGGGCTTGAAGCCGTCAATCATTTAGCGGACCAGCCAGATAAAGACCTTACGGCAAAAGCAAAAATATCACTGAAAACAAAAATTCAGAACCTCGAAATATTAGATATAGTGTTTGTATTTGTTAATTACAGTACTGGTCTGGAATTCGTTTCCCGGGCAGGATGGGACGTTTGAAAACGTTTGTTTACACCTGAGGTTTACAGTTAGGAGCCTGTTGTGATTGATTGATTGATGAAGATTAAGCCACCCAAAAGGTGGCACGGGCATGAATAGCCCGTAAGTGGTGGCCCGTTGGAGCCATTACCAGTATCAATAGCTGATACTGGAGATCTGTGGAGGTGCGACTGCACCCTGCGGAGAGGTCGTGACCTCTGGACTGTTGTGGTTTGCATCCTGAAGAAGACCAATCGTTGGCCCGATACACAAGGAAAAAAACAATATAATTATCTTGTCAGATATACTGGGAACTGATCACCATTTTATGACTAATTTTTATAAGTATAATTCTGATGGCGTCTCCTCAACCCGCAGACTTTGAGGACCAGTACTTCCTGCCTCTCATGGAAGCCTTCCGCTCTGCTAAGCAGGCGTCAAGTATCGCCTCTACACCTGCACGTAGGTGAGCCCCCGCCCCCCTCCCAGTCCTTGTCCATAATAATATCAACACCTGCACATAAGTACAATGCACATATGTTAGTGATTACCTGGTTGATGGGGTTCTGGGAGTTCTTCTACTCCCCAAGCCCGGCCCGAGGCCAGGCTTGACTTGTGAGAGTTTGGTCCACCAGGCTGTTGCTTGGAGGGGCCCGCAGGCCCACATACCCACCACAGCCCGGTTGGTCCGGCACTCCTTGAAGGAAACAATCTAGTTTCCTCTTGAAGATGTCCACGGCTGTTCCTGCAATATTTCTGATGCTTGCTGGGAGAACGTTGAACAACCGTGGGCCTCTGATGTTCATACAGTGTTCTCTGATTGTGCCCATGGCACCTCTGCTCTTCACTAGTTCTATTCTGCATTTTCTTCCATGTCGTTCACTCCAGTACGTTGTTATTTTACTGTGCAGATTTGGGACCTGTCCCTCCAGTATTTTCCATGTGTATATTATTTGGTATCTCTCTCGTCTCCTTTGTAGTGAGTACATTTGGAGAGCTTTGAGACGATCCCAATAATTTAGGTGCTTTATTTCGTCTATGCGTGCCGTATATGTTCTCTGTATTCCCTCAATTTCAGCAATCTCTCCTGCTCTGAAGGGGGGAGTGAGTACCGAGCAGTACTCAAGACGGGACAACACAAGTGATTTGAAGAGTACAACCATTGTGATAGGATCTCTGGACTTGAAGGTTCTCGTAATCCATCCTATCATTTTTCTGGCTGACGCAATACTTGCTTGGTTATGCTCCCTAAACGTTAGGTCGTCGGACATCATTATTCCCAAATCCTTGACATGCTGTTTTCCTACTATGGGCAGATTCGATTGTGTTTTGTACCCTGTATTATGTTTAAGATCCTCATTTTTGCCGTATCTGAGTACCTGGAATTTATCACCGTTAAACATCATGTTATTTTCTGCTGCCCAATCGAAAACTTTGTTAATATCTGTTTGTAGTTTATCAATGTCTTCAGCAGAGGTAATTTTCATGCTGATTTTTGTATCATCTGCAAAGGATGACACGAAGCTGTGACTTGTGTTTTTGTCTATTTCGGATATGAGAATAAGGAACAGCAGTGGTGCAAGGACTGTACCTTGAGGTACAGAGCTTTAACTGCGCTCGGACTCGATTTTACTTGATTGACTATTACTCTTTGTGTTCTGTTCGACAGGAAATTGAGTATCCAGCGTCCTACTTTACCAGTTATACCCATTGACCTCATTTTGTGTGCAATCATTCCATGGTCACATTTATCGAATGCCTTTGCAAAATCAGTGTATATGACATCTGCATTATGTTTTCCTCTAATGCCTCAGTGATTTTGTTATAGTGGTCAAGTAGCTGTGAGAGGCATGATCTTCCTGCTCTAAATCCATGTTGGCCTGGATTGTGGAGGTCATTGGTTTCCATGAATCTAGTGACCTGACTCCTGATCACTCTCTCAAATACTTTTATTATGTGGGACGTTAGTGCAACTGGTTTATAATTCTTTGCCAATGCTTTGCTACCACCCTTGTGTAGAGGGGCAATGTCTGCTGCTTTAAGCGCGTCTGGTATCTCCCCTGTATCCAAGCTCTCACTCCACACTATACTGAGCGCCTGTGCTACTGGCACTTTGCATTTCTTTATAAATATTGAATTCCATGAGTCTGGACCCGGGGCTGAGTGCATGGGCATATTGTCAATTTCTCTTTCAAAGTCTGCCACGCTCGTGCTGATATCAGTTATTGTCTGCTTTGTAAATATTTTTATCTGTAGATGAAAAGGAAGGAAAAGCCTTTAACTACTTAACTGCACTAGACCTAAAAAATTATATATATGAGTGCATGTGAATAAATCATTGTTTTTAAAAATCATTAGTTTATTTACCTGACGGCCATTAACACTCGAGTGACCTCGGCGAGGACAGGAAGCCGGCGGTTTGTCAAATGTCCCACTATTTACCCTAATAATTCATAATAATTCAGTGTGTCGGGGGACAGGCAGCCAAGGGTGTATTTATGCACGTTAGGCTTATTTAGAGGTCCCCCCCACCCCAAGGTCGATCCACCCCCAGGCTGCAACCCCACAGCAAGCTGACTAACTCCCGGAAACCTACTTACTGCTAAGTTAACAGGGTCATTAGGTGATAGGAAATGCGCCCAACCATTTCTGTCCTACCCATGATTGTCGATTGTGAGTCGAGAACGAGTCAGTGTACTGCCGGGACTCTGCTATGTTGGATTCTTAAGCGTAGCTGTGTATCGCCAGTGTAGCTATGCCGGGTATATAGCTAATGATTATCTTTATTTACACAAGTGGATTTTCGTTTTTTACGAGAGACAAACAATAACAAAATGTAAATTTATGCACTGAGTCTTAAGAAACAGGATAGTTATATATGTAAATCATCTTGATGTCTCAATTCCGTTTTGAAGTAGGTAATGGATGAAGAAATGAGTGATTTCTTGAGCCCGTAATATCTGAGATGTGAACTACCTGTGTTGGGGTGGAACACGATGTAAAGTTATGAGTGTTATACAATTATTTAGCCTCAGTTCATCCTGATGAAGTTCTCTGTAACCCTTTTCCCGACAATGAAAACGATATCATCTCGTAGCAGGGACTACAGGTAAACGTTATCATATACCCTTATTCGCTGGACTGACTCAACATGGTTTCACAGTTACCGGGATATGTAACCTATTAGTATTACCGAGGTCTTCTAATAACAAGGACTGGCCTTCCCCGGATGCAACCCACAACAGGTATCTAATTCTAGTGGTATTATGAGACAAAAATAGCGAAGGTTTTGTTTTTTATTACACACCTGACAACTGCTTCTGTTTGATGCTCATCCGCTCTACCGGTGGTCGTCGCCCCAAATTCTAATGACAACAACAACTACTTCAGTTAAATACTTCAGTTTCATGTAACAGTTAAGCATTATTTTTGCTTCAACGGCTTCCGTAGGCAAACTAGCATTTAGAGCAACTACACAAAATTGTATTAAGGTTAGAAATGGCTTTGTTATGCTATATCCCGTTCTCTATTGACCTAATCTTAGATATCTCGAAATGATTGTCGAAATTTGAGTATTTTGTAATATCCAGTATCTTATAAAATCTTACAAGAAAAGTGCAAATAATTATAGTTTATCCCAAAAGCATTTGTTAAAATGCATGATAATTGCTTTCGAGGAACCGACATGCCTTTAGTCAACCTAGAGAGTTTTATTAGAATATTATAAAAGCTAACAAATATCATGAAATCTTTAAAACTATATCTCATAAAACATCTAATAAACGCAATATATTGCGTTTATTGTAATTTCATTTGATATATCGCGCTATTGTAATTTCTGTGTGTAACACTCAAGTTGTTTCTTTACTAGTTAATTTAGAAATATAGGTGTTGTGAGTCCAAACTTTAAGTAAAATTGCTAAATGCATGTAGTATTGTGCAGTACTAAATGCACATAGTATTATCCAAATTACTTTATTTTTTTTATTTATTTATATATACAGGAGTTCTTACATTCTTGTAAAGCCACTAGCACGCATAGCGTTTCGGGCAGGTCCTTAATCCTAATTTTCCATGGAACACGACCCGCCAAATCGTTTAACAACGAGGTACCCATTCACTGCTGGGTGAATAGAGGCAACAGTTAAGGAGTGGCGCCCGGTCAATCCTCCCCGGGCAGGATACGAACCCAGACCAAAGCGCCAGGCAAGTATCTTACCACTGCGCCACGGGAATTGCTGAACATTCACTTACGCATGTAGCTAAGGAAGCATTAGTGCGGTTATAATGAATGGAATATATGAATAATAATATGTCACAAGGAATATGCATATAGTCGTTGGAGACGGTTGCTTGTAGTGCACACCTCCTGCTCCTCTCACGAAGCTTAACACTAATCATTACTATAGTCATTATAGGGACTTTAGTGCTCATAAGAACTTTTTATGAACCATGATGAATGTATTGCTTATTCATTCTCATTATTCATGCTCACATGATGTTGTAATATGACATTTTTGATCGATGAATTTTATTATTATTATTATTATTATTATTATTATTTTATTTTTATTATTTGTACTTATATGCTGTGCATATGTCTCTTTGAGATTCATTATTTGTGTTTATAAGAATTAGTAAATAACATGGTTAAGAACCTTGTGTTAGTCACAAAACTCTACCAATTGCCTCAGCTCCTCCTGCCCTAGGAGGAGCTATGAAGACTACTAGGTGCCGGGGGCCGCAAGCTTGGGTACGCCTGAGGGGCAGGAGACCAACACCACTGGGTGCCGGGGGCCGCAAGCCTGGGTACGCCGGGGGGCAGGAGACCAACACCACTGGGTGCCCGGAGCAGCAAGCTTGGGTACACCTGGGGGCAGGAGACCAACACCACTGGGTGCCGGGGGCCACAAGCTTGGGTACACCTGGGGGCAGGAGACCAACACCGTTGGGTGCCGGGGGCCACAAGCTTGGGTACACCTGGGGGCAGGAGACCAACACCGCTGGGTGCCGGGGGCCACAAGCTTGGGTACACCGGGGGGCAGGAGACCAACACCGCTGGGCGCCGGGGGGCCACAAGCTTGGGTACACCTGGGGGCAGGAGACCAACACCGCTGGGTGCCGGGGGCCACAAGCTTGGGTACACCGGGGGGCAGGAGACCAACACCGCTGGGTGCCGGGGGCCGCAAGCTTGGGTACGCCGGGGCGCAGGAGACCAACACCGCTGGGTGCCGGGGGGCCGCAAGCTTGGGTACGCCGGGGCGCAGGAGACCAACACCGCTGGGTGCCGGGGGCCTCAAGCTTGGGTACGCCGGGGCGCAGGAGACCACACCGCTGGGTGCCGGGGGGCCGCAAGCTTGGGTACGCCTGGGGGGTGCAGGAGACCAACACCGCTGGGTGCCGGGGTGCCTCAAGCTTGGGTACGCCTGGGGGGTGCAGGAGACCAACATACCTGTCGATGCTGTTACATTATGGAGGAGCGAGCTTGCTTCACCTAAGCGTGCTCCGTGGCGTCATCTCGCCCTCGGTTACGTCACATTTTAATAAACCAGGACACGTCCTGGCGTCCACCCCGGCCGGCGCGGGGAGGACCGGGCGGCCAGCAACTTCTGCTCCCACTGTTACTGCTGCTGCCGTTGCTGTTATTGCCGTTGCTGTTATTGCCGCTGCTGCTGCTGTTGCCGTTGCTGCTTTTGTAGTTGCTATTGCTCTTGCTGTTGCTTTTGCTATTTTTTTTTATTTTAGGCATTAGGTGTTAGTCTGTTGTTTTCCATTTTCTTTAGATTCCTATCTTTTAATATTCATTTGCGTTCGGTGTAAATGCATGTTTAGATATCATTTATTTTGCTTCATGATCCGTATTATGATAAATGATGGTTCTTTACTTCCTCTTTGTAACATTTAATTAATAAAATGGGATCGTGGTCATTAGTAATATGGTTTAATTTGAAATTGCGTGGATTTGTCTGTGCATTGGGAGGCTTTGCTTAAGTTGTGAGTGACTTTTATTGTTAGTCTTAATGGTTCGTTGTTTTCTTTGTCTTACTGACTTGTATTTTGTTAAATGAATGGATCTAGGCTACATCTGAACATTAGGGGTTTTTAATACATTTATACATATATTTATACATATATCCTTCAACTTCATTCAGGCACTTCGGCATTGTGGTAAGTTTCTCCACTTTTGTTCAATATAAACTATTTTATTATCCGTGTGGTTATTAAATTTTTTGGTCTGTGTGGAAGCAAACGACAGGAAGAAAGTGCTAAGCCCAGTACGAATATACAGCACTTGGAGGTGAGGACGAGGAGCTGGGATAGGACAGGGGGGGGGGGGAAGGATTGGTGCCCAAGCACTTGGATCGCTGGTGGTCGAACCCCGACCAACAATAAGCGAAGCCGTCGGTGTACCGACCGGTGCAAGTGGCTGGATTGTTAAAGTTTGTGTAGAATATTTGTTTCTTGGGACTGTTTTCCATTTTATGAATATATTGATTTCTGTTATCTCAGTTTTTTCTTTATTATTCAGTTTGACTCCAATTTATTAAAATTTTCAATCTGTTCAACGAATTTGTGTTTAATATATTCTGTATATATATTTGTGTAATTTTTTTGTACATATTTAAATTCTGAGCTTTTGTACTCATTTATTAATTTTTCTTCGTGTTATTTTGTGTTATGTGTTATTTTCTTTCGTACGATGCATTACTTTCTTTGTGTTAAGTAATGGAAAAGAAGAAAGATTAACACTATAATGTCTGTAAATCAATTAATAAATTGCTACAGAGCGGACTAAGTGGTAAATGTAACCGGGGAATTTGAGCTTGTGAGAAAATGTAAATCAGATATATGTATGGATGAGATCAGATCATGATGACATCACTGTATTTTGATAAACGTATTTTGATGAGTAAAGAGACAGCTGTATGTGAATAACAGAGTTTTGATGAGTGAAGAGACCGTTGTATGTGTATAACTGAGCTCAAAATATTGCAGCACAAGAGCTAAATGGAATAAAATAAACCTCTTTTATATGATAAATGCTGGAAAAGTACAGAGGAAGTTCTTAAAACGGCAAGACCGTATAACATGATAACACTGATATGAGAAATTATTAAATTCTGAGAAATTCATTATCACAAAATTCTGATCAGTTCCTTTGAGAGAAGGAACGTGTGCAAGAAGCTGAAAAGAAATGTGAGGAGTTTATTGCAAGACAATGCAATAAAAAACCTACCTGGTAACTCTGAAGACGAGGAGTGAACCGCACCTGAGAATAACATAACCAATTGAAGCTCACTGTATATTTATCACGGCTAACTGTGTAATGCCAGAGTTACAATCCCGCTCATGTGCCAGGTAAGTCCACTACGGGCTCACCATAGCCCGTGCAACTTGCAACTTTTGATTCCGAGTAGCTGAATCTAAATTAACAACATGTGTAATGCGGCAGTGAGAGAAGAGCACAGCAGATAGTGAAAGAGAGAGAGAGAGGGAGTGAGGGAGGGAGAGTGGCGAGGAGGTGGAGAGAAAGGGTAGGAAAGGAGAGTCCTTTCTATGTAGGAGTGAGTAGTGGTGAAGGTATGATGTTCCACAAGCACGAATGCGTGGAAACTGGGATTTGTTTTGCACTGCTGGAGAGGCTATGGATTGTATGCTGAGAGGTAGATAAGACACAGGTAAATTACTGATAAACTGTGGACAGATACAAGGTAACAGTGGAAAGGAAAATAAATGTTGATATATAGGCACTACATCCATGGTTTCATTCCTCTGTCTGTAATTCTTTCTTTGTGTACTTCCCCAGGTGAAGGATTGCTGTTCATTGCATCCCTACTGAGTTAAACTATATCTAGTGCTGGTGAACTCCTTATCGGCCATAAAAGTGTGTTATCTTGATGGTAAAAGTGAAAAGATAACAATATCAGTACCGCACGAGACTTTCATCATTTAACCAATCGCAACATAGCTTGCTCCTGAATACTGGGATCTCATTGGTTAAAATCCCTGTATCCCGGCAGCACAGCGTTATGAAAACTAAATCA
>WNGS01165523.1:23210893-23223579 GCA_020271785.1 Procambarus virginalis | reverse complement strand
CGAGTGATGCCTGGGGCCAGAGTGGATATTGTCCTAATAGCAGCTTGTGTTGAGTAATAAGAGGACGTAAATGATTTTGGGTAGTAGAACCCCAAGCACAAATACCATAGTTGAGATATGGATAGATGAGGGAGTAATAGAGAGTCACCAGGGCAGGGCGGGGTACATAATATCTGATCTTAGAAAGAATGCCAACAGTTTTTGAAACTTTTTTTGATATATTTAGAATGTGACCCTGGAAATTAAGCTTGTGATCAATGAGAACGCCAAGGAATTTGCCATCTAATTTGTTACAAATTTGGGTATTGTTAATCTTGAGATTTATTTGATTAGAGGATTTATTGCCAAACAGAATATAGAAAGTTTTGTCAATGTTAAGGGTGAGTTTGTTGGCAGTTAGCCAAAGATGGACTTTATTAAGCTCGGTATTTACTGTGGCATTTAGAGCAAGGGGGTCAGGACTGGAGTAAATGAAGGTTGTGTCGTCAGCAAATAGAATTGGTCTAAGGTGTTGGGAGGCATTTGGAAGGTCATTAATGTAGATGAGAAAGAGGAGAGGGCCAAGTATACTGCCCTGAGGAACACCAATGTTGATGGGTAGGGTAGGAGAAATTGAATTGTTCACAGAAACATACTGGAGTCTGTCAGTAAGGTAAGATTTGAGGTATTGCAGGGAGAGTCCTCTGACTCCATAATGATGTAATTTAAGAAGAAGGTTTTGGTGGTTGACAGTGTCAAAAGCCTTACGCAGGTCCACAAATAACCCACAGGGAACTCATTTTTATCAAGAGCTGCATGAATTAAGTTAATCATACTAATAAGTGCATCGTTAGTGCTTTTTTTAGGTCTGAAGCCATATTGGCAAGAGCTAAGTATATTGTGCTTGGCTAGATAAGAGTAGAGCTGCTTGTAGATTAGTTTTTCAAAAATTTTTGATAAGTTAGGCAGGATTGAAATAGGTCTGTAGTTGTTAACATCTGTGGGATCACCACATTTGTGGACAGGGGTTACTCTCGCTTTTTTTAGAATATCTGGAAAGGTTTGGAGTTCAAGTGACTTGTTGAAGAGCAATGCAATTGCAGGGGCTAAGGATCTGGAGGCTTTTTTGTAAATTAATGTCGGAATCTCCTCAAGGGCACTAGACTTGGTTTTGAGGGAAAGGATTATCTCATTGACTTCAGTGGAATTAGTAGGCTTTAGGTACAGAGACTGTGGATAGTTACCTGTAAGGTAGTCCTTAACCTCAGTACTGGAAGATGGAATATCATTTGCAAGGGATGACCCAATGGAAGAGAAGAACCTATTGAACTCAATAGCAGAATCAGAGGCTGAAAGCTGACCATCGTTATTAGACAGGAGTGTTGGTTTGTTGTTTAAAGTCTTCTTTGATCCCAAGATTTGTGAAATTGTGCTCCAAGTTTTTTAATGTTGCTCTTTATTTGGGTAAATTTATCTTCGTAGTATTTAGCTTTGGCTCGTCTAATTATCTTAGATAGCAGTAAAGAGTAATTTTTTGAGAATTCTTTGGAGACGGTTCCTAGCCTATACTTCTTCTCAAGGTCATGTTTTTTATTAATGGATTTAAGTATTCCCTTTGTAAGCCAGGGATTGTTAAGCCTTTTGGTAGTGACTTGTTTTGTAAGCATAGGACAGTGGGTGTTATAAAGGCTTAGAGTTTTTTGAAGAAAAGATTGTACTGCTAGGTTGATGTCCCCTATGTTACCTAACTCTGACTCCCAGTTGACATTATCAGCAGCAGTTATAAAATTGTCTATAGCAGATTCATTGTGCAGCCTAAAACTTATCTCCCTTGACTCTAGAGGTGGTTTGTTAATGTTAGTTAAGAGAAATGTGGGGTAATGGTCTGTAGTGCTATCGGTGATTATACCTGAAGTAAGCGGAGAGGTTATGTTGGTCCAGATGTGATCTAGAGTCGTGGCAGTACTATCAGTGATTCTAGTAGGTCTAGTGATTAAGGGTATGAGGAAGCAGGAATTCATACAGTTGAGGAAGCTAACAGTAGTAGGGTGCTCAGGCTCGCAGAGGTCAATATTAAAGTCCCCTGCGATAATTAGATGGTTTTTGTTCAGTCTGTTCTCGAGTATTAGATTACTAAGGTTTGAATTGAATTCAGACACATCAGTGTTAGGAATTCTATAGACTGCACCTACAGACAGGATAGACTCGGTACCCTTGACTCTGAAACTGGCGAAGATATACTCCCCACAGCAGTCTCTAGTTCTAATTACTTTTAAGCATGTTAGTTCATGATGGTAGTAAAGAGCAGTACCACCACCTCTCTGAATTTGACGACAGTTGTGAATTGCCAAGTAGTTAGGCATGTTAAAGAGTTGAGTAGTATCCTCTTTCAACCACGTTTCAGTAAGTATAATAAAAGTGAATTTGTTGTCAATAGTTTCAATCAAGGCACTAACATCATCGAAGTGTTTACCTAGGGATCTAACATTCAAGTTGATTACAGAGATATTGTGATTATGTGTTAATACATTGTTTACATCATGTGCTGTAAAATATCTGCAATTTTGGTCATTAAAGTGATGATTGTCATAGATAGTGGATAAGAGGTTTAGTTCTGGGTCTATACATGTCTGCATAAAAAGGCTGGTTGCTGGGAAACAAGGCAAGAGTGCCAAAATACAAAATAGAAAATAAAGGAAAGTAGAATAAAAATTCTAAAGTAATATAAACTTAATGGTAATTTAAGTAATATAAACTCAATGGTAAATTAAGTAAAGAAAAAAAAACTTAATGAGAACTAGGAATGTAAATAATGAACTAGAATAATAATAACAATAGATGCCCAAAAAAGTAAAAAAGCAATTATGAAAACTATAAAATGAAAAGCTTGCTTACTATACTATTATAAGTACACTATAGTTTAATACTAAAGTTACACTAAGACAAAATGAGGTAGCTTAAATAGAGATACACTCAGGAACACTGGATAATGAAGTTAATACTAGAGGACACAGGCAAAGCCAGTGTACTACTGAACATGGGAGTAAAATGAAAGATGACAATTGTAAAGATGACAATTTTTTTTAACTAAAGTTAGTTAAAGTTACCTTTTGAAAGGAAAGGCAGAGCTAAAGTACACAATGGTAGTTAAATGAGATTATAATTTGAATTCTGGCTATACAGCAGTTATCCCACAGTCACTGAGGAAAGAATTAAGGTGAGCTTCAGTGGTTATTGAATAGGTTTTTCCAATGTCAGTCCTCCTAGCTATAATTTTACCATCTCGCACAAAACAGTGCTTAATTACAGTGGAATTTTTGCAGCAACCACGCAGTTTAAAAAAGAGATTTTGCCTGAACCTGGTCAGACATTCATTCACATAAACAGAGGATTTACCAGCGACTGCAGCTGTGATAAGATCAGACTTGCGGGAGCAGCTATCAAGTTTTACTCGAATTCTTCGGTTGTTTGTACCAGATGATTTGGTACCCACTCTATAAGCTGATTTGATGTGATTTTTTTGAAGTGAATACCTTAACTTATCCTGCAATACCTTGATCACAATGGCAGCACAGTCTTCTCCATCAGTTTCTTGGGGAAAATCATGTGAAGAGATAATTACAGACTCTAGTAGTTTATGTTGGTCTGTTTCGTCCTGGGTAACAGTGTGTTGGTGTTGTAGGTTGTTCAGATGGTTCTCAAACCGTTGCAATATTTCTTCCTGTTTTCTAGTGGTTTCATCTGGATTAAAGCTAGTAACTGTGTTCTTGAGAAGGTTTAATTCTTTCTCGAGGTGGACGACTTTCGTAGATAGATCTTGATTGTTCTTGAGTAGGGCTCCAGCTTCATTCTGCAAAGATAATAATGAGCCTTGCAGGTTCATTATTAAGGCCGACTGCTCTTTGATTACTGACATTTGATCTTCATGTACTTGAGTTAATAACTTGAGCCAAGGGTTATCAGCAGGGCGCTTGAAGTCAGGACAAGGGGCAGTAGCTCGTTTAAGTTGGTCCATGTGGCTACATAACAGTAAGTGTAACAGTGTCTTCCTTCCCCATCAGAAATTCCACCGCCTTTCGTTCAAAAGGCAGTGTCCATTTTCTGATCAGGGGAAGGAAGACACAAACAGTATGGGGCGTAAATTTATTAATACAGTATAAATAATTCTGCAGAGTAAGACAGGCTTCTAAGTAGGTCTTAACAAATGTACAACATAGCCGTGGCTAACTCAAAGTACACGAAACAACTTAAAATGTACACCCGCTGTAAAATAAAAGTAATCTTGTAGCCTAGTAACAAACTCTGCAGAAAACTAATGGCCTATTGTCTAGAATTAGCAGTGAGGCGAATGTAACAAATCTAAGTATAACAGTCAGGACACCATAAGTGAACAACATAACATAATGGAAACCCTAGCTGGAAATAAACAGGCGGCAGAAAATACATTTTGACTGGGAAAGCCTGATATGAATTTGGAGAAGAAAATAACCCCAGGCCAGAGGCCGAGCCGCCAAGGAATAAGGAGAAAGAATTTCCTAAATAACCCCAGGCCAGAGGCCGACTTAAGGTAGGGCTTACTAGTAGAATGGCAGTAAAGTCAAAGTAGTAGCTGCGGACAGCGGAACAGATTGGGGACGGGCGCTGCACCCCCACCCCGCAGGGGCCAGCAGGCCGGACCCCACCCCGAAGGGCGAGTGCCCGCTGGCCGCGAGGGAAAACCCCCAAGGGGCAGAGCAACTATGCTACCGAACTGGGAAGGAAAGGAGGACTGGAGGAGCTCGCACGTCTCCTCGACTTATGCCCCCTGGCCCTTGGTCGACGGTTGGGGAAGGGGGGGGGGCGGCTGTAGCAGCCGTGGCAGGGTCGGCCTCGGTGGTCCCCATGCCCAGAAGGCTTGTGTCAGGAGAGGGCATCCGAGCCTGCGCGAAGGCGCCTGAAGCGTCGTCCAATCGTCTGCCGAAAGGGGGTGGAGGCTGCGTCGCTGTGCCACCCCCCACTTTGCCGGCAGGGGGCCTCTGGGAAATGTAGTCGCCGTCCACATCAGAGCCCCCCGAGGAGGCCCCCGAGGAGGGGGAGGCGAAACGGGCGGGTTTCGTCCTGGCCCAGGCCGGCTGCGTCCTCACACCACTGCGCTGTTGTCCTCGCACGCCGCCGCCCGAGCCCTCTTCCGTGTTGCAGTTGCTGCGTGATCCGGCTTCTCGCCACTGCGGAAAATGAAAAAGTAAGCATCGGTAGGACTAACAGGAAAAAGCAGGCAGGGAAACCCAGCTGCCGCACCAGCAACCGTCACATACACCAGTAGACAAAAGCAAAGGTAAAGTTAATTGACCATAGTGAGTGAAAATACCGGACAGATAGCCAAAGCTATCGTAATAAAACCAATGTAATAAAGCTGTCAGTTAAATAGATTAAGAGAGTAATATTCATGTAAGATTGAACAGTATTATTCATGTTAGTTTGGTTATATTAAGACCGTATTATTCATTGTATAGTTTGATTATATTAAGACAGTATTAATCGTGGTATAGTTTGGAAGAATTCAAACAATTAATCTCGAAAGTGAAAAGCAAAATTATTTGAGTATCCCACTAGAAATGGACACTGCTTTAACACTGCAACAGTATTATTAAGTAAATACGTATTGCTTAAGTAAATTTAAGCTGAACAAATAAAGAGTAAACAGTGATAATCATGGATAACTTGGGTAGATTAAAGCAGGACTATACAAGGTATAGGATGGGTAGGATAAACAGTAATAATGCAAGGTATAGTTTGGATAGATTAAAACTAATGTCCATGGGATAGAATGGATAATTAAAACAGTACGTATCCATGGAATAGTTGGTCTAGATTAAAACAATAATAGTCTCAAAAGTGAAACAAATTAACTGCGTATCCCACAGCAATGTACACTGCTTTAACTCTGCAACTGGATTAGTAAGTAAATACAGGGCATAACTGAAAGCTGAACAATGTAATAAATTAATTTAGGAAAACTTAAATAAATGATAACATGTTGTAGCCCACCCAAGCCGACAGACCGCTCTACGTCCTGCGCCTACCCTGTAGGAGTAGAACAGAACAGTGAGAACGGGAGGGGAATAATATATTCTAATAATAGCATAAGACCGTAATATAATGTACTTGATATAAGATGAACAAACGAAAGAAATAGTGATAAACATGGGAAGATTAGTTGGCTTAAAGCGGGATTAATCAAGGGATAGGATGGTAGGTTAAATAGTAATAGTGCATGGTAAGGTTTGGATAGAGTAAACTGAAAAGTTCAAGGGATGGAATGGCTAATAAACAGTAATAAACAAGGGAGAATGGCTAGCCTAAAGCAATAATATTCTCAAAAGTGCAACAAAAGACAAAAGTCTGTGACGAACAAGCGGGGCTGAGCCAGCCAGACAAGCAGCTGTGACGAACGAGCTGGGCTACACCAGCCAGACAAACGTCTGGGACGAGCGAGCTGGGCTACACCAGCCAGACAAACGTCTGGGACGAACGAGCTGGGCTACACCAGCCAGACAAACGTCTGGGACGAACGAGCTGGGCTACACCAGCCAGACAAACGTCTGGGACGAACGAGCTGGGCTACACCAGCCAGACAAACGTCTGGGACGAACGAGCTGGGCTACACCAGCAGAGTGCCAGTACATTACCTGTTGAGTTACTGAGAGTGCCAGTACATTACCTGGTGAGTTACTGAGAGTGCCAGTACATTACCTGGTGAGTTACTGAGCGTCAGTACATTAGCTGGTGAGTTAAAGAGAGTGCCATGATATTACCTGGTGAGTTAAAGAGAGTGCCAGATATTACCTGGTGAGTTACTGAGAGTGGCAGTACATTACCTGGTGAGTTACTGAGAGTGGCAGTACATTGCCTGGTGAGTTACTGAGAGTGGCAGTACATTACCTGGTGAGTTACTGAGTGGCAGTACATTACCTGGTGAATTACTGAGGGTGCCAGTACATTACCTGGTGAGTTACTGAGTGCCAGTACAGTACCTGGTGAGTTACTGAGAATGCCAGTACATTACCTGGTGAGTTACTGAGAGTGCCAGTACATTAACTGGTGAGTTACTGAGAGTGCAATGATATTACCTGGTGAGTTACTGAGAGTGGCAGTACATTACCTGGTGAGTTACTGAGAGTGGTAGTACATTACCTGGTGAGTTACTGAGAGTTACACCAGCCAGACAAACGTCTGGGACGAACGAGCTGGGCTACACCAGCCAGACAAACGTCTGGGACGAACGAGCTGGGCTACACCAGCCAGACAAACGTCTGGGACGAACGAGCTGGGCTACACCAGCCAGACAAACATCTGGGACGAACGAGCTGGGCTACACCAGCCAGACAAACATCTGGGACGAACGAGCTGGGCTACACCAGCCAGACAAACATCTGGGACGAACGAGCTGGGCTACACCAGCCAGACAAACGACTGGGACGAACGAGCTGGGCTACACCAGCCAGACAAACGTCTGGGACGAACGAGCTGGGCTACACGAGCCAGGGAAACAACAGGGACGAACAGGCTGTGCGGCGCCAAACAGCCAAACGAATAGGACGAACAGGCTGGGCTACACCAGCCAGACAAACGTCTAGGACGAACAGGCTGGGCTACACCAGCCAGACAAACGTGTAGGACGAACAGGCTGGGCTACACCAGCCAGACAAACGTGTAGGACGAACAGGCTGGGCTACACCAGCCAGACAAACGTGAAGGTACGAACAGGCTGGGCTACACCAGCCAGACAAACGTCTAGGACGAACAGGCTGGACTACACCAGCCGGACAAAAGACTAGGTAAGAACAGGCTGGGCTACACCAGCCAAACAAACGTGTAGGGACGAACAGGCTGGGCTACACCAGCCGGACAAACGTGTAGGACGAACAGGCTGGGCTACACCAGCCAGACAAACGTGTAGGACGAACAGGCTGGGCTACACCAGCCAGACAAACGTGTAGGTACGAACAGGCTGGGCTACACCAGCCAGACAAACGTGAAGGTACGAACAGGCTGGGCTACACCAGCCAGACAAACGTCTAGGACGAACAGGCTGAGCTACACCAGCCAGACACCCGTCTGGGGACGAACAGGCTGGGCTACACCAGCCAGACAAACGTCTAGGACGCACAGGCTGGGCTACACCAGCCAGACAAACGTGAAGTTACGAACAGGCTGGGCTACACCGGCGAGACAAACGTGTAGCTACGAACAGGCTGGGCTACACCAGCCAGAAAAACGTCTAGGACGAACAGGCTGAGCTACACCAGCCAGACAAACGTCTGGGGACGAACAGGCTGGGCTACACCAGCCAGACAAACGTCTAGGACGCACAGGCTGGGCTACACCAGCCAGACAAACGTCTAGGACGAACAGGCTGGGCTACACCAGCCAGACAAACGTCTAGGACGAACAGGCTGGGCTACACCAGCCAGACAAACGTCTAGGTACGAACAGGCTGGGCTACACCAGCCAGCCAAACTTCTAGGGAGGAACAAGCTGGGCTACACCAGCCAGACAAACGTCTAAGGACGAACTGGCTGGGCTACACCAGCCAGACAAACGTAATGGGCCAACAGGCTGGGCTACACCAGCCAGGCAAACGTCTAGGGACGAACAGGCTGGGCTACACCAGCCAACCTTGGCATGGGCCCCTAGGGTCGGTCTCTAGGGACAAAGACGACTAATAACCCGGCCAGGAGGCGTCACCACCAAGGGTGACGCCAGGACGCTCGCAGGGAGCCTGGCCGGACACGCACGACTAGGAACGCGTCACGAACCCTGGCCCCTAGGGACAAGCCTAGGAGACGCAACAGACCGGGTTCCAGGGAAGACGCCTGGGAGGGGGGGGGGGAGTAAACGAAAAGCATCCCTGGGGCGAGTGCTCTATAGAGCGCCAAGCCACGTGGGCGCCGCCTACCGGGCTTGGGCCCCAGGGCGCAGGTCCACAGAAACCAGCCACGTGACGTCGCCACAGAGGGCGGTGCTAGACCACAGAGGGAGCCTGGCCGTGCACGCACGACCAGGCGCGGGCGAAACATGGCCCCTAGGGCAAGCCTAGGGGCACAGCAAACCGGGCTCCCGATAAACGCCTGGGAGGGCCCACCTGGGACGAATGCTCCACCGAGCGTACATTAGGGCCCGGGCCCCAGGGGCACAGGACCACCGAAACCTGGCCACGAGAGACGCCGCAGACAAGCAGCACACCATTCCCGACCTGGAGGCGCACCTGCAACCCCAGGCAGGCAAACAGGCGGGATGCCCAGGGAACTAGCTAAGGCGGTACGAACGGGCCGCGAGGGACGGCGCAACCACACGCCAGCACTGGGGAAAGTCCTGACTAACTTGAACAGGAAACTCTTTTACCTTAAGGTTTGCTGAGTACGACAGGGAGCCCCTGCCGGATCATGGAAAGTCAGAGCTGGGACCATGGTAGCGGGGATGGGGTCCATTTGCTTGAGATGCAGTATAGAGTACTGGCCCACGTGTCGATGAGGCGCGGCGCTGAGCGTGGAGTCCGCTTCTTGAGTCGCGGACGGTGACGGGAGCGGAGTGAGAGAGAAACCTCCCATTCCGCGCTATTTATGCCACCCAGACTGTCCGCACCGCGCCTTGCGGAACGCGGTGCGCAATTGTCTTCCTTCCCCATCAGAAATTCCACCGCCTTTCGTTCAAAAGGCAGTGTCCATTTATTATTGAATAATGCTTAAGTGTGTTACTACTGTCCACCATTGCCATTCTCTTTATCATTTCTTCACCCTCTTGGATCATCTTTATTCTTGTTTTTATTTGTTTCAAGGTTAACTGACATATAACATCAACAAGAGGTTTTTCAGTGGCTCTTTTCGCTATGTCATCAACTACCTCATTCAACAGGATTCCCACATGTGAAGGGATCCACATGAATCTTACTTTATACCCAGTTTTTTCTAATTTCTTAACATTCTCTATACACTCTATCACAATATTCTGATATACTGGGCGTCTGCTATTTAAAGACTCTAACGCTCCTCTGCTGTCAATAAAGAAGCACGCATTTTTACCACATTTGACTACTTCCTGTAATCCTGCTAATACACCTTGGAGTTCAGCCTGCGTTGAAGAGACATTGTCAGTTAAGCGGCGTCCAATAACAGTATCTACAGTGCCAATGTCAGTGTACTCCCTGATCAAGACTCCACATCCTGCCTTCCCATCCCTAGCTACTGACCCATCACAATATACATGTAGAGTGTTTTCTGTGGGCAGTTTTCTAATTATACAATCATATGTCGCCCTCAGCTCTCCTATTTCATACATACTTTTTTCTTTTGTAAGGGAGTAATTACTACATCTACATTACAATCCTCCCATGGTGGTGTGAATTTTCTCTTGGGCACCGCAATACACTCTGTAATAACATCATACTTTATAACATTAGAACATAAGTTATTCATATATACTCTCTTCTTCATCATACACTGTTCACTGCTTCCCACCTTTTGTACCGAGAGGATTAATTCATTAGCTCCCCCACCTCTCATTAATCTAATGGCAGAGGCTACATTTATCTCTGAAATTCTATCCCCAATACTCTGCAGATTAAGCTCCATCCTCATTATCTCAATCATAGCATTTCTTGGGCATCCTAAGATAATTCTCATGGCTTCATTTTGTACCTTCTCCAACTTGCCCATCCTACCTTTACCAAAACAAGAAATGACAGGTGCAGCATAATCAATAAGAGATCTTACAGTACTCAAGTATATCATTCGTAGCACAGGGACTCCCACTCCCTTTCCACAGCATGCCAAGGCCTTCAGAGGTTGTAATCTCTTCCGACATTGACCCAACAGTCTGTTCATCTCAGCTTCCAAACTCTCATGGGTATATCCAACATATATGCCTAAATATTTATATATATTAACTCTCTCTATATTTTTACCATTTATTTTCAATATAATGGGTCTCCGACTTCTATATTCAAACTTAGTTTTGTTTTCATTAACCACCAGTCCCATATGGTGACACAGGTATCCGAAATTGTCCAACACTGTTTGAACCTTTGAAATATCTTTGCCCTGAAACAAAATATCATCGGCATATATGATTGGAGTTACCCCATTTGAGTATCTCTCAGATGCTATCTTATTCATTAGTACATTAAACAGGGTGGGACTCAACACGCCTCCCTGAGGTGTGCCGAGTTCAAAAGACCTCACACCTGACATACAACCTTGATACCACACCTGAGCCTTCCTTTCATAAAGATAATCCCCTATCCAGCGCAATAATCTCCCTTTAACACCAAGACCAGCTAATTCATATAAAATAACCTCTTTGTTGGCTTTATCAAAAGCTCCTTGTAAATCAATAAAAATTCTATAATAATCATTTTCATTAGCTAGACATTTAACTACCTAAGAAGCCGACGGCTTGTCGAAGGTCCCCCTATTTGCCTTGGTGATCTTTTCCAGCTGTACTTTAAAAGTGAAGTGTTTTGGCATTTACGGCTTCGGCGGGTAGGCGGTTCCATGGGTTAATAACACTGTGGGTGAAAAAGCATCTCCTCTTGTTAGTTCTACATTGTGGCTTGTTGAGCTTGAAACCGTTAAATTGCTCCTTGTTTGTGTTACATCTGACCTTCTGAAGAAATTGTCCGGACTAACCCTAATTATTGGCCTTGACTACTTCACTATTTGACTTGTTATATGATCGGTTTACTGGATACCATTCCTCCCTCTGGTATTCACTTAGCAACCATTCCACTTCTGGCAGTAGCCTTAGTATACATAGCTTAGTTAACTTATGTGACTCATTGAACCCATAATTAACTAAGATTTTTAACTAAGATAATTAACTAAATAAGAAAACATAATTAACTAACAACCCCAGTACTAAAAACAGTACTTAAGGATTAAATTCACATTTCACATATGTGTGCAGTATTCACCTAGTTGTGTTTGCGGGGTTGAGCTTTGCTCTTTCGGCCCGCCTCTCAACTGTCAATAAATTGTTTACTAACTACTGTTTTTTTTCACACCACACACACACCCCAGGAAGCATCCCGTGACAGCTGTCTAACTCACAGGTACCTATTTACTGCTAGATAACAGGGGCATTCAGGGTAAAAGAAACATTGCCCATTTGTATGTGTCTCGTCCGGGAATCGAACCCGCGCTACAGATTTACAAGGCCTGCGCGATATCCACTAGGCTACGAGGTCTCCTGAGTGGGATTGACAAATGTATCAATATATCATCGAGAAGAATGTACGATTGCGCGTTAAATGAAAGTAATTAAACTATAAATAATTGTAATTAATATTAATTGTAAATATTAATTAATACTAAATAATCTTACTTAATAAATTAGTCCAAATTCAATGCAGAGTTTTCTTCCAAGCAGAGAAACTTGTAAATATAAATACAAGATAATAGATAGATCGATACACAGATAGACAACTATCAAATATTGCACCGAGTAATGACGAGAGGAAAAAACTAGACAGTATACATTACATTTGAAATTAATAATGGATGAATGGTAATGGAAATAAATTGGTGTATATTTGAATGTATACCAGACAAAGTCTATTTAATGACAGAATTTAGCCATTTTGTGTATAAACTTTTATATCTCATATTATTAATTATAACAGTAATGGAAAAGTCATAGTTTGTATATAGAAGAGATGAAACAGCGAGCGA
>WNGS01165523.1:23193407-23210868 GCA_020271785.1 Procambarus virginalis | reverse complement strand
ATGTTAATCAAATAAACATGTAGGAAATGTATATGTTTATCTCTCAAAATGTTCGGTAATATTTATTGCTTGTGATGTGTGTCTATGTATGTATTAATTTAACGCGATGTACTGAACGAGGTGAGAATAGCTTGAGCTACCCTCATCCCTTTGTGTGTATTTTACCTTAATAAACTTATTTCAATTTCAATTTCAATCTAATTCATTTTAATTTATTTGAAAATCGCCATATAAAATGACAATTTATTTTAAAATTGTTTTATTTATATATACAATTTTACTTAATACAACTTTGATTACCAAATGCATTGTGTATTACACATTATAATAACTTGCTATATATATTTTATGAAATAGATACATGAATGGGGATATAAGACACAGCATGCGTCCAATATTATATTATTCTACACGTAGGAAAAGTCAAGGGCTATATTGTATCGTTGATACACCTGCATTATTTCACACC
Organism: Procambarus virginalis; assembly: GCA_020271785.1. Lineage (NCBI taxonomy): Eukaryota > Metazoa > Arthropoda > Malacostraca > Decapoda > Cambaridae > Procambarus > Procambarus virginalis. The sequence continues at coordinate 23,210,399 of WNGS01165523.1, read as the reverse complement.
CTATTACTTTGACCCCATGAATGTTAATACAGCCTGATAGATATACCTATACCTGAATTTTCCTAGGGGGGTACTATTCTAGTAGCGCCGATAAGGCCAGGAAGCCGGCGGGTTGTCAAATGGGACCCCCATTTGTCCTGATGACTTTATCGAACTGGACTTTGAATGCAACAGTGTTTTGGCAGGTATGCCTTCAGCGGGTATGAAGTTCCATGGGTTTATAACACTGTGGGTGAAAAAGCATCTGTTTTCTGTCCTACATTGTGGTTTGTTGAGCTTGAAACCGTTGTTCCTTGTGTTACATCTGACCTTTAAAAGTGGTGTCTTGACCAATATCCTAATTGTTCAGTAATTTAAAAAACTTCGATTAGATTTGCCCGCCACGTGTGGTTAGCAGTGTTGTTTTTTGGCGCATAACCGTTCCTTATATGAGTCGACTTAATTACTTCTGGAAAGAATTTTGTTGCCCGAATGTTGAACTTTCTACAAGGAGTAATGTCTTTCTGAAAATGGGCGCCGCGCTTAGATACAATATTTCAAGAAGGGCGCACCGGAGATTTATACAGATGGATAACTCTAATTTCAGTTTCAATGTTGTTTTAAAAATGACTGAATAGCATATATACTCAATTTTACCCATTAAATTTAATTAATAAGTAATCTGTAGTCTATATTAATAAATACAATATGGCTAACTTAATATCCACATTAGGGATTTCAGTTTTATTCCGTTTTAAATATTCTGGACATGTTTTTTGTATAAGGATTGATAGGAACTAAGTATTAAACAAATATGTGAAAGTCCAGCACATTTAACATTGATACCCAAATATTTTGTTTTCGTGGACACAATGATTTGTCACCCACTTCATACTGTAGTCTACAGTACTTACAGGCTGCAATTAGTTAGCTCACCCACAACAAATATGAAGAATAAACATGATAAAGATGACAACCTACCGATTAGTCAGAGGTTAAGTTACATCCTATTGTGTCTAACCATTAAAAGGTAAACCACTCTAGGTCAATTAGCCAGTAAACCACTCCTAGTGTGTCCTACTATTAGACCAGAGGTAAACCACTCCTAGTGTGTCCTATTAGCCAGAGTTAAACCACTCCTAGTGTGTCCTACCATTAACCAGAGGTAAACCACTCCTAGTGTGTCCTACCACTTTATTACCTTATTGATTACCTTTATTTTGGTGTTAGGCTCAAGACCTATCAACTGGAGGAGGGTTAGGAAGGGCCATTGATTAATACCTTATTGACCAGGTCATTTAAGAATTATTGGTACTAAATATAATTGCACATAACCCAAGATTAGAGTAAGGCTTTGTCTAATAATTACACCCACTCTGATATCCAAAAGAGCAAGCGTGGTAATCATTTATTCGTGGTTAATATGGTGGATTTTCCTAATTCAGACAATGCTTGTTTGGAAATGAAGTATAGATCTGTTAGAGAGTTACAGTATTTTAAAACCAAGGGTGTATTAACATCAAGAGGTAGCACTTAAAATTGGGCATAAAGAAGGGTTGGGTGTTCTATCTACCACTACTCCTTAATATGATTTTTTTATAATTTACCTAAATGATCATTTCAGTCTTTTATATAGCGGTTATACCATCACTGAGCAAGGTATATCACACAAAGTAGCATCTAAAACATTGTATAAAGAGGTTAGCGTCTTTGTTCCCCTAATTAGCACCGTCAAAGATTGTTTCGATCAATTTATAAAATGTATTTTCTGAAATTTCTTACAGTACTGTGATATATTCTCCATCGTTCAAAAGGCAGGATGATACAATTTCAACTTGTAATGAGGGCTAGGGTATTGTAAGGATGTTGCTTAACTAAGCAATTAAATTCTCACAAAGATAATATTGGATGAGCATTCAGAAATAAAAATTTAAAAATAAAACTGATGGGAAGTTAAGTTTATACAATATCAAGTTTCCCATTTCACAACTAAAGATGGTTACATGAATTGTTTTTAACAGTGCAGCAGCATATCGAATACCAAAGAAAACGTACATTTGAATGTGGGAGTATAACCGAGCAGCAAAGTCCACAAAACGACCCACAACAATGATACTTTCCTCCAGCTGCTTCGCTCCCTGGAGAAGCCTGGCAGACAACACCCTTTACTACTACCAGACGTCTGGCGCTGTTATATCAAGGATCAGAGGCCTTAATAATAAACTGTGCTAGCTGTAAAGAGGGAAGCCAAGTTATGTTTATACATATATCGTGTTATAAACACCCAGCCTTGGCATATATAGTAGGCTATATAAACAATGTTTATTTGCTCTTGAAATAAAATACTGTCAAGTTTTATCGGCGAGTCAAATGGAGAAATAAGTATCATATCCTTGATGACAGGAAGAAATGAATAATAGTTGCTAAATCACCGGACCCGAAGCAGTATTTGTGTGTGCTATGTAACGGGTAAGGGAGATTTGTATTGTCCAAAACCTTAAATATTCATCTACTGTTTTATACTATACATTCATAATATTGAAAGTAATCATTGGTTGTACTTGGTTTTATTGTCAGCACTGTCTTTGTGGTATATGCTGTAAACTAATGACTTAAGGCAGTTTAGTTCATTTATTATGCACCCCATACCCATCTTGTGGGCAGTAGTGGAAAGGGTTACAGAGGCACATAATGGGCTCAGGGACTGAGCCCCACAGTTCATTTAGCTAAGCACTTAGGGCAGGATGACTCATTCTCTTAATTTAATGTCTATAATGTAAATTAAGTGCAAAACTATTATTATTGTATATAATGGTCAATAATTAAAAAAAATAAGTTTTTGTGATATACAGTAAGATTCTATATCCAATGACCACAAAAATCCCTTTGAGAATTAAGTTAAAACATGTTATTTTAAACCAGTCATAATGTATCCATTCCAACAAACAAATCCACAAGGGACTTGATGAAGGTTCAAACCTACACACAGGAAGTTCCCAGATGCGCTTTAGGCAACTGTACCACCAGATGGTAAAAGAATTGCAACCTGGAATGCTACTGCCCTCACAAAGAACATAATGAGTAATGTTCTGTACTTTAAGAATTGTATCAACTGCAAACATCAAATTTATTATCATAAACATGGTAAAAGCCCTTCTTTTAAAACCATATTCCAATCTTGACGTCGCTTCGTCTAATGATCCCATCCCACCCATATATTCTTAATTACAAAAAGAATATTATACAACCATGATATACTCCCAAATTAATATAAAACGAATTGCTTATTACACCATTGTCAAGAAAGAGTAGAGGATTCAGCTGAATCGCAGGTTGCATTGCTTTTGAGCATGTCATGGCCGAGTTGTTTAGGGCACATGCTTGGAAGTACCCAATGTGCTGGTTTGAATTCTTATCATGGCTTCTACCAATTTTCTCATTAATACATCACATTAATGTGTTTCTTTGTACTTTATATAATTATGCTAAAAAGTTTTTTATTGTACTGTATTTTTATTTTATATAATGGTTAATAATTAACAAAAGCTCAAGTTATAGTGATATACAGTACAGTAAAAGTCTATAGCCAATGAACACACAAGTCCCTTCGAGAACTAAGTTAAAACATGTTATTTTAAGAATAACATGAATGAATACAAGAAAATAGAATTGCATAAATACAAGTAAGTGTGTGTACTTTGTATTCATCTGTCCTATTAGCACATTTTATTTCTTTCAGTGTGCCTTCACCATGGCTTGGAGACGTAACCAATTCCAAGGCCAATTTGGAATTAATGAAACTCCACTGACAGTTGCCATAGAATGTGGAAATTTTAAGGATGCAGAAGAGATTATTCAAGCCACCAGTGACCCATCCTTTCTGAATGATGGACAATATGAAAGATTTCCTCTTCACATGGTATTGACTAATAACCACTACCACACAGAACAGAGTCGCAACCTAAAAATTGCAAAATTACTTGTCCAAAAAGGTGCTAATCCAAATCTACGGATACCCTATGAGGATCTGGATCGAGCATCACCTAGCCCTTTTGAAGAGCTTGTAGTGTACCATGAAGTGCTTAAATCTTACGTGGATGGTAATTCTGAAATTCTATGTGAAGAATTAAATATGTACTTTGAATTAGAAGAAATTAAGCTAGAATTTATAACTAACACCATAGATTTTGAAGGTACAAAGTGTATGCCTAACATTGAAAGCTGTAATAAGCTAGTCAAGCAGACCAGTGACTTAATCGATGTGTTTTTAGAGTATGGTAGTGATCCTAATGTTATTACAACTTTTGCCCACAAAACCCTCTTCCACTGGGTGATTGAACATGAGGATATAGTCTTAGCAAAGTGTTTCCTGAACACTTGTAGAGTTAATTTAAATCTATGTGACATTCATGGGACTTCACCATTAATGGATGCCATATTGAGAAATGATCCAGTAAATTCTCTTCATTTGTACAATGTCATGTGTGATACTGTTGATTTTATTGATGTAAACATGCATAATTGCTGTGGTGAAACAGCACTCTTTAGAGCAGTGTTTGTTGGAGCAGTAGATTTAGCCACAAGACTGTGTAAGTATGGAGCACACACACAAACTAATGTTTCTCTCTCTCAAGTCCCAGTTACGTATCCAAGTAAATGCTTTTTCTGTTCAAGTTCTCATATTCAGCAAGTGCCCATTTTATCAACTCCTTTGTTAGCGCCGTTATTAGCCGATGCTCCAACCAGACTTCGTTACACTCATGTCTCTTCACAAGATTTTGATATTAAAATTGTTCGTCCACATAAGCACCTTATTGACAAGATTATTTCGTCATCCGTTTCTCCCCTTATAGACACAGGATGCTTGAATAATCAGACTGTTGCTTCTGAGGTGACACCTCTTTTGTCTTTGAGTAATTTTGTACATTTAAAAGATGGAAGAATTCAGCCTACTGATTTGATAACATTAATGTTTGGCCAGGTGTCTGCAGGTCTTCGGCAACTGTGCATTAGATCTCTCTTTGATTATGTTTTTATGGTCTCTGACATTCCCAGAAAGACATGGCCTGATTTGGTTCTTCATGAACTATGTATCAAAGACTGCAAAGGGGCATTGATGGAATCATACATGATAGAATTAATAGAATTACTTGGTCTTCCACAGTCCTTCAAAATATTTTTTGAAATTGAAGCTGCTAAATATCAAATTTCTAAGTTAATTATGGGTCTTCAGAGTGTGGATTGTGATCAAGCATGTTCAGCATCAGATGAATCAATGTTTGATGAAGATGATGATGATAATGTGTCATATGATACTTCATTATTCTCATCAGATTATGGAGATTCCCTTCTTCTCTTCTCTTCTGACATGCTCAGTGAGGAATCATCAGAGGAGGTTGAGGATCTCTCTGAAGAAGATTTCTCTGGAAGCGAAGAGGATGAAAAAGAGAAAAAGACTGAAGAGACTAAAAAAGTGAATGTCGAAGCGAGTGCACATAGGAAAATTAAATGTGAATTAGAGAGCAGCTCAAGTTGTGCTTCAGACGACATCAGGGTTGTTGTAGAATCTTTGTGCGAGGATGTAGCTGAAGATGTAGCTCATCATGCACATTCTCTAGAGTGCTGTGAGAATTATCAAAGATTCAAAGATGAGTCAACAGTTTCAAGTGTATCAGATGCAGATTTAACTGTAAGTGAACCTTTGTCTGAAACTTTGTCAGATTCATCATGGTAGCACAGGTAACCAAGGGAGGAAATGAAATACAAGATTTTGTAAATAATAATTGTCAACATAAATCTTATGTACTAACCCTTGTATAGCAAAATGAGATAATATGTAGTTCATGTAAACTATAAATATGTGCTCAGTACTTGTGTGTGCATGGGTGGGTGAGGAGGTTCTGTATTTGTTTTATGCACAATATTTTAAAGGCTTAATTTCTTTTAACATTTAGACATTTAAAAAATATGGGACTAGGCATGTGCTGGAGTTAAAATATCCCATCAAACTTTCTAATACAGTACAGATTTATAAGCAAATACAGTAATTTTTTGCAAGGATATTGCCATAATTTTACAAATGCAGTACAGTAAATTCAGTGCTTTCCTAATCCATAACCAATAACTAGACATTGCATGTACAGTATTTAATAATGCAATATAGTCAGCACACGCATTACAAATTTAATAGAAAAATAAAAATACCTGACGACTTATATCCATCAATTAATTTTTTTAGATTCATTGCTTTTGTTGTACAGTATACACGAGATTTGCTCTCCTAATATCTGTTACGTAATTAGCTTTGTAAGCATACATTAGAATGCTGTACTATACTCAAAGACTGCATTCTGTATCAGTACAGTATTATATAATTTGTGTAGCGTTAAAATGGGATGGAAAGGAATCCACATTATTGTATATTAATACTGTACTTGTATAATGTAACCATGATGTTCATGAATTACAAGGCACGAGGACCAAGTGATACCAAAGTTGCTGTGTTAATTTCTAGGGTCCACAGGGTTAGCATTCCCAAAGGAGCTTCCATATGTTCATAAACTATTTTGTCTCAGATTTGTCTTAAGCAGTTTTAATTTAACTCAAGATATTGCTGTTTGCTATCAGAATATATTGTGGTTATAATATGAGAACTTTGGATTTATATATCTATGTTAAGAACCCGGTGATCTGAGAAGGCTACATAATAATAATAATAATAATAATAATAATAATAATAATAATAATAATTAATATTATTTTATTCATAAAATGTACAATCCATTTGACATGTTAAAGCAACACAGTTTGATCGAGCTCAGAGGTACTTTTTTGATAATCTCTCTAAATGGTGGTCAAATCTTGTATAAAGCTTTGAAGTGAATTGTGTAGCATTCATCATGATTTTACTTGCACGATATAATAGAGCCCACTTATACAGTAATTTCAATCACATATATATTTCATCGTGGCTGCAAACATGCTTTTTCTCACCACATGGAATGTCAACCTCCAAAGTTTATAGCTACAGTGTTGTAGGTTAATATTTTCCTATTATTCATGTACAGACATTAATTTATTAATTTTCGTAATACTGTACTGTACGGCATATGATATTATATACAGGTACTGTGTGTGTTGTATATATTATACACAGTACTGGTATATTAATATACATAGAGTACTGTATTTATGCTGTATAATACAGTGATACAGTATGTTGCATTACCAGTATGTGTGATCTTTTTACACTTGGTTAAAAAATAATTGATTGATAAAACACTTGGCAAGCTGGTTGAGTGATGAGGAAGGATGCCTTTCTTGAGATGTATTGATTGTCTGCCTAAGATATCCATAAAAATGCCTTATACTGTACTGTAATTTTAAGTGCATTAAATTTGTTGATTTACAGTACTGTAATTCAAAGCTTTTATTTAGATTTTAGCAAGAGATATATAACTAAACATATATTTCTTTCAATTAAGATCTATATTTTCAGTTGAATAAACTATCAAAGATGAATAGTAAATTAATATTTGGAACAAGGCATATAATTTGTTGGCCATTAATGGTATCATTATTTTCCTTGAATCATATCCATAGGATTCATTTAGCCTATAAATTTACAGATCTGATTTATAATTCATCAAAATATAACTATCATCAATATAGTCAACATGTATGTATGCACTGTAGATGTATAGTCACTGCCTAGCATACTGGGCCTATATATTACATTTCAGTTATACAAGTGAAGAAATGATACATGATAACACAATATAAATTTATTTTACACACATGTACGTACAGTATGTACATTCTAAACGCTACATTTGCTTTCAGTAAATAAATTCTTTCTCATTCTTAATAAATTTTTGTTATATCCTTTGAGTTTTTAAGGTTTTCTGAATTTTCAGAATTCTGAAATTTTAACCTTTTCAGAATTAAAAGTGTACAATACCTCCATGTATTGTACACTTTTAAGGCTTGAAAAATTTATCAAGATAAATTTTGCATACATTCAACATTAAAATATGTAACTGAAACAGTTACAATGAATGTTAATTATGCACCAAGTAAATTACATTGAAAGTTGCCAACAGTAATGAGAAAAAAAAGAAATAACTAATACTGTAGTAAGAGCAGCAGATAAAGTTTTTTATATTAATAAGCTTAGATGCACACAGCAATGTATTGTTATTGTATTCTATATGAAGAATTACAGATCAAGAGATTGATACAAGTTTATCAAATACAGTATCCCCATCTCACGGGATGGTTGGTCATACGTGAAATCAGGGAAAACATGCAATGTAAGTCTAGTTTACAAGCGTGAACTTGAAAACTGTGTAGAACACAGGAATATCGCAGTACTAGTGCGTATATGAAGTAATTACCAAAGTTCAAAATTGAAATGCTCGTAAATCATTGATAACGGCACTCACATGTATAGTGTTAGAGTGTGTCCTACCTCATGTTTATATAGTTTATATTTGGAGTGCTCACTGTTGGAAGACACGGGAGACATCTCCCGTCACGCAGGGTGCAGTCACACCTCTACAAATCTCCAGTATCATATATTGATACTGGTAATGGTTCAAAAGGGCCACCACTTATGGGCTATTCATGCCCGTGCCACCTTTTGGGTGGCTTAATCTTCATCAATCATCAATCTACGCAAGAAAACAGTGTAACTATAGTTGTTGTTTTAGATTCAGTTACTCTGAACAAAACGTTCTAAGTAGCACGGTCTATGGTGATCCCGTAGTATACTTACCTGGCACAGGAGCCGGGCCGTAACTTGTGTAAAAAAACTATAGTTGTTGTTGTTTCAGATTTAGCTACTCAGAACGAAGTGTCCATGTAGCACGGGCTATGGTGAGCCCGTACAGAAACTAGTCTCGTGATGATGTTTGATATGAATGTAGCAAGGTGTAGTGCAGTGTAGAAAACAACTCTGTAGAATACATTGGAATTGAAAATCTGAGGAAGGTCAGCATCCTCCCTCATCTTGACTCGGTCGCGACAACAGTCCTTGCCTACCAATTCGGTAAAGCCGAGGTGATTTGCTGGAAGAATGGTGTCCTGTATCAGGAGGGTAGTGAAAAGGCAGCAGAGTGGTCGAAGACTTTTATCTAACTGTGTCATAAGGTCTCCGTCTCGGTCTCGGTCTCGGTCTCGTTCTCTCTCTCGCTCTGTCTCTCTCTGTCTCTCTCTCTCTCTCTCTCTCTCTCTCTCTCTCTCTCTCTCTCTCTCTCTCTCTCTCTCTCTCTCTCTCTCTCTCTCTCTCTCTCTCTTTGACAAACCGCCAGCTTCCTGTCCTCGTCGAGGTCACTAGAGAGATAGTGGCCCTCACGTAAATGAGAGAGTAATTGCAAACCACTTCTTGGAGAGTTAAAAGGAGATCAAGACTGGAAGCTGTATGGGAAGATTCACAAAGATCGTCACTGAACTTGTTTAAAAATACGTGTCAAGGACAAAGGAAAGAAAGAATTATCAAAATGACTTACCATCACTGTAAAGTAATATATTGTTATTCAATGAATTTGCAATGTAAGAAGTTTGTTACCAGCTTTCATTATAATTGTAAGTTGTGCAGATAAATTACACAAGCCAATGTAAAATATCTTCTGAGGTCTCATTAAGACCTCAGGTCCGTTCAAGTTCAAGTTCAAGTATGTTTATTGAGATAAGCAAGAAATACATCTCAAAGGGATAGAGTAGCTTAGGCTATTTCTACCCCCCTCTACTTCAAGTCCCTCAAGGGGCGCACAAATTCAGTGAGTCAAATACACAAATAACATTACAAGAATCCCATTTAACATTGCAGGTTAATATAGTAAGTACAGCATATTACAAGAATCCCATTTAACATTGCAGGTTAATATAGCAAGTACAATATATAATCGTCACACTCTTGGGGCAAACTTCTTGTAGCTCCTAAGTATACTGTCTATCATACCATTATCACACATCCAAACAATTTGATGTGGTACACTATTTAATTCCTTATTTCTATAGTTTTCAATAAGTTGACACTCTAATACATAATGTTCTAAGGTGTGGGCGTGCGGCATACCACATAATTTACACTCCTTATCTTCTTCACTGACATCAACACCGTATTGCCAGATATATTTGTATCCTAATCTTAATCTCATGTAAATTGAATCCTTCCAAGTAGACTTTCCTTTACCATAGGTGAAGGACGAATTTGTATTTATTATTGAATAATGCTTAAGTGTGTTACTACTGTCCACCATTGCCATTCTCTTTATCATTTCTTCACCTCTTGGATCATCTTTATTCTTGTTTTTATTTGTTTCAAGGTTAACTGACATATAACATCAACAAGAGGTTTTTCAGTGGCTCTTTTCGCTATGTCATCAACTACCTCATTCAACAGGATTCCCACATGTGAAGGGATCCACATGAATCTTACTTTATACCCAGTTTTTTCTAATTTCTTAACATTCTCTCTACACTCTATCACAATATTCTGATATACTGGGCGTCTGCTATTTAAAGACTCTAACGCTCCTCTGCTGTCAATAAAGAAGCACGCATTTTTACCACATTTGACTACTTCCTGTAATCCTGCTAATACTCCTTGGAGTTCAGCCTGCGTTGAAGAGACATTGTCAGTTAAGCGGCGTCCAATAACAGTATCTACAGTGCCAATGTCAGTGTACTCCCTGATCAAGACTCCACATCCTGCCTTCCCATCCCTAGCTACTGACCCATCACAATATACTGTAGAGTGTTTTCTGTGGGCAGTTTTCTAATTTACAAATCATATGTCGCCCTCAGCTCTCCTATTTCATACATACTTTTTTCTTTTGCAAGGGAGTAATTACTACATCTACATTACAATCTCCCATGGTGGTGTGAATTTTCTCTTGGGCCCCAATACACTCTGTAATAACATCATACTTTATAACATTAGAACATAAGTTATTCATATATACTCTCTTCTTCATCATACACTGTTCACTGCTTCCACCTTTTGTACCGAGAGGATTAATTCATTAGCTCCCCCTCTCATTAATCTAATGGCAGAGGCTACATTTATCTCTGAAATTCTATCCCCAATACTCTGCAGATTAAGCTCCATCCTCATTATCTCATCATAGAGCATTTCTTGGGCATCCTAAGATAATTCTCATGGTCATTTTGTCCTTCTCCAACTGCCATCCTACCTTTACCAAAACAAGAAATGACGGTGCAGCATAATCAATAGAGGATCTTACAGTACTCAAGTATATCATTCGTANCTCGTGACTAGTTTTTTTAGATTATTTTTAGAGGCAAGTTTCTCTTCTGCTATAAAGTAAGTACAAGTAAATGACCATTTTAGTTTTGTTCTGATGAGAACTTCTCTTGAGTTCTCAAGAATGTTATCTACCCAGTAGGAGAAGACTTTATTGTAGATTAAGCTCACTCAGAGAAAAACTGTCGTTAAGAATGTTCTCGGTGAAATATTATTTACCAATAGTTTTTTTGTTTGGTATTTCTTCTCATCATTATCATCCTTGGTGCTTTCTCTGTAAAGTTTATTTATTCTAACCTGTAGAGATCAGCAATTTAAGACTGGACAAGGAAAATTACTGCTGTGTTTATATGCATATTTTAGAGTAATTAATGATACAGTACTAAATGGGCATCTTTCACAAAGTGAATTTTCAAATGCATTTGAGTTTAAAACTTTTGCTATTTTGAAGAGACAAGGTGTACGTTGAGTAAATAAAAATTTGCTAACCCTATAGTTCTCTTGCATTCATTTTTAATTTTGTCTGGATGAGTTATTGAGTGTCTTTTGTTTTGGGGAGGTGGGGCATGTCTGCACGTTAGTACAGCATATGCATTCACAAGCAAGATATTCATGTGATTGTAACTATGTAAGCAGGAGGAGGTGTTCCTCTTCTGTACTTTATATAATATATATTATTATTATATTATACAATACATGTAATGGTTTATTTGAAAAATAAACTTAGATTTATTACATAAGACAGTTTAAATTTTGGAGTAAGATAATTATAGGTCAAAATTTGAACATTGAGGAATAGGAATCTAAACGACTGCTCTCTGAACATTAATAGAATAACCATAAAGGTACCTGTAATTTGCTATATATGTATTATGAAGCATTTGACTTTACAGGTTTCAAGAAGATTGCATGGATTTGTCTAGTGTAATTAAGTTTGTTGGTATTTGCATTAATACACTTGTGTATAAATATGTACTGTATATTACAGAAAAGCTAAATTAACTTACCTCAGAGGTATTGTATTATTCAAAAGGTAATGTGAATTATAGAATACCATAATAGTCTAAACAAAATTTACACTAAGGTAAATTATTCTAGGCTGTTATATTTTGTTAATCTTATTTCTGGTCCATGTTGCAGTGACTCGACGATCATTAATGTTCATGGTGGGTGTCACAACTGGGTACTGTTCTCATAAGGAATGAAGGGGAAAATTATTCATTTCCCAGAAAGTTAAATAGTTAAGTATTAGGGTTTAATAATATGGGTTCCGTAGTCAAATGATTTTGTAGTGTTGTAGGTAATCCTTGGTGCCACTAGAAAGAAACGTGCACGAATGAGAAAAATATTACCAGTATTAATATTCAAGGAGTTGACATTCATTATGTCGTATCTTGGGCGAGATATTTTAACTTGAACATTAAGATGCCACAGTGCCAAATACGGTGAAATACTCATAATCAGGAGTAGTTAAAATGAGACTGGGTATTGGGGGTCCCTTTGTTCTTCCTCCGTGATCTCTTGGGTAGTCAGATTTTGTGATAGATATTATGTTGGTAATGATGGAATTTGATCTTGCTTTATTGCTCATATGATATTAAATAGGAATGGGATATTTCTGTGGAACCACAAATTTCTGTAGATGTGTAAAGTGTGGTTTGGATTTTTGTTTCTCTCGTATTAAGCAAATCGTGGAATAAGTTTTCATTTGGAATGAGCCTTGGTTAACTTCTGTAAATATATACATTCTTGAACAGATTCCAAAAATATTTGGTGCTAATCTTATTTTTTATTTTTTTTTACTTGAAGAATTCACCTTTTTATTTTATTACTCATGTTTGTGAGAAAGTACTCATAATTTCTACACATTCCGTATTCTTTTCATACATTTTTATGCTTTTCACCATTTTTTTGGTTCTCTCTATTTACATATTTTACATTTTATCAAATGTTCTTAATTGTCACATTAATTTCTCATACTTTCAACGTATTCATGACATAAGTTTTCCACACATTCATACTTCGTGCTTTCCACACTGATTCCCAAAGCCTTCCACACTCATTACTCGTGTTTTCCACACATGCATTCCTCGGGCTTTTTATAAATTCAGGCATTTGCACACATTTATCATTATTTACATATTTCAGTGCTCATTCTTTCTATACATTACTCAGGATTTCCACCCACTCCTCATTTTCTTATTCTCTACATATTTCCCAATATAGCCACACATTATCTATACATTATTAATCAGTGCAAGTAAATGGCTTGACTTGTGTAATAGCCAGGTTAGCATGTGTAGAACTTCAACAGATGCTTCAGGCGGTCTTTAAACTAGGAACATTACACAATTGACCGCAGCCAATTAATTGTTTTTTTTTGTGTGTGTGTGTGGGGGGGGGGTAGTCCACCAGTCCATCTTGGAAAAAAACTTATCTAGTAGAGCAAAGCATCTACTAGATAGGTTTTATGTATTAATTTGGGAGCCAGTTGAACATGTCACTTGACCTGTTGTACTGTATACTTGGCAGACTTTTACTGTATTGGGAATGTAGTATTTTTAGCAGTGCGAGCCACATTTGTTCTTTGATGGTTAAGATTTTATGTGAATATCTAAAAATGGCAAATTATGGTTATATCCTGCTTATGTACAAGGTTTGCTTATACAGTATAGCCATTATATAACAATTTATTTTATATTTATGTAATATATTGTTAAATTACACTATCTAATAGTGAGAAGTCCCCATCATCTGGATCAGACCATGATGCTCAACTATACTGATCATAAAGTTAAGAATTAGTCATTCACTGAAGTATTTGAAAATGTATGCCCAGGGATCTTCAGTATAAAAGTGCTGATTAAACAAATATATTAAAATGTTACATGAATTTTCCTGACTGAAATGACAGTCACTATCAAAACAGTTGCTTATTTATACTAAACATGGTAAATGAACAGGACGGATTTAAAATGTACTGTATTAGAAAAGTATGCTAAAGTGAAATTGTTTAAAATAGTGTCCGTTAACTAAATCTTCCCACCGAGATCACCTCTAAACAGTATTTTACTTATTGATGTTGCTATTAATTTCTATACTTTTACGTTATTTGGAATTGACCTGATTTTTGTTCGGAGGTAAAATATATATTCTATATATATAGCTTCTGTTAGTAAACTAATTATCTGTGATTTATATAAAAGAAGTTGCAAAATATCTGCTTAATACATGAGCAGGTAATTATATTTTCATGATGTAGGGGTTAAACATTTGCTATCACAACCTGTACACAGCAGAGATATTAATAGTGTTGTACCTTAAACTATTTACTGATGTTGCTTTTATGCTAAATGTGTTCAGCAGAATGTTATTCTTCAATAGTATAGGTATTGTACAACGTGTAAGGTAATGATTTTACTACAAAATCTGGTTGAAAGGGATTGTTATTCCTTTTTTTAATTTTGGCTTAATTTACATCAAGTATATTGAGTGAATATGGTATCTGAAAAAAAATTGTGTATTTCACTAAGCATATCTTCCTGGCTTAGTGCCTTTATTTGATGATTTCTTACTTATGCATGTCCATAATGCTGTACAAAATTGCTGAATATCTTTTCAATGAGATCAGCTATGGAATGAGGCAGGGGGTCGTTCATGGCTCATTCACTTTCATGAACCACTTGCATAAACAAACACTTCGTTTCTTATGACTTGTGCCTTACTGTCTGTACCGCACTTTCCCATGTACAGTTGCACACCTTCTCATGGTGTTTTGATTTTCGAGGTGATTAGAAGCCTTACTTTTACAATGTTCCTTTGAGTCACTTGTCCCTCAGTAAAATCGTTGATGACTGATACTTTTAGCATCACTTATCCAATGTCATTTTGCTCTAGTATTGGCATCCTGAATGATTTCTGTTCATTTTTCACTCTTCTGTGCCATAGATGGTGCTACATAGTCTTACCGGCTTGGTGCCTTCTTTGATAATTACTAACTTTAAATGCTATATTTTTCCCTCCAAAATATTTTAGTTACTTATTCATCTCAAGTTAACCTTTTTAAAGGGTCTCGATGCTCTTTTTAAAGGATCTCATTGCTCTCTAATAGTTCTTTAAATATAATTTTTGTCTTAAAATACAAGTACTACCTAATTACATGATTAAAAGGCAACTATGTAAAAAATTACTTTTTCAAGAGATCTGACTTGAATATTTTAATATATAAATTAAAATGCTACTAGCAGCTATTATATACTGTATTGCAGTATATTTTATATATTTATATATATAATTATTGTATTTGTATTTTAAATAAAATTGTGTAAGTTACCCTGTTTATAGTTTTGTATTATATTTCCATATTTGCATTAAAAATTATCAGAAACATGTAATTGGCAATGGTGGTTGAGAAGTTTGAGCTTATTTTCTTTTTAGTTCTATTCACCTGAGAGTTAGGCAACTGTTGTGAATCACATGCTGGGGAAGGTATACCCTTGTCCTAGGGGGGATCCCAGTAAGCTTAATAGATTTCTTGTCCCCCAACAATAGGAAACAAAATTTAGCGGACAGGAAAGGCCTAAAATAGGAGGCTGTTAAATTGCATCTTTATTACTGCACTATAATTGTGATGTGCCCTGCTCATTGAATATAAACATGTAAGACAGCAAGCAAATATTTATCAGAAAATATCAAAATAATTAGTGTAGTAAATTAAATATATTTAAAAAATATGTAATATGTTTCTTAAATGTAGCACAATGTTGTATAGTTTGAGTAATAGGTCCTGCCTATTAAATATATAAGCACCATATTATAGAGAAAGCAATTATATTTCAAAATATACCAATATATTTACCAAACAAAGCATTCTTTAGGCTGAAATTTAGACAAGAAGACTCCTAGCCCTCATAAGTGGTGTTCTCATCTGAAGCTAAAGGTATTGATGTTCGAGTATAATCTTTGTATAACTGAAAAAAGATGATTAAAACTTAACATTTCTGCACTTCAAATGAAATGAAAACAAGTAACCATCTTTAGTTGTGAAGGAAACTTGATATTGATAAACAATTCCCATCAGTTTTATTTAAATTTTATTTCTGAATGCATCAATATTATCTTTTGAGTAATTTAATTGCTTAGTTAAGCAAATCCTTACATACCTTAGCCTCATTAAAAGTAATATTGTATCATCCTGCCTTTTGAAATAGAGGAAATGATAATACAGTACTGTAATGAAATTCAGAAAATACATTTATAAATTGATCGAAACAATCTTTGGGTGTAATTAGGTAACAAAGACGCTAACCTCTTATAAAATGTTTGAGATGCTACTTTGTGTGATATACCTTGCTCAGTGATGGTATACCGCTATAAAAGATGAAATGATCATTTAGTAAATATAAAAATATATTAAGGAGTAGATATGAACCCCAACCCTTCTTATGCCCATTTTAAGGTGCTACTGTTGAGTTAATACACCTTGGTCTTTAAATACTTTAACTCTATAACATGTATACCATTAAACAAGCAATTGTCTGAAAAGGAAATATCACCATATTAACCAGCTAAATGATTACCACGCTTGCTCTGTATATAGATGGGTGTATAGACAAAGCTACCGAACGTCCAAAAAGTAGGGCTGATAGAAGACAATCAATGACACTGATAGAGCATGACAACAATTGTTTAAATAACTATAATTAACAGGCTTAATTGAGGGTGTTTATATATTATAGTGTATA
>WNGS01165523.1:23166857-23182981 GCA_020271785.1 Procambarus virginalis | reverse complement strand
CTACCCACATATTTAGCCTACCTTTAGGTTTTGTAACTCCACCCACATATCTTGCAAAGTAGTTTCATAACTTGCATATCCAGCTGGAGCTTTCATAACTCCACCCACATATTTTAATACAGAATTACCACACCATATAATTATGGTTCCATGTTATGATTACTATGTATTTTCTTTGCTTTTTGGAGTTGATGTGAATATCTTTGGTGACTGGGCTTTAGCTTTATGTCTACGTGCACGTGCTTTGCTTGGAGTGCCATCAACATCAGTGATAAAGCTGACTTCTCCAGACCCTGACGGCACTGCAATGACCTGTAAGAATTAGGTTAGAGTAAATACTTTTCACTCTTAATAGATATTGATGAAAGTAAAATTTAAACATAAACAAGAAATTTTCAAAATAATAATAATATAAACTTCTTGTTAATAATCTTCCTTAATAATGAGCATGCTCTGGTCTTTGAGGTTAAATAAAAATTGACTGCCTCCTTCTGAATCTTATGTATGCCAACCCTTAATGAGGGAGTCCAATTTGGTTATTGAATTATCATACACTATCTTTATATTTTTACTACACTGTTGCTGCACCTTTTTGAGCAAGTGCTTCCTGTGCCAACCGAGGCACTTCTCGCCATATAATGTTATAAATACAGTGGAGCCTTGAGTGACGAGCGCCTCAATCTACGAGCATTTCGAATAATGAGCGCGCCACTCGGCAAAAATTTGTCTCGATTGATGAGCTTTCGCTTGATTAACAAGAAAAGCACATGGTGCTTCCTAGCGTTCCCGCTGGTTCTCGCAAATTCTCGGACACCTCCGATGCAAATAATTTTTTTTTCTGATTTAAAGTTGCTAATAATGCTGGGATGTAAAGGGATGACTGCTGTAATGTTGCAAAGCATTGATTTTTGTTTTTTAGACAAAATTATAAAAAAAAAAATTGATTTTTTTTTTTAAAAAAGAACAAATATAAAAAAGGTTCGTTCAGTGTATGTTGGGTAGGAAGCTCCATTTTGTATAAAAACAAATAAATAAAAAATAAAAAAAATTGAACAAATTTGAAAAAAGGAAAAATGTCATGAAGGTTCATTCAGTGTGTGCCAGGTAGGCTGCTCCATTATTAATAAAAAAATGGAAAAATACAAACTAAATTGAACATACTGTATATGAAAATAGAAAAAAATGTCATAATGGAGCATCCTACCTGACAAACACTGAACGAACCTTTATGACTTCTTCCTTTCTTCAAATTTGTTAAAAAAAATTATTTTTTTTATTTTATACACAATGGAGCTGCCTACTTGACAATCACTGACTGAACATTTTTCTATAAAAAAATAATGAAAAACAAAAAATTGAACAAATTTGAAAAAAGAAATGTCATAAAGGTTTGTTCAGTGTATGTCAAGTAGGCTGCTCTATTATTTAAAAATTGAATATCATATCTATGTTTTTCTGCGGTAGAACAAATTAATTTTATTTCCATTATTTTAAAGGGGAAATTTGTTTCGAAAGACAAGCATTTCACATGACAAGCTCAGAACGGATTAAATTCGTTAATTGAGGTTCCACTGTATGTATGTATGTATGTATGTATATATATATATATATATATATATATATATATATATATATATATATATATATATATATATATATATATATATATATATATGCACACCACACACACCCACAGTACCACTACTGCTAATAAGAAGAAAAAAATCCCTTATCTACCCCCTTATCCAGCTAACAACCAGCTCTACTTTCCAAATTTCCACCCTTCCTTCCTTCTCTGTCGTGTTATCTTGCAAACGTTTGGTAAAGGCTGCCATTTGCCATGAGTTAAGGCATAATCTTTATAGACATTTTGCAAAACCTTGGTCTGAACTTTTAACATTTTTAGTTAAAGTGCAATAAATACTCGCAATGAGAAATGTGATTCACAAATATGTATTGTACTTAAATTCAGCCACATGATAACCACTTTATTATAAATACAATGCATTCCTTGTTTTAAGTGCAGTGCATTATGTATAGAACTGTCCTTAACTAGGTATCTGGCTCACACTTTTGTTGTTTTCCACTCAACTTAAAAATGGTGATGTGAATAAGTCAGCTGGTGCAAAGCTGATGCTCTGGCGACAGCTAACTATCCAAAACCATTCTTAGGTTTCGTTCTTTATTAACAGTTCTATAATTCCTTTCCAAATAATTTGTAAGTTGCATCATCACAACCAATTTCCAGCAGGTTTTTCTTGGATGTTTTTTCACTTGTGAAACAATTTAAAAAAAAAACTGTATTAGAACAGAGAAGTTAACACCCATAGTTAAAGCTCTGGGTGTTAATAAATTACTGCAAAGACATTCATATGTAAATTTTGGAGAATTTATTATAACCCATTCAAAACGATACATGCTTAATTTGAGTGTGTTTCATCATATTGACTACTAATATATGGGCAGACCCATTTATTAATATGCAGGAATGCAAGACATGCAAAGCAGAATGACATTTCAAATAGGGATATGTTAAAAGCCCTTCCTGAACATTCCTCTCATGCCTAACAAAAGAATTAAAGTAAAGTTCAAAGCATTAACCAACGTTAGATACTACATCACACAATTCTAGCTAACAGGGAAAAATTTAGCTTTGGGATAACTTGCAATTACAAACTGCATGGAAATTGACCATACATTTTCTATCTAATAAAGATAAATAGCATACTTTTCCTAAATCCGTTTCATCTTCCTGCTCTTGCCTAAATCCTCCTGGCAGCTGCTGAAGATACGACGCAGGTACAAGGCCTACGGTCCTCATGTCTGCCGTGCGTACAAGCCACCAGTCTCCATTGGTCTCTTGTACTACTATCACATAATCACCTGTAAAATATAATGACAGAAAAATCCCAGGTTCACTGTAATCCCTATGTTGTATCTTGATACCATTCCTTTTTATAGTAATACAACTGCATCCATCCCGCATGTAGGTGACTTGCCAACATCACACGCTGTCAAACATACTTAAAAACAGTCATGAACCCACCTATCTGTAACAATTTTATAGTCACTTAATCACTACCTTGCCTTTCTGTATACAGTATGCTTTTACACGCCTATGGAGCTAATAATCAAAATAGTTCCATTACTTGGCCTAAGGCCGTCCAACCCAACTCCTATGAAAGGTTAAAGAAAATTATCCATCCCATGTATAAAGGATAAAGATAGTATATAGAAAATTTGAATAAATAGTAGCGGCAGATCTTTCAAACTTAAAAAATCATAAGAAAAAAACATACTTATTACCTTGTTTAACAGACAGCTCATCTGGTTTAGTGCTGTGATAGTCATATAAAACTGTAGCAAGTTGTCCCAAAGGTAAAACTTCATCACTGAAATTATAGAATGTTAATTAATTTAAAAGTTATCACAGTATAGTTCCATCACTATCATTTATTTAGTCATCTTGGTACCTTGTCGGGTGCAATGAGTATTCAGGTTTTAAACTGAACCACATCATCACATGGTACACATGTGTTAAAAGTGCAAATGTGTGTGTACAAAGGAGTAAATGCATTCATACATGTGTTGCATTGCCAAACAAAAATGTGGAAAAATAAGTGATGGGAAGAGTATGGAATCTGCCAGGTGCAACATTATAGAGTAATATATATATATGTATATGTATAAAAAAATTATGTATGAAATATCAAGAATACTGGGCTAATCAATACAGAGGAGGTTAAGTTAATCTCAAAACATATCTAACCTAATTAAGTCAACTGCAAATTAAAACATATTCTTACATGATTTTGTCATCACGCATGTTTAATGGATCTTCGCTTGCCATCTTCAGCACAGAATCTAATTTCTTTAGTATCTTATCCCCATGATGGTCCCAGTGCCTTCTCCCATTCAGCATCTGATCAGTATCCATCAAGTACTGACTGCTTAGATTAAAGATTGTATGCCTTTTATCCACGACTGATTGACTATAAGTAAAACTTTGTATTTCTGAGTCTCTTTCCTCCCAATATTTTAACTTAGATTTTGATGGAGAAGATTCAGATTTGAACATAGTGTAACTTGGGTCTGTAAGACTTAGGGATAAAGGCTGTTTCAGAGGCAACCGATTGGGGCTTGGGCTTCTTGCTGCAGAAGTTTGTAAGCTTCTTGAGGCAGCTGGTTGGACAGACCTTCGGACAGCAGTATTAGCTGGTTTAGGTGCTGGATTATAACCCAAAATAAGAACAGGAGCTTCACTGGAATAAGAACACACAGCCATCATGTGGTCATTTGGATGATAGTCAACACAGGAAATAGTTCCCTCTATTGGTAGGTCCATAAGAGCTGAAATCATATCGCCTGTATCTGAATTCCACACATAAAGCCCATGATCTTCACTACCTGAAAATATCAAAGTACCACAAGGACTAATACAACTTCGCATCTGCTCTCGAACATTTAGCAATCCTCGAAGTCTGTGTGTTATCGTCCAATGTTTGTGATTAAGAAGTCTTATCTGACTATCTCTTGTATGAACAAGCAAGCGAAACCCACCAGGATGGAATGAGATGTAGTTGATAATGTTGCCAGCAATATCACCGATCTTAACTTCACGTTCCAAAATAAGAACCTTTGGTTTTTTCTTTCCTTTACCTTTTTTTGAAACATCAACCTTCCACACCAGAATAACACCTTGTTTATCTCCAGAGAAAAGAATATTTCCTTCTGGATTAAAGCACAATGCATTAACAAAGCCAAGATGATTTGACAGTTCCTGAGTAATAGAATAGCTGCCATTATTATTACAGGACCAAATCCTTAGCACATGATCATAGCAACCACTCACAATAACATGAGATTTAGCAGGCACAAAGCGAGCAACATAAACGTAGGAAGGATGAGCCAAAATCTGACATTGTTCATGTTCATTTGTAGCATCTACATGCCAAACTCTTGCAGTTGAATCGGCTGAGGCTGTTAATAACAGATGATCATTATCACTCCAGGAAATATCATAAATGAGCCCCAGATGACCAGTTAACGTGTGCTTTAAATATCCTCCCAAGACATCATATATAAGGATTTGCTTATGAGTGCCACATGCAAGTTTCAGACCATCATTTGAAAATTTAACTACCAAGCATCCTTTCTCAGAGTGTGACAAACAATGCTTCACAGAATTGAGGATCCTGCAAGATTGGTTGGGTTTACGTCCCCAATTCACCACTGGTTTGCTCTGATCAGAAGAGGGGTTCTGATTTGACCCATTAGCCGAACACTGATCCAAGAGATCCATTAGAGCTGCTCCTCCTCCTTGTTCTTGTTGAGTAGCAAGCATGGATCTGTAGACAGATTTTAACATGTTAATGAAATTTATTTGTTTCAGGTAATTTATTTATGAAGTTTATCCAACAGCTTAGCCACGTCTTATTTATATACATAGAAATGCTTTAAATAGTATGAATTTATTTCCCCTTGTAAATATATTCATAACAATGGTCCATCTTCATCATACAATAATGTCTGGATATACATTACTGTACTCTTAAAATTAATCCAGTAATACCCAAGTGCTGAATGACAACACAATTTTGACCACATCAACATGTATAAATTACCATAACTTCCTAAAAATGGTTAAAACTGTAACTGTTTTCACAAGTGCAAGATTCTTCAGTTACAACTAATATGATAAATTATAAAATGCACTGCTCAAAGTGTTACATTTCACTAATGCAATATATGTAGTGCTGTCAAAAAAAAAAAAACTGATTTGTATACAAATAATTGTATTTCAATATCCACCATTTTTAGGACATCAGAAATTTTATTTGAGTAACTAAACCTTACCTAAGAGCTGGATGAGGATTTTGCGGAATGGAAACTTCCTGAAGTGTGACATAGAGTGTTGATGGATATTTGTTCCTATTCCCACTCTTCCACCAGCTATGAAGATCTTGAAGGTTTACATTGGAAGACTTTCGGGGCCTCCATAACTGCAGCCGGAGCTGATGACCAATATTTATGTGATTATTAGCTCCTTTAATTTTAAGAAAAGCCCAAGCAAATGTTATCCATCCACAGTTATTTGATGGAATGCTAGAGTTATTTCTTGACGGGGTTGGAAAATCCATCAGCTGAAAGAGTATTATAACTTGAGGATCAAGTGACGTGAAGTGGTTGCTTGGTTCATTGATTATTAGTTGTTCTTCCCACTTGCAACAAAGACTCCTGAAATGAATTTGGAAATGGTAAAAATCACTTATCATATATTAGAATTTTGTATTTGTTTTGCTAAATGGTTTATTTATTTATACTGTATATAATATACCACATGTCTAAGCAAACGTCTTTCTCATTCACGTTTTCTTACTCTTACTGTACCTGTTGATTACCTGTTGAAGATCCCGAGGATCAATGTCCTTGAGTTTTTCCCATCTATATGACTTGTGTATAAGTTCCAACTTAAGCATTAACATCACGTTTTCTAAGAAATTACTAATGTCCTAACTAGGTCTTTTACACCATGTCATGTACCTAAGCTTAATTATTAGTTAACCTTGCCTTCAAGCTAAATTTAAAAGTTGCATTTTTATAAAACTTTATGTCCACACCAGAGAAATAATTAAAGGCATATTGATAATCTATCATGTAGTGTATTAAGAGTAGAAATGCAGCAACAACAGTAAGAATGCTTAAATTAACAAAAGGCAACCACCTGTATATGCAAGAGAAAGAAAGGTGAGCCACATGGGAATACCCAATCACTACAAAATAACTTTCATTCTTTGTATGTTTAAATCACAAAACACTTGTCTGTATAATGTTATATAATTAATGCCGAGTTGTGATATGCTCACAGCAAAGTTTTCGATAATTTGTTAATATTTAAACTTCAATTTGTATTATTCAAAAGTTACGTTATCCAATTTACCTTTCCTTTTTATATCATATGGTTGAGTCATGATGGGCATGATGTAGTCAACTTCATTCCCCTCATAATAGGATGTTGCTTTACGGTCCTTACTTGATTTCAGGAGCCAATGGCCTGTATCCAAGTTACTGATGTGCACCTGAAACATAATTTGCATCAACAGGTGAAATATTTTATACCAACCGGTGATCTCTGGGAGAATGAGATAAGAATATATTATTATGTTCTATTAGTGCACTTGATGTGAAACTGGAGTCTGAAATGTTAAAAGGTCTCAAATGCAGATACAGTACTGTACTTTATAAAGACGATCCTAGACAGTATGGAGTGTTAGATATATATACTACACGGATACATTAGAATTAATATAATACTGGCACTGTTAATGATGAACAAGATTGGATCTAACCTGGACTACAGGATGGGGAAGTAACATAGGAGATCCTTCAAAACGGTCAGCACAATGGATTGTAACACCCAATACCTTATCTGGAAAAAATGCATTCATTAAACTGACCAATTTTTTCTTGATACAGTAATATCATTATTTTGTATTCTTTTCTCTATACTGTACTTTTGCTATACTAAGTGAAGTGTGCATTAGCATTCTATAAATAAAATCTGGAACATATCACAACTCATTAAATGTATTCACTAGTGCATAAAGACACCTTTCATGAAAGAACAGTTTTCATATAACATGGATGGAGATTTTGAGACAAGGCATCAGTTTTTCTATGATGCACATAGCTAAAACACCTGCATATATTTCTTAAAAAAAAATTTTAAGTTAACACTGTTAAGAGTCTTTTGTGTCTTATGTATGTTTTCCCTTACACAAGCCATGTGGATGATTCCCATACCATCTACTAATTTTTCTTGCATTAGGCTAGTATTTAGAATTCCTTATAAAATAATTAGGGGCCACCTAATTCATGTGGTACATCATGTGGCACAATGATTGGAATTGCCCAGTGTAGCCCAGGTGGTGGTCTCACTCATGTCAAATATTGTATAGCTAAGGTTGATACAGAATTCATATTTGTTACTAATGTTTATTATAAATCCAAGCCCCTGCTTGCTCTATTTTGTGCACTGATGCATTGCTGTCTTAGCCAAAATTTTATCTACCAATTACTATTATTGATGCAGTACATGACATTGCCGGCTTTCCTTTGAATGTATGTTAACAAAATGTTGGGTGAAAGCCTTCTAGAAGCTTTGACAGTGGAGTCATACGACTATCTTATTCAATCGGGTGCATACAGGTAAAACACCAATTGATGGACAGACAGACTTGAGCTGTCTTGACAATAACATTATGGATAGACAACAATGGGCCTTGGTCTTGTATCTTCATCTATCATTCTGTTGAATAACTAAATAACAGGAAAGACACAATTTCAAAGCTAGTTTAGATTGTATCCCATACTGTATATTGACTTTGGGCTTGGGTTTTGTTAACAATAAGGTAAAGCAGGGTAATTTGTGACTGAGAATGCTATGTCAAATATTTGCTGCAGATGTTTTGATGTAAGTGTGTTTGCTCTACCTATAGTACTGAACATTTCCAATATCTATACCCTAATCTGCATGCAGTAAATTCACAAAAAATACATAAATATTAAAATATACAAGCCTTGGTTTAATACAGAGGATCTAAAATCTTTATCATACGCAGATGAAGAAATTACTACACGAAAAGAATTCTCCTACCTGAATCTTTAGTAGGTCTCTTGAACTTCTTGATATGTTTCTTTTTGGCACCGAGACTGCCTTCAGGTACTCTGTAGTTGAAGTGCTAATACTGGAAACACAGAGATTTTCTTCGTCTGGTCCACTTTCATTCTTCTTGATAACCTGATTAAGCTTCTTAGTAAGTCATTTGGGGAATGCAAATGAGTATTTAATCATCTACCAGTACTTCAAGATTTTGTATCAGTTACTAAACACTAAAAAGATGAATTCATAATTAGAAAGATTGATTCATCTTTTCCTGATTAATTAATTCAGAAGCAAGTAAGTAATTATCAAAGAAGGCATCAAGCCGGGAAGGCTATGTAGCATCAATGCAGAAGCAAAAGCAGCAGTATTGATAACAATGACAAGATTTGAATAATTGCAACAATATCAACAATAGTGCCTTCAGTTGCACAAAAAAGCTGTATAGCAGCTACTTTACTACTAGCAATGACATAAACAGTGATAAACATAGCTATGAAGTGTTTTAGCAGCATGCCATATGGACAAGGACGCAAACCCCCATACACTCCATAACAATAAACCCCAATCACCCCAACCACAGGGGCCTTGCAGAAGAGTCAGAGTCTTGCACTACCCAGAGTGAGGCACTCTGCAGAGTTGTATGACCTCTTAGGGGTTAACTCCCAAAGTCACCAGAAAAGTCGCTGTCAGTGCTGGGGCAACGCAAAATGAGTGCCCTAAACATAAGCTTTCATACATCAAGTGAGGCTTGAGAAACATGCTCATGAAGCAAATATCAGTCAGAAATAATAAGCAAGCAAATGGACCCAAGGAGAGTCGGCTGGTCTTGCCACCACAACCAGGATGTGACACTGTCGAACACTTTACAACCTGCAACAATGAGAACAAGCTGGTTTAGCCCCCCACAGGACAATGTACAAAGGATGCCCCTGCAGTGATCTTGAAAAGATGTGGAGACTTACTACCTCCAGCAACTCTGGGAAGTCTGAATTCACAGACAGTAGCAACAGGAATGATGGCATGAAAGCCAGGAGCTCCTGGTGGGCCTGCCACCTATTGGTGGCCAGTCGCAACTAGAGGGATTTGAGCTAGTTTCTAAATTAATCATTTGCGGAGTCATATGGCTGTTTCAGTGCTACACTTCCTTTGAATCTTGCACTTGTCTGTATTGCTTTGCTTACTTTCTGAAAGTTTTCTCAGTGAGGATGATCACAACAATCCCCTGCTCAATTTGCCTTTGTGAGGGGTGCCAGGTTCTGGCTCTGGTCCCTGGTAGACCATACAATACTCCTATTGCTGATATGACTCTGTGGAAGAAGGGGGAGGGTGAAGAGAGGGACCATTTCAGTGAGATAGCTTCACCATTAGGTTTCTCCAGAAAAACTATCAGCTGCTAAACCTCCTTCAGATAGCTAAGTAATTATAAGCAACATGAACCACAAACACACATGTCAGAGGGACTTATAAAGAACATTGTGTGAGGAGCATATGCATCACTTTCCAACTTCAGATTCACTTAATTACATAGATGGTGAAATGCTAAAGAAACTGTTCATGACTTGTAAGACCATAATAGGAATATGCAGCAGTTGTATAGTGCCCATATCTCAAGAAGCACATCAATAAACTAGAAAAGATGCAAAGGCATGCTATAAAATAGCTTCCGAAATTAAACAAAAACAAGAGTTACGAGGAGAGACTAGAGGCGTTAAACATGCCAGAACTAGAAGATAGAAGAAAAAGAGGTCATATGTTCACCACTTACAAAATACTAACAGGAATAGACCAAATTGACAAAGAGGAATTCCTAAAACCAGCAACTTCACAAACAAGAGGACACAAATTCAAGCTAAGGAAACATAGGTGCTGAAAAAATATTTGAAAATTTTCTTTTGCAAACAGAGTGATAGACGGATGGAACAAACTAAGTGAGAAGGTGGTGGAGGCCAAAACCGTCAGTAGTTTCAAAGCGTTATACAACAAAGAGTACTGGGAAGGCAGGACACCACAAGCATAGCTCTCATCCTGTAACTACACTTGGGTAATTACACAAACACACCCCAATTTTCCCTCCTGTTGTACCTTTTTCACAGTAAGATGTTCAGCTGTAAAATATATTCTGTCACTAATCCATCAATTTCATACTTTTAAGCAAAACCCCTAATCAAGTTGGGCATGTCCAAACCTCATTTTCCTTAGATGTCAAATCTTGTATTTGTTCTGCAAGATCCTTTTCCCGTTTCTTGAGATATTCAACATTTTCTGCCTGATCATCTTCTTGCCCTTCATGTTTTTTATTTTTGTTCTTATAACTTTTGATCTTTGTGACTGCTTGCAGTTCAACATCATCTTGTGCACCTTTTACCGTATCTTGCTTGCTCGTCCTCTTTATAAATTCCCTATATTATCAGAAAGAATTTAATACAATTATAGGTTACACTTAAAAAAGTTCACCGAAATAAATAGCTTTAAAAGGAAAAATTTACAATACAACACATATATATTAACAAATCCACAAGGGCCGTGACGAGGATTTGTCATCTGTGATATATATCATATATATATGGTACATATACATGTTAGACTTATTTTTAGGTCCCCCTCATGGTCAAAGTACTGACCCTCCCCAGGATGCAACCCCACAACAAGTTGACTAACTCCTGGGTACCTATTTACTGCTAGGTGAAGAGGCATTAGGTGATAGTAAATGTGCCCAACCATTTCTATCCCATCTGGGATTCTAACCTGGGATTCTTGACTGTGAGTCAAGAATGAGGGGATGTTAGACTTCACTTGACTGTGAGTCAAGAATGAACCCGTCTGTACGACTCCAAAATGTGAGAGAGAGGGCAAGAGAGAGAGAGAGAATGAGTGAACAAAAGAGCGAGAGCAAGAGAGAGCACACATGAGCAGATGCGTGCATGCATGTAGATCACAGGTTCACCTTGGAGTGAAGTCTAACATCCCCTCCCCCACCCTCCATTCCATTCCCCCACATATTTTAGAGGATATTAGCAGTGCATAGGTACCAATTGCACTGCTGATGGATCAAAATACAGCAGCAAGCTTGGTGGGATATCGTGTAAATCAAAACACATTATATAGCATACAGTACTATCTCATATAACTGCAAATATATCAGTGATTTCTATGAGTTATAGGTAGTGTTTTGCTTGGCCTTCATTAGTGAATTTTCTGTGCATGAAAAGATAATTAGATCCTCTCATATCGAGTCTGATGAACCCAAGAGCCATTTTACAAAATGACAGAGTTGAGAGGCAAATGAACAACTGATATTTTCTTTCTGTGCTGTAAATTTTTTATTTATTTGTTCATTTTATTATTCAGTTCTTTTATAATGAAATATAATCAAATATGTGTTTTTATAGTTTTAATTAGATTTTAACAAATCTACTATACAAATTTAACAAATCGCTACATTATTTATGATATAAATATTCAATATTGGTTTTTCCTTTTCTATATTTAAAAATATGGAAATCAGATGCATTGTATAGAAAGTAAAGCATATTTTGCCATTACTGAGATGATATTACCGTACCTGGAATATATTTTTTTCACAATATTAATGTGGTCAATGTTACTTCTACTGTACTTAATTAATTAAAACTAAGCGTTCAAATGAAGGAGGCAAACAATACTCGCTCTTCTCTACATGTACAGTAGCTTCAAAGTATTAGAAGAATGCAGCAGCAAATCAGTATGGGTATTGTTCTTCACTTCTTAACTTTTAAACTGTTCTTCAATTACCATAAAGAATTTTCAAATAAGGATGTACTCCCTAGTTGTGCTTGCAGGGGTTGAGCTTTCTCTTCAACTGTTGAGTAAGTGAGACCAATCATATGGTGTACAGATTCCTAATCCTATTGGGCTCTATCATATCTACATTTGAAACTGTGTATTGAGTTTGCCTCCATAACATCACTGCCTAATGCATTCCACCTGTTAACTACTCTGACACTGAAAAAGTTCTGTTTAACGTCCCTGTGCCTCATTTGGGCACCAAGTTTCCACCTGTGTCCCCCCTTGTTCATGTACCACCCGTGTTCTCACAAGTTCCTGATCCAACATATAGGGCAGAAGTTAGTGCAGTTGGTTTGCAGGCAAATAATCCCAAATTCAATACCCAAGCAGTGCAAAACATTTTGGCACTTTTCCTTAGACCTTATGCTTTTATTTACCTAGCAGTAAATTGTACAAATAGAGTTTGTTGACTGTTCAGGATGGCATTCTTGGGATGGAGAACTTTGATAATCACTACAGGCTTCCTGTTCCTGACAATGGGAAGCCATACCCATAACTCGCTCAAGTTTTCCATATTTTACTTACTTTACGTCCTGCAGTTGGTTAGTGTCATTCTCAGTATTTGCTGCATCCTTCTTTTTTTTGCTCAGTTTCTGCAATAATACATGCATTAATTAGCAATTAAGTGTTGTGGAAGTGGTAAAATGGTGACAGTAATAGTATTAGTGGGAGCAGTGATGGTGGTGATAGACTGGTAAGTTAAGAGGGAGGGCGGGGGAGGTACACCTGCCAGTTAACTACATTCACCTTACAGTACAAGGGCCGAAGTGGATGGAAGGGAATGTCAGTTATGTATATATAGTACTGTATGTATATACACTGACCATATAAAACTGTATTCCAAACTAAACAGAGGACCAAAAATAAATGTTTAATTTTGATCAAGTAGAATTTATCACAATTCTAGAGCAATTCTTGAAATTGCATTTTCGAGATAGCCCAATCATGAAATTATTAAGAATTTGCAATTTCCAATTATTCGGGGTACAATAATGAAAATTTATATACAGTTTAATAGTACACATGGTATGGTTCTAAAATATACATACTGTTTTCAAAATATAAATTATCTTAATGTCTTTGCTAAAACAAATAAAACATAATTACGTTGATTACAAAATTTCCTTGGATATCGTTTGTAAAAAAAATTACTGTACCTTGATTATTTCCTAGCATAAAGATAAATTATATCTTGTGCAGATATAATTTATAAAGTGCTTCTCAAGTCATAGTAAGATGCTATCATAATCGGGATGTTCCTCGCACAACTGTATACAAGTCATAAAAGATTTAAGCCAATATGTAAATGCATTTTGCATGTACACTGTAGCACAAGGACACTACTATAAATATTTGAAAACAAAAACATAGCTTATAGTAAGCCACTGAAATAATTTAACTAACTTTTCAGGGGATACCTAATAGGTCAACTGTTATCCAAGTAACTTTAGGTCTGACTTAGTATTCAAATTTGAGACAACCAGATTTGCTGTTTATCCTTGATAATCCGAATCATTCAGGGTCCACCTTATTCGAGTTAGCCAAATATTCGACTTGGCTGAATTTCTTATGAGGAATGTCCAAAAATTAAAAATTTTGTAATTTTTTATGGATAATGGTACCCAGGTAAATGGTTACCATTAACTATTTACCTGGTTATGCAATGGCTGGTTATTCCAGCCAATTACCTGGTTACTTCTGCCAACTGCCCAGTTACTCCTGCTATTGTTGCTACTACCCTGTTACTCCCACTGTTTACCCATACACAAAGGGTTAACCTTTAAACTCGTATTCCTATTTGGGTTAAAATGTCAAGAACTCGAATGCAAATTCATTCAAGTTACCCAAAGATTTGGGTTAATGAACTTTAGATTACTAAGATCTTACAGTACAGTACCATATACTGTACTTACAATAAAGTAAACTTAAGTTACTATTAGCACATTGGGTACCAATTAAGTATATTTAATATATAAATATAAAGTGAAATATAATATACACTATTTACCTTTCCAAGTTTTCTCGCAGCATGTTTATGGAGAGCTGTAGTCAAGATGGCATTGAGAGCATCTCCAGAGTTCTTTTTCTGCTCTCTCTCCCCTCCATCTTCATGATGTGTTTTGGTAAGCGGCTCCAGGTCTTCTACTGCCATCTG
The DNA here is from genome assembly GCA_020271785.1 of Procambarus virginalis. NCBI lineage: Eukaryota > Metazoa > Arthropoda > Malacostraca > Decapoda > Cambaridae > Procambarus > Procambarus virginalis. The sequence continues at coordinate 23,168,336 of WNGS01165523.1, read as the reverse complement.
GTAATAATATATTCTCATGAACAGAAATTACCAGTACATATATATATATATATATATATATATATATATATATATATATATATATATATATATATATATATATATATATATATATATATATATATATATATGTAATATACACACACACACACACACACACATACACACAGATATATTCATGTATATATGTATATACAGTATATATATGCAATTGACGATCACAAAACACTGATCATTTGTATGCGGAAAATTCACAGAGAAATGAGAAAGGATGATGAACGTTTCAGCCGATGATCGGCCGAAGCCATATATTATTCGGTAATAATATAGAGGTCTTAAAATCCTCAATAATTTTGTTGAACTTTCCAAATGCAAGGTTTCTCTACCAGAGAAATTATCCTTTCAGCAGACCACACACTAGAAAGTGAAGGGACGATGACGTTTCTGTCCGTCCTGGACCATTCTCAAGTCCATTCTCACAATCGACTTGAGAATGGTCCAGGACGGACCGAAACATCATCCCTTCACTTTCTAGTGTGTGGTCTGGTAAACATACTTCAGCCACGTTATTGTGACTCATCACCTGCATATCCTTTCAGCCTGCTGAAGCCCTTTTCTCAGCTAATTTATAATGTTACATAATACTTCCATATAAGCAATTCTCTGAATACTGTACTCTCAGATCACAGCACAATCTTGCACAAAACACACACAAAAAACAATGCTACCATGAAATATAGTTACTTGACCTACCTTACCTCGTGGTTACCTTGTGGTGATTCCGAGGATCAATGTTTCTCCCCCCCCCCCAAGCCTGGTCTCTGACCAGGTTTCCTGTATAAGATAATCAGAAGGGTCAGTTCTCTCAACAGATTGGTTCTAATGTCATGTACATTACTATGAAGAGAAATCCCAGCTATCATAACATGCTATCAAAACACCCACCTAATACTTTGCTACATAAAAAGCACTCACCTGATGATTGCTAGTAATGCAATGCCCAATGAATCATCTTTGCCACAGGTGAGATACCAATTATGACAGATGTGTTGACTTCCCCACTGTTTTGCTTTTCGTTATCCCCACTGTTGAAAAATTTTAATTTAATTATATCGCACAACTCGTGCAAACTTCTGACAATCCATCGGGCTTACTGTCCCTATTGAGGGCACTAGAGATACTGGCACCCAAGCAAATTCAGGTAAAACAAAATTGTAACTAATAATTTTGTTAAGTTAGGCTTGGTTAAGTTTTGTAAATTCCCAATACTACAATTGTAGATAAGGTCGGGATGGGCTGGATTGATTTAGGTATATTTTAAGAGTAACAATAATGTAGTCAGTTCAAACTTATTATCTATTGTCTTTGGCCGTACTTAACAAAAGCTGTTATATCACACTCTAAATCTGTATACAATCGTTTTACAAAGCTTGTTTCTTCTGTGTATTTCTTATATTAATTTTACAGAAAGCACACTTA
>WNGS01165523.1:23143684-23166832 GCA_020271785.1 Procambarus virginalis | reverse complement strand
AATGCTGAAAATGGTATAACATGATGTCTTATGCATATATTGGTTTACTACTGATGTGGGATTACAGCTCGTCCTCATAAACAATGGCCAAATGATCATTAATCCAGCCTCGAAACCCTCATATTTTTTATGAAAAACACTTTGCAAACTTTCACATAACCGGTCAACTGGGGAGCCGGTTGGCCCGAGCGGACAGCACACTGGACTTGTGATCCTGTGCTCCCGGGTTCGATCCCGGGCGCCGGAGAAAACAATGGGCTGAGTTTCTTTCACCCTATGCCCCTGTTACCTAGCAGTAAAATAGGTACCTGGGTGTTAGTCAGCTGTCACGGGCTACCTTCCTGGAGGGTGAGGCCTGGTCGGGAACCGGGGCCGCGGGGACACTAAAGCCCCGAAAGTCATCTCAAGATAACCTCAGATATAACCTCTCCTCGGGCCAGGCCTCGTTAAAGCGGCAGCCGTCCCCAAGACTCGTTCATAAATTTTAACGTACTGTGTATTAAAAATATATATGTTTATTCTCATATATAAATTAATATTACTATACATTAAATTTCTGTGCATAATTAGGCCTAGGATGGGTTAGGTTAGGTGTTTAGTCTCTATTGGTGATTATTTGTATTTGAAGTCCGTGGGTTGCGCTTCAAACAAAGGACGTGGGCGAAGCACTGTTCGAGAAATTTGAACTTTCCTCGAACAGTGCTTCACTTCGCTTCGAAACTCAGTAAATGCTTTGCCCAAGTATTACATACACAAATTACTACCAACAGACTCTAAACTCCTGACTGAACCTATCCTTGGCCTACCTGCACACAAGATTGTAATATACCTTAATATTAATTTACGTTCAAGATTTTTTTTCACATTACTTTAAAATTTAAGAATGTGTCTTTGGGGTCAGCCGCAGCCTGGTCGAGCGTAGCATAAGAATGGGTTAGAAGGTTGGCTCCGGGAAATGATCATCGAGAAATGAGATTACACTGTAAGCTGCACTGAAACACATGTAACGGAAGCATACTCGCGACCGACCACCAGAGATGCAGGAATGACTTTCGATAACCAGAAATAAAATGAAATGGATATGGATATTCTCCTTGCTCTGCACTTTGAAGCTCGCTTGACAAGTGTCCGTAGCACCTTAACGCTGATAATTTATTTGTTTTCCTGGCTCTAGAACAGACTTGAATTAGAATAAATAGATAGATAACACTAGATTGTTACTCTAACCAACTTGAGGTATGGGAGTAAATTACATTTAACGATTCGAAATTATATCAGGCGGTCATCGAGTCTGCCAGCCACAGGGACTGTGACAATAACCTTTAATAAATTAATTGTTGGCAGCTCACTAATTCTTAAAATCCTTTGAATTTAATTTTTTAGACAACTTAAATTATGATAGCTCATCTGTTTGGTGTAGAAATTCAGTAAACATCGGTAGATAAATGTATATGGCCGTGTATCGGAATGGTCCCTTGTAAGTGAGGGATCCACTACACAAGGAAGTGAGGTCATGGACGCAGGTTCGGTTAAGACCTATAAACTGTTCAGGATAATTAAGGCCGTCACACTTGCTTACTGACCAACCAACAAGTATATTTTACCTCTGAACATAACCCAGGACTAAAGTGAACAAGTACTCGGTATATCACTCAGGTGTACGGTTCAGGAAGTCCTAACCGAATGTGAAGCAGTTTTTTTTTTTTTTTGCAAGATGCACTCAGAGTACCACAAGTGTCCGGTGAGTACACTGCCCTATCATAAACATTGTTAATTACAAGGGGAAATTGTGACCATATTTGGAGATGAACGTTCTACAGGATCACATCAATAATACTTTGATATCAAACTTTCATAAATGACGACAGTATGTTAGGTCATTTGTATTAATGACCATTCATAGGCTTCCACACCATGTCATCTTTTCGTCATTGTCCATGCATAGGATGGGGTGCGGCGTCTGTAATATTTTGAACTGAATTCAACTCGCAGACAGACATTTAACCGTATATTGGTTGCTAAGGTTTATAAATGTTGCATAATATGTTGCATAATGCAGGCGATAAGTCACAATAACGTGGCTAAAGTAAGTTGACCAGACCACACACTAGAAGGTGAAGGGACGACGACGTTTCGGTCCGTCCTGGACCATTCTCAAGTCGATTGTGAAGTAAAGTCGATTCTCAAGTCACAATCGACTTGAGAATGGTCCAGAACGGACCGAAACGTCGTCGTCCCTTTACCTTCTAGTGTGTGGTCTGGTCAAATGTTGCATAATAATTAAATATATGCCGGTAACCACGTTTATTAAATTAGCAGTTGTGGTAATTGAGCCTATCTTAAAAATTCTTTACATCAACAAAAGCAAATTTCTGCATAGCAAATTACCTTATAGGAAGAGCATATGGAAAGAAACGCCCGTGTAATTGAGCAGTTTAAGAGTTAAGCGATTTATCGGTCATGCCTCTTAGTGTTATAATGGCAAATACCATTTTTTGTCTAATGTTTACATTATTATGCATTCATACCCACCAATGGGTGATAAGGGAGGGACACAGAGGCCCATATGCAATAAGTTCACGAACTGGACCCCAATTAGATAAAAAAGTTAATGATGAATAGTTAAAATAGTTTGGATTTACATCAGTTGGTAATGAAAACACGGTGTGATATTTATAATAAGCTGTTTGTTATTTAACTGAAATATGGGATGCGATAGGGCGTTGTGCTGCTCGTTCTTTAAACGCACCTCCGTAAAAATTGTAGTAGATTAGCCTATGTAAAAGCGTCAAAGCCTATAGCCTATTCCCACCAGACCTATCGGAGCCGATATTCATTAGTCCCTTAAAGCGTCAATAATAAGGGAGTTTTAATTTCCTAAACCACTGCAATTTTAACACCGGGATGGCTTGCGTAAAAAATGTAGTGTATTCAGTAATTGGGCGGGATTTTAATGCCGGGAATGAAGTAGTTCATTGATATTATTATATTACATTCATCATCCATATATGTCGTACTGGCTTAGTACTTTCTCGTAATAATTACATTACTTTTTATCATTATATTCTTGTTACCACATATATTCATATTGTTTTTTTAATTGGTGATTTTGTTTAATTTTTAGGGTATTAATTAAATTGTTAATTTTGTGTTTACTGGTGTAGGTTACTATATTCCTACTGTACAGTATTTATAATTATTATCATCATGGAAATTACAGATCAATAAACACTAACCAGAAGATAAGGGTTAAAGTGATACTGAAATTAATATAAAGACAAAATAAATATAAGATTTTGGGAATACACGTTAAAATTATTGTAGACCCAAGGAATAAAATTATTAAGACTAGTTTCATTTTAAGTGTCCAAAAGTGAGCATTTATAATTGCTCTAATTCATCCTCCCCCCCCCCACACACACACACGTAGGTACGTGGCTCGTGGCCGAATGGACCGGGTTCGAGCCCAAGCAGAGCCCGAAACCAAAGGGCAGTTTCTTTCATCTGATGCCTCTATTCACTTAGCAGTAAAATAGGTACCTGGGAGTTAGACCTGTGAATTTGCATGAGTGTACGAGTGCGCCTAGTTGTGCTTGCAGAGTTGATCATCTGCTCCTGAGCTCCGCCTTTCGACCATCTTAGTTCAATTCAAATTGACTCTTTTTATGCTCCTTCTTATCATATTTATATTAAAACTGTGCATCGAATTAGATTCGACAACATATTTATCTAGTCCGTTCCACTTATTTACGACTCGGTGAAATTGTTTTTTTTCCTGACACCTCAATGACTCGTCTGTGTTTCCAATTAAGTCCTCTCGTTCTACTGTTCTTTAATTTGAACATTGCTTCTATATCTACTTTGTCAGTCCCCCTTAGTATCTTGTACGTCCGCTATTATGTCTGCCCCATCCCTTCTTTCCTGGCGCGTAGTGAGGACCAGTTCCGTCAGTGTTTCTTCATAGCTCAGTCTCATTAGCTCCGGAACGCTTAGAAGGATCTTTGTCTAAGTTTCCAAAAGGAAACTGGGAAAACGTTTCGGACGTTTGCCAGTACGGCAGCTGCAGCCGTCGGTGTCCTGCTGGTATATAATTCAGCAGAACACCGTACATATGTGCATCACATATATTTACCTGAGGGCCACTAACCCCTCAGTGGTCTCGATGAGGACAGGAAGCCGGCTGCTTGTCGAAGGTAAAGATCATTTGCCTTGATCTTTTCTAGGTATATTTTAAAACTCAATACAGATTTGGCAGTTACGGCTACGGCAGATAGGCGTTCCAGGGTTAATACCCCTGTGTATATGTACCTCTAGTGGCTAGATCTCGGTTACGTCGAGTTAGATCTCGACCTCCGAAGTCATTCTCTTTTACAGAAGTTGGAAGTTGCCTTCCCTTCATCCTGTACTGTATTTGAGGTCTTCTTACCCCCAACCTCTATCCTCATAACATTGCATTTGTCAGGGCTAAAACCTATTAGCCATTTAAGAACATAAGAATAAAGGTAACTGCAGAGGGCCTTTGGCACATATGAGGCAGCTCTTATTTATAACCACCTATCCCTCTCATATACATTCTTCATTAGTTTGGTCAACATTCGTCTTACGGTAGAGCGACGGTCTCGCTTCATGCAGATCGGCGTTCAATCCCCGACCGTCCAATGGTTGGGGACCATTCCTTTCCCCCGTCCCATCCCAAATCTTTATCCTGACCCCTTCCCAGTGCTATATAGTCGTAATGGCTTGGCGCTTTCCCTTGATAATTCCTTCCTTCTTAAACCCTCCCCCCCCACCACACACACACGCACACACTCATGGGGGTGGCTGAATGGACAGCGCTCTATACTCTTGGACCTAGGGACCGGGGTTCGATCCCCAGGCACCGCCGGAAAAACAAATGGGGCAGAGTTTCCCTCACCCTGATGCTTCTGTTACCTAGCAGTAAATAGGTACCTGGGAGTTAGACAGCTGCTACGGGCTGCTTCCTGTGTGTGGAAAAAAATCACTAATTAGTAGTTAGTAACAGTTGATTGATTGACAGTTGAGAGGCGGGCCGAAAGAGCAGAGCTCAACCCCCGCAAGCACGACTAGGTGAATACACACACACACACACACACTCTAAACATAAGAACATAGGTAACCGCAGAAGGCTTATTGGCCCATACGAGGCTGCTCCTATCTATAACCACCCAATCCCACTCATATACATGTCCAACCCACGCTTGAAACAATCGAGGGGCCCCACCTTCACCACGTTACACGGTAATTGGTTCCACAAACCAACAACCCTGTTACCGAACCATTATTTACTCAGGTCTTTCTTAAATCTAAACTTATTCAGTTTATACCCATCGTTTCGTGTTCTGTCTTGTGTTGATACTTTTAATACCCTATTAAGTTCCCCCTTATTATGGCCATTCATCCACTTGCACACCTCTGTAATGTCACCCCTAATTCTTCGCCTTTCTAGTAAATGTAATTTAAGATTTGTCAATCTTTCTTCATATGACAGGTTTCTAATTTGAGGGATTAACTTTGTCGTCCTACGCTGGGCGCGTTCTCGTGAATTTATATCCTTTCTATAGTACGGTGACCAAAACTGAACTGCATAATCTAAATAGGACCTAACCAGAGCACGATATAGCTGAAGAACACCAGGTGTCTTATTACTAACGCTTCGATTAATAAATCCCAGTGTCCTATTTGCCTTATTAAAAACATTTATGCATTGATTTTTCGGTTTTAAGTGCTTAATAATCATAACTCCCAGATCCCTTTAGCAATCCGACTTCGCAATCTCAACACCATCTAGCTCGTATCTTGTAACTCTATCATCATTACCTAGCCTCAAAACCGTACATTTGTCAGCACTTGAGGCATTTGTCTTGCTTATCTCAATAAACACACTTGAACTTGAACTTGAACTTGTCAGCATTAAACTGCATCTGCCAATCTTTTGACCATTTCAGAACCCTATTTAGATCGTCTTGAAGTTACAGCGAGTCTTTTTCCGTGTTTATTTTCATTCCGATTTTTGTATCATCGGTAAATTTGCAAATAATGCTGCTCAAACCTGAATCTAAATCATTTATATATATTATGAATAACAGATGTCCCAGGACAGAGCCTTAAGGCACTCCACTTACAACATTTTCCCAGTCTGACTTAACTCCATTTATACTAACTCTGTTTCATATTAACAATACAGCCCCAATACCACTAGCCTCTATCTTTTTAATCAGTCTTTCATGTGACACTGTATCAAAAGCTTTGCTAAAGTCAAGGTACTCAATGTTACAAACCTTACCACTCTAGACGGTTATAACACGTTTAGTGAGGTGGTGGTGGAGGCCAAAACCGTCAGTAGTTTCAAAGCGTTAAATCAGAGTACTGGGAAGACGGGACACCACGAGCGTAGCTCTCATCCTGTAACTAATGTAACATCCTGTAACTGTAGATAATTGCACAAAGGGGGGTATCGCAACTTAGTGGTTAGGGTCCGCAATTCATATTCCAAGGACTGGAGTTCGATTCCCGGCCGAGGCAGAAACAATTTGACGTGATTCCTAGGCTCAACTAGCAGTAAATGTGTACCTGAGAGGTAGCACTGTTGTACTCATCACCTAGTTGTGTCTGTGGCGGTTGAGAAAGTTGAGCTACATCGTGTGTGTGTGTGTGTGTGTGTGTGTGTGTGTGTGTGTGTGTGTGTGTGTGTGTGTGTGTGTGTGTGTGTGTGTGTGTGTGTGTGTGTGTGTGTGTGTGTGTGTGAGAGAGAGAGAGAGACGGTTAGAAAGGCACGAATAGGTAAATATGCACACTCACTCACATACTGAAGTCTTACAAAGGGATTTACATGAACTTCACGAATAGTCGGAACACTGGCAAATGCTTTTTAATTAATACTGAAAAATGCAAGACCTTGCATGTAGGGCATAAGTGCACATGACGACTATCAAATCGCCAACACTACCATGCAGGAGATTGATCAAGAAAAGGACATGGGAGTCAGTATCCACCAGTCATTAAAAAATCGCATAAATGGGAGCTGCAGTAAAAACACCAGAAATAGTCAAACGAACCTTTGACTGCAAGGAAAGAGGTTATTCAATAGAGGTCATTAAATGCACATTTCTGATGCCCCCTCATTTGAACTATTGTAACTACATGTGGAGATCTTGCCTTCAAAAGTGCATATCTGCTTTGGATCAAATTCAACAGAGCGACAAAAATTGTCCCAGAGTTAAGTCGACTCTCATACCAGGAAAGAGTAAATGCCACCGGACTATCAACACTGTAGGCTAGACATTACGGGGCTGACCTCAAGACGAAATACTGAGCAAGTTGGAGGATATTAGTCCAGACTACTACTTCAACAGGTCATGTTGTTGTTGTTTTTAGATTCACCTACTCTGAACAAAATTTCAGTATAGCACGGGGTATAGTGAGCCCGTAATTGAGTTCGGTTATCCGCGATAACCTTGTTACTGTGATATCTGGGTCAAAGTTTTAAAGGAAGAACAAACGAAATGTTTGCTCTTGTGAATGGTCGGGAAAAACAAGAAAATGCGTGACTAATCTGTAGAATTTAAAATTAGGTTCTTAGTCTTTCTTTATGAGAGGATTTCTAATGCTAAAGATTAACTTGGTAGCTATAATGTTCTGTATTCTCATGAGAAGTCACATATAATTAACAATACATAGCATGATGCCCAAAACTGTAGTGAATAATCAAAGTGTTCTCTCTCAAACAATAAATTTACCAGAACATCATCGTCTCTATACTGTATAGTGCTCTTGAAGGGGACAGAAAGTCGGCGGCATGCCCAAATTCATTTTCCTTCCTCTCCTGCCCCTTATGCCCGAGTTTTTTTCCAGATGAATTTTAATGTGAAGTAACGTCTTGGCATTTATGGTTAAGGCGGGTAGGAAATTCCATGGGTTTATTAAGGAATGGGTTAAGGAGTCTCTGATTTTTGTAGTACATTATGAGCGTGATGCTTTTGCCCTTTGCAAGCATTTGATATAACCTTTTTTAAGAAAATGGTCTTCCAATCTGTTCAGCATTTTAAAATTCTGGATTAGCTCAGCCCAGTCATGTCTGGTTTGTAGTGTTGCTATACTCCTGAGGCCCTCAACCGTTCCTGGTGTGAGAGTTGACTTAACACTTCGGTGATTTTTGTCGCTGTGTTGAACTTTTCTCCCACAGTAGATGTCTTTTTGAAGGTGGGGTCTCCTTGCTTGGATATAGTAAACCAGGTGGGGCCGCACCAGACTTTTTCTACTGAATAACCAATTTCTTTTCTTTGAGATAGTTTTTTTTATTATTTCTGATGTTTAGCTGGCTTATTTTTATTGCTGTTTTCGTTAAACACTCATTTCTGCACATTTCAAACACTAGTGCATTGTCATTTCGGTTTTATATCCTTACTAATTATGATGCTCAGATTCATTTTAAAATTTGATATTACAATTTCACTTGTCTAGTTTATGTAATTAATAATATAATTTGTTTTGTCGAGGACAGGCAGCCTGTATGTGTGTGTGAGGGGGGTGAAGAAGGGGTGGTGCTGCCACTCACTGGGAAGCAACCAAGTCTCATAAATAGAGTTGTGCATCACCACTACAATTTTGTCCCCATTGCCTCGGAGACACTTGGTGCCTGGGGTCAAAGTGCCAGTAGTTTTGTGAAGGAAATGGGCTCTAAGCTAATTGAAACAACAAGAAGATTAAGGACTTGCCCGAAATGCTATGCGTGCTAATGGCTGAACAAGAATGTAAGAGACCCTTGAGCCGCCAGCTCCTCTCCCAGCGCCTTACCCTGAGGGTCCCTACAAACATATCTACAGGTGGTAATCCTATATAAATTCCTGGGAAAAAAATATATATGGGGAAGGGGGGGTACAACATGGGCTGGAAGAAGGGGGACCTATAGCCCCACATTAGGTTTATATCGCAATCCCTCCCAAGGTTGAACTACTGACCTTTCCCAGGATAGTTGACTAACTCCCGGGTACAGATTTACTGCTAGGTGAACAGAGGCATAAAGTGAGGAAACATGGCCCAACCTGGTATTCCCACCTGTGAGTCAAGAATGAATCTATCTGTACAATATATCTTTAATTTTTTTCTTGGCTTAGAATCCTGGTGCAATTTACTTACAAAGGTTCCCACTATTCCATATATGGTTACCCTGCATTTCTTGTTCAATATCCACACCCCTAATCCAATTTGAGATTTCTTCCAATATCATGCATCTCTTTGTCAATCTCTAAAGTGGAACAGTATAAATTGCCTTAATAAAGTGACACAGTAGAGGATGCGTGATTACTCGGTCAAATCAATTTAGTACCTTTGAGTTTGGCCAGTACCTAGTAGTCACAATGTGGACAGCCTTGCTCTTGGGACCACAATAAGCCTAACAGACATTTTCTTGACAGTGGAATTCTATACCATAAAATATCCTAATATTTACCGCTGTCTACTTCAATAGTAATGATTAAAAACGCAGTAAATTTATCAAACATGATCGTCCTTTTGTAAAGTCATATTGAGGTGACACGCACCACTTTCCTTGGTATCCCTGCTCCATGTCCCAACATGGATTCCCTGTCACCACAACTTACACTTTGGGAAGCACATACAGACTTTTTACTTGTCATGTTGAATGCAGTACGACTGTATTATTATTATTATATATTATTGAAGTACTGTTCAAAAACTGAATACAAATGTATAGGAAAAACCTTGCTAGCAAGAAAGCAATTGGGATTTAAATTTTGGAAAATCCTGCTTATCAGATCAAACTTTTGATTGTTACTTAAATTATTCGAGATAAACAGAGAGATGGATTGCATTTATTAATTCAGTACAGAACTTTAAAATAGCTTGGATAAGAGATTTATTTTGTCCGAGATATGGGAGAGAAATGAGCACACGAGGAAAATGTTAATATGGGAAAAAAATGTCACGTGGGGGTTATACAAGGATCAGTACTGACACCACTAATGTTCCTAATTTGCATATATGATTTATCAGAAGGCATGAATAATTACAATATATGAATATGGTGGGGAAAAGTTGGGTAAACATTAAATGCATTGAAATTAAAATATCTAACACCACCAACCCAGAAATAAGTGTTGACAGAAAACTAAAGAAAATAAAGAATTGTGTAATTTTTGAAGGGATACAATTTATGCAGAATAACAGAAGAGGAGGGGGGTGGCAATTCTAATCAAAAGGTCACATGGATGCTACAGAGGTGGAGGTACCACACACCCACCCTTTTCGTGCTTTATGAACTTTTTGGTCGTGTATCTATGCATCATTACAAATCCCATGTATTATGTACAACATTTTATTATGTGCTGTTTAGTTGAGTCGACTTTTGGAGGTCTCAGGAATGTGTGTCTTTCCCATATAAGATTGATTTGTGTGTTTTTTATAAGAATATATACTCTGCACAGACTAGGGGCCACCTTTACTGGGAACTAGTGCACCTAAGAGGAGTAAATAAGAGTTCTGTTGGCATAGATGAAGAATTTTTTATGAACAGAATGATGAGAAACAATGGATGATGTGGTATATGTGGCAATATCTCAGGATGGGGAAGGGTGACAAGTGGAGTATCAAAAAGCTCAGTACTGACACCTATTATTATGTTCATTGTGAACTAAAATCATTTGCCAGAGTGCAAAACTACATGAATATATTTGAAGATGAATCATTTTCATCTTGAGAATCATTTTGAACCAATAAGTGTGTGGGACAGTTCAGAAAGAATTTAACTCAAAGTGAATGCATGGCCTTGTAAATTCAATTCAGTATAGGCACTTGCCATGTTGTTGAAATGGGTCATATCAATCACAGAACCCCTGGGAACTACTAGCAGTGTGGGGAAAACTTGGAGATACCAAATGAAGAATGAGTCCTAGGAAGAACTGTAAAGAGTAGCATGTTGCCAGAGGTCCACGTAAGTGTCAAGGTGAGGAAGCATATGCAGTATACTAGTGGTAAAAATGTCAGAATAATATTGGCCGAGACAATTTTAAAGCTGTTATCAAATCTCTAAGATCAAAATTGGAATATGCAACTTTAGAGTGGTGCTGAAATTGAACAAAAATGTAAATAATGGGACAAAATAACCACCAATAAAATATTATATGGAAAGAGAAGGTGGATAGGCACATCTTACAACTAGCAGTGGGTAAAAGCAGAGGACATGAATTTTACTTAAAGAAACAGACAACAGAAATTAAACTCTTCTTTAGCAACTTGGTAGTATATACATTAAATGGAATGAACATAACTCTGCAGTAAACTGTAAAGAAATTGTAGAATTTAAAGTTAAATATGATAAATTGTGTAAGCAAATCTCAACCATAAGCAAAACTCTTTGCATGTTATTACAATAGGGTAATTACATGCGCACAAAAGCAGACTAGATGCATACCATTGGCATTTTCACATCTGTACATACATATTAACAGAATAGAGGACACAGTGACACACACACAATTGGCATTGTACACACATGTGCAGGCAGGACAAGACAATACTGTCATAGGTGTGGTGTGGATGATAGGAGCATCACTTGGTTAGCATGCATTCAATCCCTAATTGTCAAAGTGGTTGGGCATCATTCCACCCTCTCTCCCCATCCCATTCCAAATCCTTATCCTGACCCCTTCCCAATGCTATACAGTATAGTCTAATGGCTTGGCACTTTCCCCTTATACTTCCCTCCCCTCACCCTTGGTATGGGGAACCAAGAAAAGCCTAACAGGCCTCGTGTCCTTGGCAATGATATACCAGTATTTGCCATTTTACACACACAAACAGAACCAAAGAACAACCTTAACTGTTAAAAAACAGGAGAAAAGTATACAAAAATAAGTGTTATTTCTCAAATAGAATTGTGAACAGCTAGAATGCAAAGTAGGATGAGGCAGTGTGTTGATAAAGCACAGAAAATGATAAAAGAACTGATATAATTATCATCCAAAAAAAGACTAGACACTACAGGCACTCTGTCCTGTAAACTAAAATAGGTATTATCAGACACTCACTCTTAAAATTTCTATGATAAAATACATAAAGAATAGAATTAGAAGATCATTAGGATATCTCTTCCCTGGTAGTTACAAAGATATGATAACTTGGGCAGTTACAGATGTGGTGTGATGCCTGCAGCTAAAGTAACATGTCAGCAAAATAAAAGGTCCAAAGATGAGCAGCAAAATGTACTATAATTAAGAAATATGATCTACGAGGGAAGACAAAGATATTTAGATAATCTGGAACAGGAAGATTGAAGAAATACATCATATGGCAATATAACTACATGTACAATAGACAAGACTGCTTTGTAAACAACCAATTAGTTACAAAAGTTATAAAATAAAAAAAAATAAAAAAAATGGAGAAGATAGAAGGAAGTATTTCATTAGAGTGGTGGGCAGTTCGAGTAAGCCACAGGTGGCTGTAATGCGTTATAAATTTACTGCTAGTTTTACAAATACAGCATTTGGTCAAATATGGAAGGAAACTGTACACCATAGCATAATTTTGTTCCTGTACCTGTTCGGAAATTTTTAAAAATTTGTTAAATGATACCTACTTGAAATGTGCTTGTACTGTACCCTTTTCTTTTTGGTAAGGAGTACGTTGTCTGACTTACACAGGTGAAGCATGCAATTAAATAATAAATCATATAAAGCTTGAATTAATCAAAGAAATGTGAGAAAAGGTATGTTAGCTGTAACCACTTGGGATGAAATATACAAATTATTTGTTAAACTAAAATGTAAAAGTGCTATTGAAAAAGCTTAGGCAATACATATAAATGAGGAAAAATGGATACCCTTGCCAGATGAACACACAAAATCAAAGTTTCCAGGCACTCAATGGGCAGTAAAGGCTTGGATCATATGGTTGAGGAAGCATGAAAGGCTGCTATTAAGTAATTATAATGTTAAATACTGTACATACTATAATTATATATATATTTAAAATACACAAACCCACATACACATACTGTACCATATGTGCAACAACTCATTGTGGAAATTTGAAACCGGAATAAAAGTGCTTTCTATCATGCTGGTCATTATAAAATGTTTTACCTCTGATGACCAGTTTGATGAGAAAAGCACTTGGTTAAAAGTTTGTGATATGTTCAAGGCCATTGCTTTATGAACCAGAACAAGATGCATTTAATAAGGAAAGTAGCCAATTTCTACTCAATCTGATACTATACATTTAATCTTCCCAGGAACACCACGACAACATTTGGTGACAATTCACCCCCCCTTCGTTCATGTCATATATACTACAATCCAAACTATTGTGGGCAATAACATTCCACTTACAGTACTTGTATCATTGAGGATTTGTGTTTAGACCTATAAAATATTAAGCTTTCATGCTAACAACTAGTCCAGGGTGATGGGATGGATTATCACCCGATACCATTGTAGTGCTACAGGAAGTACTGTGTCTAAACTCAATGAGTAGCAGTTGCATACGTCATGTGACCCCATACGTATTGCGAACATCCTGGCCTGGTTGGAAAAGAAATGGCTTCACATTTTACAGATCCAAGTTCAAATCTCCAATGATGCAAGTGAATGAACAGTATAGTACATATTTATTATACCATAACAGTCTTATGAATAAGGTCCTCAGGTTTTGTTTTAGAAGTCTGGCCAAAAAATTATTAGATATTTAACATTAATTAGCTTCTTATTTAAACTTCAAATTTTCATGCTATATATGCTGGTTCATATAAGTAACTGTTATTTCCCTGACTAAAATGACACATGCAGTATTAAAAACTTCTTGAACCTTAAGGAAAATGCTAATTTAACATTTTAACATGCGGATATTTCATCCAAATACGGTATACCCTATATAACGGGCATTGTTTATCTAAATGAACTCTATCAGTTTTGCATTATGTTAATAAATAAATGAGTTAGGGAAATAATTTGAAGCCTAACAGAATTGTAGCAAAATATTTACCTGTCAGTAGGGCACCAGTACTTAAATACATGCAAGATAACTTCTCTATTGCAGGATTTTTTTTTTTTTTTTTACGCATCCCATTTTCAGAACCACTTTAGTTGGTAATCCATTTGGAAAAAAAATTGTGTAAGACTGGATTATGTCGACTTACTGCCAGGAATATGTTCTGGAGGATTTAACAAAATATATAGGCAGGAGAAAAGGTTCTTTAATTGTTCATCATTGTTTCCCAATTAACCTTATTTCTCACTCCTGTACTCCAACACTTGTGTACATCACTGTAAACAAAAATGTAAAAGACCAATAAACAATGAAGACACTTTTCAAATGAGGGTTTTGCATTAACCTGCTCAGTAGAGGCACAAAAACAAAAAACAGTTGATCTTGTCACTTAATATCATCACAATGGGAATGGTAGTTTTACGGGGATCAAGTGACAAGATGCTGGCTTCATGTACATCTTTACAAACATCAAGTGTTTTTATCTAATTTGATCTAATATACACAAGTTTATCTAAGATAACAATCTATAACAATTTATCTAAGATATATAACAGGCCAAAAAGTATTTATTTTGTGAATGGTTTTTTTAATTGCAAAATCTCTCTACCGATCTTTAGCTTAAGAGTAACAAATGATATCATAATAAAATTCTCAGAGTCCAAAGAAGCTCCTAGCAGAGCAAGAGTACTACAACTATTTTTCCATTTCACTCTGGGTTTTCAAGCATAATATATGTACTCTATCTAATGACATATTGTAAATTCTCCCCATCAATCCACGTGGTGCAGTGGTAACACAGTTGCCCCGTGTTTCGGGAGTGATTTGACAGGGGTTTGGTTGTTGGCCAGGAAGAAGTGGCTTGGCACCAAACATTTACTGTATGCCTCTGATCACCCAGCAGTGAATGGGTACCTAGTTGTTAAATGATTTGGCGGGTCGTATTCCAGAGAAAATTAGTATTAAGGACCTGCCTGAAATGCTATGGGTGCAAGTGGTTTTACAAGAATGTAAGAACTCTTAGAAGAACTTGCAACTATTTTATGTATTTTTTGGAATACATTATTGTACATTATTATGACACCATTCAAGAATTTTGCACTGTGATTGTAAAATGGCAGGTATATTTAATATTATTATTCAGGTACTGTAGATGTTTTACTGGGAAGTATGCCTTTTTTTTCTAGATTTTTTTTTTTTTTATAAGAATGTAAGGTGAGATCCTACGAAACGCTGAAAAATGGACCTTACGAAAAGTGATCAAATGCGAATTCATATTTGTGTTGCTCATATGGGCCCCCGCCATGTGAGGTGATTCGATGGAATATCTATGCCCAAATTAACCCCCGAGCGCTGTTGGATCTTGGATAAATAGTCTCACGACTACCAAGATTTTTGTACAGTCGGTGTGGTCTAGTGGTTAAGGTAGTTGGTTAGCTACCTATTTTTCCACAAAAGTTAAGTATGCATTGTGCAACTTTGCTCTGCACCAGGTTACCAGGAATACATCCCTCACACAAATCAAGGGCTGTCTGTATATAATACTGTATACAGTAATATGATAAATCCATGTGTGAAAATGTGTATCCTTGCAGTCTAAATTACATGCATACAAACTTAAGTGGATATGCAGTATGTAAACTGCTCATAAATTTCTACTTTAAATCTTTAATAAGGTGTTAACCCTTTAAACAAATTAAATTTGTTGCTTCATATGCATATGCCTGTTCTTCCAATTTTCATAACTAGTAAAAAAAAAGTCATTAGCTGCCATTCTGACACATGAGCAACAAAATTGTCTCGCTGTGCCCATCGATCAACAAGACAATTTTGTTGCTCATGTGTCAGAATGGTACAGTTCATCCGAGCCTTCATCAGTTGAAGAGTTTAACAATGAGCTCACAGGTACTATCGAGCAGTTTATAGAATCACTCGATCCATCGTCCAGGCCACGTAACCCAAATTACACTGGTCATAGCACTTACGCTTATTATAATGATTCTAAATTGCATGCACTAAAATGCACTGCCAGAAGAATTGGACTAGCTTATAGAAGGACCCGCACTGCTGAAATGCTTAAGCTCTTTCAAACGGCTCTGGCTGATGCCAGGGAACGTATGGTAGAGCTGAGGCAGACAGACTGGGAAACTTTTGTCAGTGGTCTCAATTCTCACACGCCACTAAGCCGGACATGGAAGGATATCAACAAGATCAAAGGGAAAAATGCTGCAGAGATCTCGCACCCTAATCCTCTGCACAGAGCAAATGAGCTTGTTGATGCTTGCCCCACAACTTCCAGCTTTGACAGTCTTCCTCTCCCCACACAGAATGAATTAAATAATAGATATGCTGATAGAGCAAGGATCCTTGACTTCATGCTTCATCAAGAGGATGACTGTGACATACTTTTTACTGAATACAAACTAGACTCTGCTCTACATAAAGGCAAAGCTACATCACCCGGGGAGGATGGAGTTACTTACGGCATACTGCGTATGCTTCTGCCAGTTCCAGGGAATCCCTTGCTTGAATTGTATAATATGAACTATGTAACTGGGCAGCTTCCAAAGTCATGGACCAACAGTCTTATTATTTCCATTCCTAAACCAAACCAGCAGAGTGCTTTTTGCCCAATCTCCCTCACTAGTTGTTTCTGTAAGTGTCTTGAGAGGATGGTTCTCAACCATCTCCTTTACAGAATTAGTAACATGTCTCCCCAGATATATGGCTGTACGCATGGAAAGAGTGTAGTAGTAGGCAACCATCAGTCTCAGGAGACTATGGAGTTGCGCTCTGGTGTCGGCCTGGTCTGGAGTGGCCTCACCAGGGCGCAAAGCCAGGGTAGGTTGATTCAGGGGAGTGTACATCACTGTATTACCACATTCCTCACCCTGCATACTGATAGGTCATATACCACTTTCCTAGATATTAAGTCAGCCTTTGACATTGCTAACCCACACGTCATTCTGAGCGAACTTGCTAAAATGAATGTTGGAGGATGGCTTCTACGGTGGATAAGAGGCTATCTATCCAACAGGAAGTCATCTGTACTGTTCCAAGGGCATAGGAGTGTAACGAGAGATTTTGAACTTGGTACTCCACAGGGAGGTGTCCTCAGTCCTACTCTGTTCAATGTGTTAATCAATGCACTTTTAAACTCGGTAACTAGGAGACCCAGTGAACACATCATTAGCTATGCGGATGATATACTGATCCACACCAATGGGTATACCAACACCCAAAATGTTCTGAACTCTGTATTGCACACATGTCAGGAACTAGGCTTGGTCATCTCAGTAGAGAAAACGAAGATCCTGAACCGATGCCCACCCAGACGAGGTGGGGCCGTTCGCAAAATGCAGTTGCATGATGGCTCTCTGCTCGACTATGTAACCAGATACAAATACATTGGTCTTGAAGTTCCACTGTACTGCAATGTTGTAGCCAGACTGGGTCGCTAATGTAGAGAGAGGCTCCGTGCTCTCAAGGCTGTGGCAGGCTACCATCCAAGCTATGGTGCAAATGTGAGAATTGTCAAAATGATGTATCTCTCATATATTAGGTCTCCGATTGATTATGCTGCACCCATGCTTGCTCTAGTGCCCGAGAGAATGCTTGGAGGGCTGGAAAAGGTGCAAAACGAAGCCATGAGGATAATTCTCGGATGCCCCCGTTCAACTAAATTACTAAACATGAGGAAGGAACTGAATATTTCATGTGTAAGTGATCGTATCACTGAAATTAATGTTTTAATTGGTATCAAGATGCTTAGGCTAACCCACCCTAACCCCTGCACTGAAGCCCTCCAAGCCTTCGTCCTTGAAGGTCAGCATCCTTCCACATGGATTACCGAAACTGCCACTGTGCTCAGAATGTATAACTTTCATCACCCCTACCAAGAGAGACAACACTACTTTCCTGCCCCATGGGAGATCACTCCTTTCCAAATTACTGTCCCCCCTTTCCCACCCAAAAAGCTGATTAAAGAACAAGCCTTGCTTCGACAAGAAGCAAAGTACAATGCCGTAAGCCAAATTAATGTTTTAGTCAGAGAGTGCTCCCTTTCCCAGATTATTTACACTGATGGATCCTTGCATCAGTCCTATGGCGCAGCTGGAAGTGCAGTTGTTATGACAGGGAGAGATGGTTCCTTCTCCCATGAGTGTGGAGCGCGTCTAAGTAACTGGGCCTCCACTCTTCAAACAGAATTGGTTGCCATAATCCTTGCACTCAAGCGCGTATATGAATCCAAAGTTGACACGCTAATTGTAAGTGACTCCCTGTCATCCTTGACTGCCCTCAGCTCCCCAAGGCATAACTGTGACATGCTTATCTCTGAAGCTAGACTCGGATATAATGAAATAATCAATGATGGAGTCAGAGTTTGTCTCCTGTGGATTCCTTCCCATATTGGTCTCCAAATGCATGATAGAACTGATGAGTTGGCCAAGACTTTTGCTCGTAAAGAGGGAATTGATTACCAACTTGGACTGCCTTTGAGCAGCATGAGGGCAACAATATCTCAGGAACATCAACTAAATTTCGGAGACTTGAGGCAAAGTGAAATTCACACCAGTTACTCCATCTATCATCATTCTATTATGCAGGAAGAACTGCACGTCTATGGGTCATCCAATAAGGTCAGCAGACTTCTAGATGTCACCACTGCTAGGCTTAGGCTCGGCTACAAGTACCTCTGGGAATTTGTAACATCTGCTGATGTAGATTTGACTAAATGTAAACTGTCAGCAGAACTATTCGCATACTTTGCGTCATTATATAATGGAATGTGAAAAAATTGCGGAATTCAGAGATAACACCATCAATAGTGTCCAAGAAATGTGTAAGTACTTCATTCATAATGATGTGCTGCCTGAAATCTTAGCGAAGTATCCAAAATTTGCTCACTGTAAGTAATGCATGCACATAACTAAAGCTGCCGATATGGAGCAAGACTAGTAACTGTGTGACTCATCATTGATGTAAAGTGCCTTGTATAGTGACTGTTGTGAGCCTCTTGTTGATCACTTGTGACACAAAAGATTATTGATGTGTGTATTTGTGTGGGTGATTAAATATGTATGTGTATGTATATATGTATATGTATATATATATGTACATGTATGTATGAGAATGTGTGCATGTATATATAATATTAATAATTTTGTAACTAGCGTCAAAAAAGTTATTTGCTTAGCTAAACGAACTAGAGGGTTCAGTTCCTGAACCGATTATGTGCCTCTAATCCTTTACACCACCGCCCACGGGATGGGTGGGTATGGGGTACATAATAAAGAAAGAAATTGAATTGCCAATTGAGCTGTTTTAGCATTGAACTTACAATACATTCTTACTTTTTTTTATGCATAACCACTTGAAAACAAAACATGGTATGCCATAACTAGGCATTTAGCCTTTCCTTATATGTCGTATAATACACACGAACCAGCAGGAGAAAAAGTAAAATGTCTTTAACATTTTGGAAGGTTTGATATATTTATGTATTATAACACAATTAAATTATGAATGAGTTTACCAACAGTGATTAAGATGTAAAGTACTGTATAGGCATAATAGGCTATATCCTGAAATAAATAAATAAATAAATAAATAATATATATATATATATATATTAATATAATATATATAATTAGAATGAACAATATTCAACAGTAAGTAATCACAAAGAATATTTTGTAGCTTTACAATATTTAGGTTCCCATTCTTCACACAACCAGAGAAAACCATGAAAATATTCACAACACTCTTTACAGATAAGTTTTTTAGTACGTTTCTTTGCTACAAACCTGCTCTTGGTAAGAGATCTTTTTCTTCCGTAGTAATTTTGTCAATTTGTTTTAAATTAGGCACAATGTTCACAAAAATGTAGACACATACCAAGACTTTAAAAGACGAGATTTTGTCTGAAAAGACATATGGGAAAAAACATCATCGTTCATAAAGGTTACTCTCAACTCGGGGTTTTATCTACACAAGAAGTTGTATAGTGTCACAATCCTTAAAAAGACTTCCAAGTCAGTGTTCTAGTGTAAATTTTAACATTTTGACTAATTATTTAGTTCATAATTCAATATGAAATCTTTATTCTTTGGTAAATATATGTTTTAGTAATGGCAAATGAAGAATAGTTTATAATTTATGTAATGAGGTATAATTTCTTCCTTAATTTAGGTCAAATGAAACCAAGCAGCATTTGTATGCAACTATGGTTATACTGTAGCATAGGTATGTGCAACTTTATAAATAACAATTCATATACCCGGTACATACACAATATAGTGTATATTGTAATGATAAGCCAAAGCAAAGTTAAAAGAAATTAAAGAATAACTAAGTATGCAACAGAGAATTTTTTCTTACATGTGCTCAACTAAGCCAAGAATGTTTGTATAGCTTTCTTTTCTTTGAGAAATAGTTAAACAGACCAAAGTGATGTTTACTTATATTTAGCTTTCCAACTCTCTGCTGGTCCAAAAATTTAATTAATCATCATAAAAAGGCACAATGGCTGAAGAAAAACAAAAATTCTAAGACATTATTTAAAACAAATAGCAATACACTGTGTCAACATTATGGACACATTGTATCTAGTCTTATACAGGCACTGGTAGTTGTGTGTGCGTACTAATGCTTCCGTACTATAATGATCCCCACTTATCTTGAACTTTTTATTATTGCTCAAAGAAAATCAAGTTAGCATAACAAATGGCACAAATAGTTCACATGCATTTTATGTGAATGAGGCATAGAGGCCAAGTTTACTTTATGAACTACAGAAAAATTAATGAAAATAATTTTTTTTTTATAAAGATTATAGTGACTAGACATATAGTTACTATTGCTGATAAAAGCTTATGGCAGCATTATTTACAAGAGGAAGGCACATTCATCCACCAATATGGCAACTCATGTATTGTACAGTCATCTACAAAGTTACATGGTGACACATGTACTTTACATTTAATAACCAACTTAGGTGGTAAGTGTGGAAAACTACCTGAAAAATTTCATTGGAAAGCATTGGTCATTACGAGTCCTTCCAGTACTTTGTGGAAGTCTAACCAGTGATCCTCACACTTTTTCGGTTTTCTCTGGTTCAATGTCCCTGATGCTATAATTAAAATGACTAGATAAGCAAAATACTATTCTGAATGTTATAAAAAATTATTTTTTTTTTGACAGCTTGGCATACTAGCATGTGGTACTGCAAGGTGGCAAAGCTTGGCATACCAGCATGTGGTACTGCAAAGTGGCAAAGCTTGGCATACCAGCATGTGGTACTGCAAGGTGGCAAAGCTTGGCATACTAGCATGTGGTACTGCAAGGTGGCAAAGCTTGGCATACTAGCATGTGGTACTGCAAGGTGGCAAAGCTTGGCATACTAGCATGTGGTACTGCAAGGTGGCAAAGCTTGGCATACTAGCATGTGGTACTGCAAGGTGGCAAAGCTTGGCATACTCGCATGTGGTACTGCAAGGTGGCAAAGCTTGGCATACTAGCATGTGGTACTGCGAGGTGGCAAAGCTTGGCATACAGCATGTGGTACTGTAAGGTGGCAACAGCTTGGCATACTAGCATGTGGTACTGCAAGGTGGCAAAGCTTGGCATACCAGCATGTGGTACTGCAAAGTGGCAAAGCTTGGCACACCAGCATGTGGTACTGCAAGGTGGCAAAGCTTGGCATACTAGCATGTGGTACTGCAAGATGGTAAAGCTTGGCATACTCTAGGTGGTACTGCAAGGTGGCAAAGCTTGGCATACTCGCATGTGGTACTGCAAGGTGGCAAAGCCCCATATACAAACCTTTAGTACTGGACTACATGATGGAAAAATTATAATAGTATTACTCTAATCGGTATTAACTGGCTAAAACTAATACTATACTAAACTAGTACTATACTCATGTACAGTACTAGTACCCTCACTTGAGAGAGGGGGGGGGAGAGGGAGAGAAGAGAGAGGGGAGAGAGAGAGGGAGAGAGAGAGAGGGAGAGAGAGAGGGAGAGAGAGAGAGGGAGAGAGAGAGAGAGGAGAGATGCGAGAGAGGAGAGAGAGGAGAGAGACGATGAGAGAGAGAGAGCGAGAGAGGAGGAGAGAGAGAGAGAGAGAGAGGGGGAGAGATAGAGAGAGAGGGGGAGAGGGGGGGATGCACACACACTGATTGACTGAAGATTACCGATACTGACTGATTGAGAGACTGAGATTACCTATACTCTAATACAAATACTGTTAATTTCTTACCTTCTCTCAGCATGATTAAATAATTGTTGAACACAAATAATAAGGCAAGAAACATATCAATATAATTCATGTCTCTATATTTGTAACCTTACTGAGCCTGTATTTCTTTAAAAATACCTTGTGTAAATACACATCAGATACCAACACTTACTGCATAGTGCATATTGTATCTGAAATACAGACTGGGGAGCTTTGTTTTATTTAGCTCGAGTCAATCTTCAAAATTCTGAGGTAAGTATATTTGTAAGTTTTTATATATCTACTAAATGATTTTGTTACAGTACTTACAAATTCCCTGAATTTGTGATAATGTAATAACCATCCCATTAAACCTATACCCGCTGGTGGTTTTACAACTCTACCCACACATTCGTCTAAGTGGTTTAGCTCTACCTACATACTCGGCCAAGTCGTTTTGTTGCTCTACCCACATATTTAGCCTACCTTTAGGTTTTGTAACTCCACCCACATATCTTGCAAAGTAGTTTCATAACTTGCATATCCAGCTGGAGCTTTCATAACTCCACCCACATATTTTAATACAGAATTACCACACCATATAATTATGGTTCCATGTTATGATTACTATGTATTTTCTTTGCTTTTTGGAGTTGATGTGAATATCTTTGGTGACTGGGGCTTTAGCTTTATGTCTACGTGCACGTGCTTATGCTTGGAGTGCCATCAACATCAGTGATAAAGCTGACTTCTCCAGACCCTGACGGCACTGCAATGACCTGTAAGAATTAGGTTAGAGTAAATACTTTTCACTCTTAATAGATATTGATGAAAGTAAAATTTAAACATAAACAAGAAATTTTCAAAATAATAATAATAACTTCTTGTTAATAATCTTCCTTATAA
>WNGS01165523.1:23091769-23140022 GCA_020271785.1 Procambarus virginalis | reverse complement strand
GTATCTGTGTCTGGCCTCCTGTTTCCACTGCCTAGTTTCATTACTGTACTTTGCATTTACTCGGGTTGAACTTCAACAGCCATTTGTTGGACCATTCACTCAGTCAGTCTGTCTAGGTCGTCTTGTAGCCTCCTACTATCGTCCTCAGTTTCAATCCTCCTCATAATTTTTGCATCATCGGCAATCATTGAGAGAAACGATTCTATACCCTCTGGGAGATCATTTACATATATCAGAAACAGTATAGGTCCAAGGACCTGACCCCTGCGGGACTCACTCGTAACGTCTCGCCAATCTGAGACCTCACCCCTCACACTGACTCTTTGTCTCCTGTTGGTTAGGTACTCCTGTATCCAACGGAGTACCTTCCCTTTCACTCCAGCCTGCATCTCCAGCTTTTTCACTAGCCTCTTGTGTGGCATTGTATCAAAGGCTTTCTGACAATCCAAAAATTATGCAGTCTGCCCACCCTTCTCTTTCTTGCCTTATTTTTGTAGCATGGTCGTAGAATTCAAGTAACCCTGTGAGGCAGGACCTGCCATCCCTGAACCCATGTTGATGCTGTGTTACAAAGTTCCTTCGCTCAAGATGTTCCAATAGCTTTCTTCGCACAATCTTCTCCATCAGCTTGCATGGTATGCAGGTTAGGGACACTGGCCTGTAATTCAGTGCCTCCTGTCTAACTCCCTAACTTTCTTGTATAGGTCAGGACACAGTGAAGCGCTTTCCACATTTGGCATCTCTGCCTGTGCCGAGAGTATATACTATGGAAGGTACGGGCCACAGATTGCTTCTCGCTCAGTTGTCAACTTAGCTATCCAGGAGCCCTGATCAAGAGAATCCAGTCTCATGTGTGTGTGTGTGTGTGTGTGTGGTGTGTGTGTGGTGTGTGTGTGTGTGTGTGTGTGTGGTGTGTGTGTGTGTGTGTATGTGTGTTGCTATGGCTGTGAGGCGGTGAAAGCCATTTATATGTTTGCTTGTTCTCTAACTTTCACAGTAGCTATTGTATAAAATTGGCTGAAATTCGGTAGAAAAAATAGTGTTATTTTAAGCTACTTGTGAATCTTCTACGAACTCCTTCAGACCAGAGAATAAGTCAAAAAATTACAATTATGACCTGTTCCTGGCTGGTTCATATGGGCTCAGATTAATGTTAGAAATGTATTTTGAGACACAAGAGCAGCTCCCCATCTTCATATATTTTACCACAGTTTCTGGAAAGCCATTCTGAAGGAGTCTCCCTCCTTGTATATAATTAATATTATGTTATTATTGCAATCGTAGGTTAGAGATTTACATGAATTGTAAATCATGTTTGGTGTCTATAAATAGGAGCTGCGTGGCACAGGCCAATGGGTTTTCTGCCGTTTTATTTTCCTAATGGTAAAAAAAAAGTGTAGTGTAGGTATGGAGAGTCATGAAGGTAGTTTACCTATTAATGCCTATGCTGGAGAAATACGATAATATCTAGACCTAAGGGACAAGCACTTAAATATAATTGAAACTTAGAGCTGAATATCCTAACTGGCTCATGTTCCGGGCCCAAGGTTCAGTTCCCCGATAAGACCCACGATAAAAGTTTGAGATATCTGAAAAGTCCGTGAAGCGAGATCTAACTCCTGGGCTCCATCTTCTGGCTATTGGAAAATGAATATGGCTGCTCGGGATTAGTATGGCACCGTTGCTTGCTCGAGTGAGAATGGCACCGTTGCCAGTTCGAGTATGGCACCGTTGCCTGCTCGAGTGAATATGGCACCGTTACCTGTTCGAGTGAATATGGCATCGTGGTCGTGATCTTTACCACTGGCAATAATGAGGACGCTCCAAGGAGTGCCATATTTAAGTCTAAAATTCTCTTTGTGATTCCATGCGTCGTCTTCAGTATCATCTTCTGCTTGACCGTTGCAACCGTTAATTGTTGCATTAGTTAAATGTTGCAACAGTTGGCGGTTTCATCATTTGATTGTTGCATCAGATGACGGCTACGTCATATATGACAGTTGCAACAATTGGCTTCTGCACTAGTTGATTGTTGCATTAGTTGACTGTGGGAGCTGTTGATTGTTGCATCAGTTAACTGTTGCAGTAGTTGACTGTTGCAAGATTGGATTGTTGGAGTAGCTGATTGCGGCAGCCGTTGATTATCGCAATAATTGACTGTTGCAAGAGTGGATTATTGCAGTATTTGAGTGTTGCAACAGAGGATTGTTGCAGGAGTTGAGTGTTGATTCATTTTACTATTGCAATAGAGGATTGTTGCAGGAGTTGAGTGTTGATTCATTTTACTAATGTAATAGAGGACTGTTGATTAATTTTACAATTGCAATAGTTAATTGTTGTAATAATTGATTGTGTAAAAATGCTGCTTCAGCAAATGACTGTTGCACTTAACTGTTGACTGGTGGACTGTTGCCCCAGTTAAATGAAACAGTTTTGTTGTAGGAGTTTATTGATTCAGTAACTGATGGATGTATCATGTATTTATGGAACTGCTGATTATTTTATTTATTTCGTTAGCAATATATTTATTTATGCAACCTTTTTTTTTTGGTAACCATATTACATGTTTTTATCCAATAAAATAAGAGGATTTGAATAGGATGATCGAACAGCTATGGTCTCTGTTAAAGCCGCGGTGTCCCTTCTCTATGTCTGCCTGTACACACACACACACACACACACACACACACACACACACACACACACACACACACACACACACACACACACACACACACACACACGCACACATTCACACACACACACTGTACACCAGTTGATTGACAGTTGAGAGGCGGGACCAAAGAGCCAAAGCTCAATCCCCCGCAAGCACAATTACGTGAGTACACACACACACACACACACACACACACACACACACACACACACACACACACACACACACACACACACACACACACACACATGACGGTTGAGAGGCGGGACCAAAGAGCCAGAGCTCAACCCCCGCAAGCACAACTAGGTGAGTACACACACACACATTTGATTTTTTGCGTGTGTTAGAAATATTTTTAGTAGACATAATAGAGGAAAAAATAGGTTGGTTAGAAAGGCGGGGTCCAAGAGCTAGTAGCTCGATTCTGCAAGGACAAATAGTAAATACACACACATGACCTCGCGGCCGAGCGAACAACGCTCGGGGTTCGTAGTCCTTAGGGACGAGGTTCGATTCCTGGTCGAGGAAGAAACAAATGGCCAAAGTTTCTTTCAACTGATGCACCTGTTCACCTAAAAGAAAACATAAACCTGGGAATTAGCTACCAATGGCTGCATATCCTCGATATGTGTTTATGTGTTATAAATATATGTAGTAGATATGATAGAGGTCGGGAGTCAGTATATAAGACAACCAACAGTTAGAAAGGCGGGGTCCAAGAGCTAACAGCTCGACACAGGCACAAATACACACACACACACACTGTCACTCTCGTGCACAAGAATTCATATGATAGACTCGGTAGATCTCAACTACAGCGGGGCCTCGAGCTGGAGCTCAACCCCATGCAAACGCATCTGTATATCCCTAGTTAGGTGTGTAGAGGTAGGTGAGTACACGCACGCACACACACACACACACACACACACACACACACACACACACACACACACACACACACACACGCACACATTCACACACACACACTGTACACCAGTTGATTGACAGTGAGAGGCGGGACCAAAGAGCCAAAGCTCAACCCCCGCAAGCACAATTAGGTGAGTACACACACACACACACACACACACACACACACACACACACACACACACACACACACACACACACACACACACACACGCACACACACACACACACACACACACACACACACACACGCACACACGCACACACACGCGCACGCACCCACATTACTGAGAATGGAGCGCCCCCTGTCCGCTTGCACACTCGCACTACTACTTTAAAAAATCATTAATTGTTTGAGCAAGATGTGTAAGGTATCATTTGTTCTTTGCAACCACAGCACATTTTTTTCCAGTAGCTTTCTTTGAGCAAAAAAAAAAATTACATCTAAAGAAAGTTTATTCAGTAGCTTTCTTAAAACAACAACTTTGCATTTTAAATATTTGTAATGTTGTATAATCATCATATACTGTGTTTTGATGGTGGGTGTCATACTTTCCTGTATTTTCACAATGTTTTAATAGAATTTAAACTGGTTCGTTAACGAGTATAAAACAGAACAGCCATTAATGAATTTGCAAATACACTTATAGCATTTCCAGGTGTTGTAGAAGGTGCTAAAGGAGCTTGACCATGTTATAATTCCAACATTTTGATTAACAGTGGCGAGGGCTGACAGTCACTGCCAGTCAGATTTTTGCCGATGCCGACTGCGTTCACTGGAAATACGGTCGTATAGAAGTCATAGTGTGCGACTGTCAGCCCTGGCGACTGGAGCACTGACTGTTGCAGAGCTTAGCGAGCTGTGTGGCGGGGCTGACCTCCCTACCTGTCCCTTCCCACCTTCCCTGTAGGTAGAGCGGCGCGCACTGACGCCCAATTGACAGGCTTGTGTTTCAGGCTTCTCTCCAGGGCCGGGCTCAGGCCGAGCAGATCCGGGCCCCACTAGGGAGGGAGATAAATATCGCGGGCCTGTGTCGCCCGCGTCCTCCATGGCCTCCACCTTAGCATCCTCCGTGTTGGGCGGCTCCTACGTGGAGGTGCGGCGAGCGGAACGCAGCATCAGACGCAAGCGGCAGAACAGCGAGGGAGACTCGCTGGTGTGGGAACGACATCGTGGCTGCGAGAGCGAGAGTGAAATGGTCTCATCTACGTCTTCTTTACGAATAAACCAGCGCCGCGGTTCTGAGGGCAGCGACGTGGAAGAGGTTAAAAAAGGGGTGTTCATGCAGCTCTTGGAGAAGGTACGCCTACGCGACGAAAAAAAGAGGCATGACTATGAGAGTGACGTCGACGAAGGTCGGGCGTCGTCCAGAGAGCGCGGCGCCGTTGGTCGGGTGGTGCACCGACTCTCTCGGACTAAGGCCATGCCTGACCATCACCCTGACCGCTTCCTTGACCTCGCGGCCGCCGCTTTTGATGCCTCGGCAGTTCCTGAGAGGCCCAAGTCTGCCTGTGATAACACACTATTACGTGCAGCTGCCAAATTGTACTCTGGGATCGGTTCGGTTCGAGGTATCAGTTCTGAACCTGAACCCAACCATGGCACTAGTGCTGAGCGCCTGGACGAGAGCCAAGTGCGTGCGGTGGCCGCGGCCTGCCGTTCCCGGGAGAGTTCTCTTGGACGAGCGCGGTCAGCGGAACGCGAAGCAGGCATCCGGACTCCCAAAGCCGTGGCAGTGCCCCAGGTGCCTCAGGGGGGTCAAGGTAAGCCAGGGGAATTTAACTTAGGGGAAGTAAAAGCCATCGTTCACGCTGAGCAACTGGGGGCACCCAGTCGCAAATCTCCTGGCCGTAAAGACATTGAGACTATATACGCTGTGGCCACTGTCCCCCGCAAGACCACATCCAAGAAAGAAAACATCTATGAAAATGTCCCGTTATCGACTGAAGTGACTTTGAGCAGGACTTACCGGGACGACCTGCACTCCAGGCCAGTATTCAAGAAACAGAACTCTCTAGACGCTCTGCCGTCGGACGCCGGCAGGGGCGGTGGGACGCGGAAGAGCGAGGGTGGCAGCAGACACGGCACCCTGAGGAAAGCAGACAGCTTCGAGGGTCATGAGGAAGCAGTGAAGACCCTAGTAGCTGCTGTTCAGGAAACGAGAATATTAAGACGAAAGAAGACTAAATGATCTTCATTTATAGACTTAATTTTTAAAAAGACGTGTTTTTACGAGCATTTTCAGTCTTGTCATTGCCTGCAACTGAGAAAACTATACCCTTGTTTCTTCTTTCCAATCCATGTTAAGTGCTGGAAAAATAAAAATGGTGGCGTGCATAACGTGTGATTCTAAAAGAAAGCTAGAACAGAAAATGCATATAAGCTTAAACCAATGCAACAGGCTCCGAAAAGAGGGCATACGCTTGTGAAATCGAACATTACCAAAGATTCTGTGCTGGTTTATAAAAAAGTGTTAAGTGTTGTGATGATAGAACTGAGTAATTCCAAAGTGTTTGCCCATTGTGAAGTACGAGGATGTCTCAGCAGTGTTGCCAGTGTAGCGTCCCATCGCAGTGGGAAAAGACTATTGAATCACGAGGGTCTCGAGCAGTAACCAAGAGTGGTAACAGTGGACCGTCAGTTTGTCTCCATTGCGGGTCAGAGTAGCTGGCGGTATGTACCACAAAATGGTTAACGGTACGTAGTTTATCACAGACAAGAATCTAACTGGTGGCACGTACAAGGTGGTCCGGCTAATGGTGTATACCTTCAGGTAGACAAGCATCTGAAAGATGGTATGGACCACAAGGTGGTCTTGTGTCTAGCTGGCAGAACTCTCCACAAGTTAATACAGTGTTGTCTCAATACATTAGTGAAAAGGAAAATAAAAATACATAGTTTCAAATAATAATTGTGCATAATGGAGTACCAAGGTTGTGTCGAGACGCAACCTCAAAAGAGGCTCTGTGGTCGTGACCGTTAATGGCGGGTGAAGTGTGCTGACGTCACTTGTGAGAGAGGTCGTGCTAGATCACTACCAGGTGCTCTACTAGCCAGCAACAAACACATTATATTATATACTTTGTTCATGAAAGATGATAAGAGTGTTCTCAAGACAGTCTTTTATACATATGAAGAAAAAACAAGTTATGTCAACCGTTATTTCACCCCCCACCCCCAAACAAAATTATCATAACAAGCCAATTTTCAAATTTTTAGGAGATATGATTGCCGGCTTTCTCGTAGGTGCTCATTCAGTACTGTGTACATGATTTTCAGAATGGAGTTCATTGCAAATACATTGGTTAACCTCCTTCATAGAAGTCAAGACTCAGTATTTAGTAAAAGTAGTGCGGTAATAAGGGCCCCCCCCCATGTTTGTCATATTTATGTTCATCAGTGGGAGGCGGTGAACGTTCAGTTTGCCATTACATTTAATCAAAAGCTAGATTACTTTAGGGCGCTACAGGGCTACAGATCAAATTAAATATTTCAGAGACAAAAGCAGTCGAATCAAAAATGAGGAAGACCTAGTGCTAGAGGTCTCGAACCAAAAAATATTGTAGGTTTTACCCAGATTTCTGATGTGAATTGACTGTAGGTACTCATTTTCCTGCACGCGAGGTACTATAATTGTCCGGATTTTCCGCATCTGCCGCGTCTCTGCTCATATATTTTGTTTCACTACTCTATGGATAGTTACATTCTAGTTACACTACTTTCTCTCTCTCTCTCTCTCTCTCTCTCTCTCTCTCTCTCTCTCTCTCTCTCTCTCTCTCTCTCTCTCTCTCTCTCTCTCTCTCTCTCTCTCTCTCTCATACACACACACATGCTCTAGGGTACACTCATTATCTTTAGTTTTTAAGGTGTTGCATTGGCCTCCGATATCGTCTAATTTTAATAGTTTTATAATAACTAGTACTAGAGAAGTGTCGCTGATACAATGTGTTGACTACGAATCACTGTCAGCCAAACATTTTTATATTAGTACACGCGGTCCGTTGAAGATAAACGCCCATATATATATATATATATATATATATATATATATATATATATATATATATATATATATATATATATATATATATATATATATATATATATATATATATATATATATATATATATATATATATATATATATATATATATATATATATATATATATATATAATGTATGGTATGTAATATTGCACTTGATAGCCAGTGTCGTAACGAATTTCTTTAAATGAAAGTATTTTCGAAAATGTTATATTGTGTATTGACAAATATTTACATTTTGATATACACGATAAAGATTTGTTTTTATATTTAACCAAAACTAACTTAGCAGGCTGGCCTAACCCAAATATGCCAGCCCGTCCTCATGAAATGATAGTACTTATAGCCACTATTTGGTCAAAAGTTGCAATGTTTAAGAAAGGACCACCAGTAAGCCACATTTTGTACAATTAATTTTATAGTCTGGAAAACTAGAAACCAAACTTAAATATTTCTAGGCTTAGTGTATCAGATATATGTATTATATTAGGCTAAGGTACCTGGTCATCCAGGCTGTGAGTCATACGTCAGGCTGCGAGCAGCCGCGTCCAATAGCCTGGTTGACCAGTCAGCAACGATGAGGCCTGGTCGAGGACCGGGCCGCGGGGACGCTAAGCCTCGAAATCATCGCAAGGTAACCGCAAGGTAAGGTAGTGTGTATTATGTCAAGGATTTGCTAGGACATGTTCGGTTAGGCTAGATCTTATATTTATGTTACGGTTAAAAAAGAGTCTGTTTTGTCCAAATTCAGTAACACAAAAGTCAACTTTCTGGCCGTCCGTCACTACATATTGGTACAGAACTTTCCACCAAATAATTACTGTAAGTATGTTCTTTTAAAGAGGATTGGCTGATATATGCCTGCGTTACAAAACTTTAGCAAGCGTAGGGAAAACTGGACCCCTAGTAAGTTACTGTAATTGATATTGTCAATATAATATTTCATTGAAATTTGACATTTGTTTGCAGAGGTGTGAGGACATAATAATGCGTATATATATATATATATATATATATATATATATATATATATATATATATATATATATATATATATATATATATATATATATATATATGGTAGCAGTCTTTCTTGTAAATATATGTTGTTGAATATGACCGAAGGGATACGATTAATGATTCTAACACGAGTCTTTTCAATATTTCTTATGTTTTTCTTCACTGTCGAGGGAAGTTTAAAAATTAACTCTCCAAAGTTCATTTTCACACCTTATTATAATTTTATTTTAGACCATAAAAAGTGTGAAAATTAATTTTGGTGAGTTAATTTTTCAACTTCCCTCGACAGTGAAGAAAAACAGAAGAAATAATGAGAAGATTCGTGTTAGAATCATTAATCTTAACCCTTCGGTCATATTCAACAACATATGTTAACAAGAAAGATAGAATCACATCGCTGGGCCTAGTGGACAGTTTTACCTAATCTTTTATTTTATTATCTTACATCTCTGCATAAATTTGTATCCACTTAAAGAGATTAACATTATATTTAGTAGATTAATTACTAATTTGATTAAGGATAGTATTACGTTAGCTGGAGTGTAGGAATTATGAGCATACTCAGGTTAGGTCAGGTTGCTTTGTTAGTTTGTCTTAGTTTAAATAAATTTCCTTATCATATATATTAAACAGGACAAATCTGTCATTCCAAAAGTAAGCATTTTAGAAAAAATGACTTATTAGGAAATGTTATTTTCTAGACATCCCTGGCTATTAACAAGAATTATATATATATATATATATATATATATATATATATATATATATATATATATATATATATATATATATATATATATAAATTTTGGTCCTATATGTTAAACTATACTGATCTAGGTCATGTTATATGGAGATAGACAGCATGTTCCCCTTTATGTAGGCAAAGTAATTCTAGGTCCCTAGCATTTAATTATATGGCATTTAGGGTTATCTATACTATACAGAATTTTGTAAAAAAAAATAATAATAATATTGAATAAGGTTAGGAGTTTGCTTCTTTAAAGACCTGTTGAGTGGGAGCTACAAGTATCTTGTTGGGCTCCCACACGTTATCTTAATACATTGTCTTTGTTGATATATTTACAACTAGAGAACAACAAAAATTATTTGTTGGTTTAAAAAGCATCGATGGCACTCTTTGTCTAGAGTCCAAGGTCTAAAACCATTTATTAATTGTTGATGCACAAGCAGTAACTACTTTGTTGAAGCTCAAACATGCAAGTATCTTGCCTTTGATGATATTATTTTTGTAGGCAACCAAGCATTATCTTTGTTGATGATACTGGAATGTCCTCACTTCTATCTTGACTGATTTGTTATTTGTTCAAACTGTGGCGGGCACATGTTAGTCCAGCGTGTCCCCCGCCTTTGACATAGAGGAGGCTCTCTCTTCTGCCATTCCATACCATATTCCTCGCTACTTTTAATTGGGAATTTAGTTATTAAATTCCGTGTAAACTATGACAAATGCTAGGCCTCTCGTGCCTCCAGCCTGAGACAATCATATTCAACTTCTTACGTCTGGCGACGACACCGTTTGCTGCCCCACCGTCATGCCTAACTTGTCTTATGCTACTTGATTGTTCATGCCTCCCACATCATGCCTTCTTCAATCTGTTTTCGAGAAAACTACATATACCTGGTAAATTTCACTATATAGTATGCAGAAACTCAGATGAAAGTGTATAAATTATTGTCCAGTCGGAATTGTATCGCCTGACCTCCAGAACTGTTTAAACTGCTATCTTGGTATATTTACATTGCCTAAAATGTTATTCATACAAGTTACATATAACTAACTTTACCTTGTTAATTTGACGAGTTTACAGATTTATGATACTCGGATTGGCAGGACTAAATTTTTGCCGTAATTTTTATTTACTTTAAATGCTGAAAATGGTATAACATGATGTCTTATGCATATATTGGTTTACTACTGATGTGGGATTACAGCTCGTCCTCATAAACAATGGCCAAATGACCGTTAATCCAGCCTCGAAACCCTCATATTTTTTTATGAAAAACACTTTGCAAACTGTTCACACAACCGGTCAACTGGGGAGCCGGTCGGCCGAGCGGACAGCGCACTGGACTTGTGATCCTGTGCTCCCGGGTTCGATCCCGGGCGCCGGAGAAAAACAATGGGCTGAGTTTCTTTCACCCTATGCCCCTGTTACCTAGCAGTAAAATAGGTACCTGGGTGTTAGTCAGCTGTCACGGGCACCTTCCTGGGGGTAGAGGCCTGGTCAGGGACCGGGCCGCGGGGACACTAAAGCCCCGAAATCATCTCAAGATAACCTCAGGATATAACCTCTCCTCGGGCCAGGCTCGTTAAAGCGGCAGCCGTCCCCAAGACTCGTTCATAAATTTTAACGTACTGTGTATTAAAAATATATATGTTTATTCTCATATATAAATTAATATTACTATACATTAAATTTCTGTGCATAATCAGGCCTAGGATGGGTTAGGTTAGGTGTTTAGTCTCTATTGGTGATTATTTGTATTTGAAGTCCGTGGGTTGCGCTTCAAACAAAGGACGTGAGCGAAGCACTGTTCGAGAAATTTGAACTTTCCTCGAACAGTGCTTCACTTCGCTTCGAAACTCAGTAAATGCTTTGCCCAAGTATTACATACACAAATTACTACCAACAGACTCTAAACTCCTGACTGAACCTATCCTTGGCCTACCTGCACACAAGATTGTAATATACCTTAATATTAATTTACGTTCAAGATTTTTTTCACATTACTTTAAAATTTAAGAATGTGTCTTTGGGGTCAGCCGCAGCCTGGTCGAGCGTAGCATAAGAATGGGTTAGAAGGTTGGCTCCGGGAAATGATCATCGAGAAATGAGATTACACTGTAAGCTGCACTGAAACACATGTAACGGAAGCATACTCGCGACCGACCACCAGAGATGCAGGAATGACTTTCGATAACCAGAAATAAAATGAAATGGATATGGATATTCTCCTTGCTCTGCACTTTGAAGCTCGCTTGACAAGTGTCCATAGCACCTTAACGCTGATAATTTATTGTTTNTGAGTTTAGTTTTGAAATCGTGCTTTGTAGCCTCAGTGCTGAATCTCTAATGCCATATAAAATATAAAATCTCGGCACAACCATCAATAATTTATATAATAATATAGACAATGATCTCAGTCATTGCTATTTTTCATGTTGTTTCTATTCCTGACACGTCTACTGTTAGCATGAAAGATTTAACGGCTATTTTCAGTTTGTTTTATTATTCAAGTACGTTTATCGAGACAATAATATACATCTCAAAAGGATAGAGTAGCTTAGGCTATTTCTACCCTCCATGTTCTATTGTTATCTGCATATATAACCTTGGTCATCTTAATGACCAAGGTTAATGATTCCCTTGGTCTCTTAATGACCAAGGTTATGATTCCCTGGTCATCTTAATGACCTAATGTGACCATACTTCTTGACCATATTCTCCTCATGATCTTAAGGTAATAGTCAAACCCTGTGTGTTTGATCCTAATGTTTACCTGGTTGATACCTGGTTGATGGGATTCTGGGTGTTCTTCTACTCCCAAGCCCGGCCCGAGGCCAGGCTTGACTTGTGAGAGTTTGGTCCACCAGGCTGTTGCTTGGAGCGGCCCGCAGGCCCACATACCCACCACAGCCCGGGTGGTCGGCACTCCTTGGAGGAATAAATCTAGTTTCCTCTTAAAAATGTCCACGGTTGTTCCGGCAATATTTCTTATGCTTGCTGGGAGGGTGTTGAACAACCGTGGACCTCTGATGTTTATACAGTGTTCTCTGATTGTGCCTATGGCACCTCTGCTCTTCACTGATTCAATTCTGCATTTTCTTTCATATCGTTCACTCCAATACGTTGTTATTTTACTGTGCAGATTTGGTACTTGGCCCTCCAGTATCTTCCAGGTGTATATTATTTGATATCTCTCTCGTCTTCTTTCTAGTGAGTACATTTGGAGGTACATTACATTACCTCCAATACACTCTACCTGTGCCTTTTAATGACCTGACCCCACCAGTACCTCTCAATGACTTGACCTTACTTGTCACTCTTAACGACTTGACCCCTACCTGTGCGTCTCTGTGACCTGACCCTACCTGTGCGTCTCTGTGACCTGACCCTACCTGTGCCCGCAAGCGACCGGCATTGACCTGAGCCTCCCTCCCATTCATTACCAGGTGAATGACGTGGCCAGCCTTCGGGACGAAAACAAAAGACTGATGATCATTGCTCAGCAACTGGAACCTTACATCCGCTCCATCACCGCCCTCATGGAGAGAATATCTCCTAAGCTTCAGGTGAGACTTTGTAGCTGCTGGTCAGACTTTCCTCCAAGTGAGACTTTCCTCCTCGAGGTGAAGCTTTCTTTCCATGGTTGAGAATTTATATCTCCAGATTCACATGTCTAAGAGGCAATTCCCATCTCTGAATGAGAAACCTCATTATCACACGGTAAAAATTACCATATCCAGGTGAGAATTGTCATATCAAGGTGAGAATTGTCATATCAAGGTGAGAATTGTCATATCCAGGTGAGAATTATTATATCTAAGTGTGAATTGCCATATCCAGATGAGAATTGCCATAGCCAGGTGAGAATTGCCATAGTCAGGTAAGAATTTAAATATCCAGATGAGAATTTCTATACCTAAGCAAAAATTTATATTGACAGGTGAGAAATCCCACCAGACCTCCGGGTGATGGGAACATGTGACTCTTGGTAGGCATTATTTTCTTCAAATGGTAATGTGTTTCTCTCAGCGATAACGTTTACCAAATTCCAAGGAAAGTAATGTTGACCAGACCACACACTAGATGGTGAAAGGACGACAACGTTTCGGTCCGTCCTGGACCATTCTCAAGTCAACATCACAATCGACTTGAGAATGGTCCAGGACGGACCGAAACGTCGTCGTCCCTTCACCATCTAGTGTGTGGTCTGGTCAACATACTTTAGCCACGTTATTGTGACTCTTCGCCTGCAAAGTAATGTTATTGTTGAAGCTGTTGTTGTTACTTGGATTAAGTGATATTTGCCAATACGCTGAGATAGTTTTGAGACAATGCGTAGTCTCCCCATCTAGTCACTACTGTGCTCCTAGCTTGCTACTAGCTCTCCCACTTTGTCACTAGCATGTTCATTCAATCACTAGCACGACCGCTAGTGGCTAAGTGGGAGTATTATCCGGTAACACTTCAATGTAGCTGTTGATAACCCGCCTTATCGTCCCCGAGCCTTCCGGACCCAAACACACTCCCATTACTAACCCCCTTAAACACCTCTATCCACCCCACACACCCCCACACACACCCTATCCTTACAACACCCACCACAGTCCACTTACACAACATCACGCACCAGAGTCCCCTCACACTCACACAACCCTCACAACATCACGCACCAGAGTCCCCCACACTCACGCACCAGAGTCCCCTCACACTCACACAACCCTCACAACATCACGCACCAGAGTCCCCCACACTCACGCACCAGAGTCCCTCACACTCACACAACCCTCACAACATCACACACCAGAGTCCCCCACACTCACGCACCAGAGTCCCCTCACACTCACACAACCCTCATACCCCCTCTTCCCCCTCTTCACCCCACCAGTGGCCTGACAATGTGCGTGTGTTCGACAGGTGCCCCAGAGTCAAGCCGCGTCGACGGCGTCTGTGGTGGACTCCAGCGAGAACATAATGCAACAGATCCTGGACCAGATCAGCGCCTGCAAGCCTGAGCAGCAGCAGAGGTGAACCTTCTCTCTAACCTTCACCGTTTGTTTGGATTGGGAGGCAATTCTTTCTTCCCCTGGCTTTGGGGACAGTTTATTAGCTATAGGGGTTTTTGATGGCGAATGTTCGAGGGGGTTTGTTTCTCCCTTTTTGTCTCTGTCTCCTTTCTTATCTCTGTTCTATCTTCCTTATCTTTTCTCTTTCTTGCTTACAACATATGTTCGGTAACTTTATTTTCTATGGAGGATAATTTGATTGGCTGAATCATTAGTAAACAGCAATTTTCTTGTTTTTGTATACCCTATTTAAGGGTATTTTACTTATTTTTATCATAGTCGTAGTAGGCATCCATCAGTCTCAGGAGACTATGGAGTTGCGCTCTGGTTGTCGGTCTGGAGTGGCCTCACCAGGGCGCAAAGCCCGGGTAGGTTGATACGGGGGAGAA
Source organism: Procambarus virginalis (assembly GCA_020271785.1). Classification (NCBI taxonomy): domain Eukaryota; kingdom Metazoa; phylum Arthropoda; class Malacostraca; order Decapoda; family Cambaridae; genus Procambarus; species Procambarus virginalis. The sequence continues at coordinate 23,125,152 of WNGS01165523.1, read as the reverse complement.
GCTGTTACCCAGGCAGCAGGTCCCCCCCTCCTCTCCACGGCGCTCAAAGTCTCCAATGGAAAGGCATACGCCAATACGATTGGTTCCAGCGCCGTCGCAGGAACTGTGAACTGGAACTTTACCAACGCCTGTTTTATCAGGGGGGGAATCATTATCTTCACTACTACTTTACAGACACCTGTTACTAAACATTTGTACATCAAGGAACAGTTGTCTAGGTATTATGCTTGAGGGGGGGGGGACTGCTTGCCACGATTGGCTTCTTGGAAACATTTTCTATATTTGTTTTGAAAAGACCTGAAGAGGAGAACTATATTCTTGAGAACACCTGAACCTTTAAAGAGATCTGTACTCTTGAAAACACATAGGAATGTTCTGTACGCCAGAAAACATCTTCAGAAAGAACTACACTCTCGATAACATCTTCAGAAAGAACTACACACTCGATAGCATCTTCAGAAAGAACTACACTCTCGAAAACATCTTCAGAAAGAACTACACTCTCGATAACATCTTCAGAAAGAACTACACTCTCCATAACATCTTCAGAAAGAACACACTCACAAGAACATCTCACAGAATAACTGTTCCTTAAGACTACCTGTCATAACTTCTCTTAACAACAAGCGGGGAGGTTAATACTCTTACTTAAAAAACAGAACCATATGCCCACGCTAGATAACACTGACGCTATCAAAGCATCTTTACAAGACGTATGCTTTAATAAAAACATCTGTTAAGGAAGAAACAAATCTAAGAACCCTTAACAAAGTGGATGGCGAGGGGATCGAATCAGCGTCCTAGGTGTCACCCCAGACGCACGCCTTAACCCATAGACATCGACGTTGACCAGACCACACACTAGAAGGTGAGGGACGACGACGTTTCGGTCCGTCCTGGACCATTCTCAAGTCGATTGAGATTGGATCGTTGTCTTGGATCTCCTAGACAACGATGTACTAAAAGTTACACAACCTATAGTCTGCCCGACTCAATATATCACGTAATTGTGATTTCATTCTATAGATAATCTCTTATCACTCATAGGGAGAATATACTCTTGATAGGGCACCATATATACCCCTAGGAAACACGTTTTTTTTTTTGGAGGGGAGGTAAATAGGTTTTACATAGGTAACCTATCCCTAAATGCTAGTAAGTCACCTGTTCAGTGTGAATATCAATTGCATCTTCAACAAGAATCAAGATCAATGTGCTTTCGTCACCAACGCTATATTAAGAATACAACATTTGGTTCATCATTTATAATGTTAGAAACCTCTGTGTTGGGATCTCTCATGCCATTAGAAGCCCATGTATAGATATCTGTTATACCTTTCCAAGCCTCGGTATAAGATCTCTTACACCACTAGAAATATATATACTCGGATCTACTATACCTCTGGGAATCTTTTTATGGGGATCTTATTTTCATTTGGAAACCTCTGTATTGGGATCTCCTACACCCTTGGAAACCCTGTATTGAGATCTCCTACACCCTTGGAAACCCCTGTATTGGGATCTCCTACACCCTTGGAAACCCCTGAATTGGGATCTCCTACACCCTTGGAAACCCCTGTAATGGGATCTCCTACACCCTTGGAAACCCCTGTATTGGGCTCTCCTACACCCTTGGAAACCCCTGTATTGGGATCTCCTACACCCTTGGAAACCCCTGTATTGGGATCTCCTACACCCTTGGAAACCCCTGTATTGGGATCTCCTACACCCTTGGAAACCCCTGAATTGGGATCTCCTACACCCTTGGAAACCCCTGTAATGAGATCTCCTACACCCTTGGAAACCCCTATATTGAGATCTCCTACACCTTTGGAAACCTCTATATTGCGATCTCCAACACCCTTGGAAACCCCTGTATTGGGATCTCCTACACCCTTGGAAACCCCTGTATTGGGATCTCCTACACCCTTGGAAACCCCTGTATTGGGATCTCCAACACCCTTGGAAAACCCCTGTATTGAGATCTATTTTATCATGGAAACTTCTAAATTGTGATCTATTTATGTGACCTAGAAATGTATTTGGGATTTATTTTACCACTGGAAACTCTTGTATTGGGATCTATTATTCCCCCCGCCCCTTCCCCCTGGAAACACCTCTGCTGTAATTTAAGTGAATTATCAACATGAACGTTTTGCATAACGTGAATAATCTAAATTCAATGAGACTTACTAAGATTTTAGATTAGGGAGGAGAGGTCTAAGAAGGGTGGGGAGGGGGCGGGGGGGGGGAGAGGGGCGGGGGAGAGGATGTGACAGTGAGGAAATGTTGCTTAAGTTGCTGTCATTGTTGCAAAAAATTATCCACCACTTATCGTGAACAAAAGATGTGGGATGTGTACTGCCGCAGCCTCAGTGTACTGCCGCAGCCTCAGTGTACTGCTGCAGCTTCGGTGAACTGCCGCAGCCTCAGTGTACTGCCGCAGCCTCAGTGTACTGCCGCAGCCTCAGTGTACTGCTGTAGTCTCAGTGTACTGCTGTAGCTTCGGTGTACTGCCGCAGCCTCAGTGTAATGCCGAAGCCTCAGTGTACTGCCGCAGCCTCAGTGTACTGTCGCAGCCTCATTGTACTGCCGCAGCCTCAGTGTACTGCCGCAACCTCATTGTACTGCCGCAGCCTCATTGTACTGTCGCAGCCTCAGTGTACAGCCGCAGCCTCAGTGTACTGCCGTAACCTCATTGTACTGCCGCAGCCTCATTGTACTGTCGCAGCCTCATTGTACTGCCGCAACCTCATTGTACTGCCGCAGTCTCATTGTACTGCCGCAGCCTCATTGTACTGTCGCAGCCTCATTGTACTGCCGCAACCTCAGTGTACAGCCACAGCCTCAATGTACTGCCGCAGCCTCAATGTACTGCCGCAGCTTCAGTGTACAGCCGCAGCCTCATTGTACTGCCACAGCCTCATGTACTGCCGCAGCCTCAGTGTACAGCCGCAGCCTCATTGTACTGCCACAGCCTCAATGTACTGCCGCAGCCTCAGTGTACAGCCGCAGCCTCAGTGTACTGCCGCAGCCTCAGTGTACAGCCGCAGCCTCAGTGTACTACTGCAGCCTCAGTGTACTGCCGCAGCCTCAGTGTACTGCGACACCTCAGTGTACTGCCGCAGCTTCAGTGTACTGCCGCAGCCTCAGTGTACTGCCGCAGCTTCAGTGTACTGCCGCAGCCTCAGTGTACTGCCGCAGCCTCAGTGTACTGCCGCAGCCTCAGTGTACTGCGACACCTCAGTGTACTGCCGCAGCCTCAGTGTACTGCCGCAGCCTCAGTGTACTGCGACACCTCAGTGTACTGCCGCAGCCTCAGTGTACTGCCGCAGCCTCAGTGTACTGCCGCAGCTTCAGTGTACTGCCGCAGCCTCAGTGTACTGCCTCAGCCTCAGTGTACTGCCGCAGCCTCATGTACTGCCGCAGCTCAGTGTACTGCCGCAGCCTCAGTGTACTGCCGCAGCCTCAGTGTACTGCGGCAGCCTCAGTGTACTGCTGTAGCCTCAGTGTACTGCTGCAGTCTCAGTGTACTGCCGCAGCCTCAGTGTACTGCGACACCTCAGTGTACTGCCGGAGCCTCAGTGTACTGCCGCAGCCTCAGTATACTGCCGCAGCCTCCGTGTACTGCCGCAGCCTCAATGTACTGCCACTACCTCAGTGTACTGCCGCAGCTTCAGTGTACTGCCGCAGCCTCAGTGTACTGCCACAACCTCAGTGTACTGCTGCAGCTTCAGTGTACTGGCGCAGCTGTAGTGTACTGCCGCAGCTTGTGTACTGGCGCAGCCTCAGTGTACTGCGACACCTCAGTGTACTGCCGCAGCCTCAGTGTACTGCCGCAGCCTCAGTGTACTGCCACAGCCTCAGTGTACTGCCGCAGCCTCAGTGTACTGCGACACTTCAGTGTACTGCCGCAGCCTCAGTGTACTGCCGCAGCCTCAGTGTACTGCCGCAGCCTCAGTGTACTGCCGCAGCTTCAGTGTACTGCCGCAGCCTCAGTGTACTGCCGCAGCTTCAGTGTACTGCCGCAGCCTCAGTGTACTGCCGCAGCCTCAGTGTACTGCCGCAGCCTCAGTGTACTGCGACACCTCAGTGTACTGCCGCAGCTTCAGTGTACTGCCGCAGCCTCAGTGTACTGCCGCAGTCTCAGTGTACTGCCGCAGCCTCAGTGTACTGCCGCAGCTTCAGTGTACTGCCGCAGCCTCAGTGTACTGCCGCAGCCTCAGTGTACTGCCGCAGCCTCAGTGTACTGCGACACCTCAGTGTACTGCCGCAGCCTCAGTGTACTGCCGCAGCCTCAGTGTACTGCCGCAGCCTCAGTGTACTGCCGCAGCCTCAATGTACTGCCGCAGCCTCAGTGTACTGCCGCAGCCTCAGTGTACTGCGACACCTCAGTGTACTGCCGCAGCCTCAGTGTACTGCCGCAGCCTCAGTGTACTGCGACACCTCAGTGTACTGCCGCAGCCTCAGTGTACTGCCGCAGCCTCAGTGTACTGCCGCAGCCTCAATGTACTGCCGCAGCCTCAGTGTACTGCCGCAGCCTCAGTGTACTCCCGCAGTCTCAGTGTACTGCCGCAGCCTCAGTATACTGCCTCAGCCTCAGTGTACTGCCGCAGCCTCAGTGTACTGCCGCAGTCTCAGTGTACTGCCGCAGCCTCAGTATACTGCCGCAGCCTCAGTGTACTGCGACACCACACTAATTACTTTTCTTCTTACTTTAGTTCATGCTAAACCATGCTTCACATCATTATCCTTTATAACCCGGTGGTCGGGCACTGGGAGCCTATTTACCGCTAAGTAAACAGAGGAATTAGGTTGAAGGATACATGCCCAGTCATTTCTATCCTGCTGGGAATCGAACCTGAGATCCCGATTGTGAGTTGAGAACGCAGGTTACTCCTAAAATATATAATACCATAACCAAATAATCTCACGGGGAGGGATACCGTCCTGTTTGTGGTCCACATGAAGGAAAGAATATGGAACAAGCAACTGAAGCTCGAATTATTTGAACTGTTACATAAAATAGACTATGACACATCTGTTTCAATGAGAAAATATGGTGGGCGGGCCGTGCGGACGATGGGATCGATCCCGCATACCTGAGGGGCGAGGGTGTAGTGTGTTAGTGTGTGGGGAGGGAAGGAGGGGTGAGGAGAGTGTCAGTGTGTAGGGAGAGAGGGATGAGAGGGAGTGTTTCAGCGTCTGAGGAGAGAGAGGAGGCAAAGGGGAGAGTGTGTCAGCAAGGGCAAGGTTAAGGGAGGGTCAGAAGAAGAGAACACGATGTAAGCGAACAAACGCAACACTCCGACATGCGATGCATCAGTAGATGGAGTGTTTTGATCATTACAGAAAAAAAAACTTTACATACAATCATCAGTGACAAGAGCTGCTAACAACGTTCAGTGTAAATATTTGTTTACATACAATCATCAATGTCAAGCGCTCTTATCGTTCGTTCACAATAAAGTGAACGGACTAGTTATATTTACGAAAATACATCCATCAAATCAAACCAGGTGGGAAGCAATGGGGTATATCCTGTCAGTGGACGAACCAACAAAATTCTTCCTTTAACAAGACGGTGTTGACTCATGGGCTTTCAGTGGATGATTCCAAGAATGCCAGGTGTTGCCTAGAGGGCTTCCAGGGGGAAGGTCTTACGGGCCATGCAGAGGTTCCAGGGGGGGAAAGGTCTCTACGGACCATGCAGAGGCTTCCAGGGGGGGGAAAGGTCTACGGACCATGCAGAGGCTTCCAGGGGGGAAGGTCTCTACGGGCCATGCAGAGGCTTCCAGGGGGGAAAGGTCTCTACGGGCCATGCAGAGGCTTCAGGGGGAAAGGTCTCTACGACCATGCCGAGGCTTCCCGGGGGGAAAAGTCTCTAGGACCATGCAGAGGCTTCCAGGGGGGGAAAGGTCTCTACGGACCATGCAGAGGCTTCCAGGGGGGAAAGGTCTCTGCGGACCATGCAGAGACCTCTACATAACTTCCAGGATGAGACGCAGTGCGAGGCTGAGTAGCTCACACGACTTTCCTTCGGGAACCTAGTGAGACAAGGTTAATTGTAACTCGCAGGGAATGCAGGCCCTTCGTGTAATGTGAATAGCAGACCTGCACCACCTGTGAGGCAAGAGCTGAGTGAAGGTTGCTCCACCTAACTAATTGGTAAGGAGGGAGGGAAGCTAGTGAGGTGCACTGCTTCACCTCTCCTCTACCATTATCAACCGTTTCATGTCTGTCACTATCACCACCACCGTCTCCTGAGACGACTCCTCATATTCCCCTCATGATCACTCACGCTTACTTCAGTATTCGCTAATAAAAGACCAAGCGTATCTTCCCGTGTCTCTTTGCGAAAGGTGATGACTGCTCATTTTTAATTTGACTAGTATGCCTGGTGTTGTGTGGGTGTGTGTGTGTGTGTGTGTGTGTGTGTGTGTGTGTGTGTGTGTGTGTGTGTGTGTGTGTGTGTGTGTGTGTGTGTGTGTGTGTTGATGGTGTGTGAGCGCTCACAGGGTGACGAGGTATCCACTTTGCGCCACCCGGATCTCACTATAATGTCTTTTCTGTTCTTTCACATCTAACAGCGTCTTCGCTCTCGTCATGTTTGGTGTTCTTCACATGCACAGTGTTCTGTTTTTGTCCTTTCTCCCTGTTTATTGTGCCCTCTTTTCACTTTTTCCTCCCAATGTGTCCTCTCCTTTTTCTCCTCTCCCAGTACCCTGTCTTCTGTTTCGTCGCTTCATGTGTGCCCTTCCTTTTGTTCCTCTCCTCTCAATGTGCCTTCTCTTCTCTGTGCTGCCGTTCACTAAGTTCAGTTCCCAGACCCATCACTACTTCCAGTTGGCTACCTTCACACCCCGCTCTTCTATTAGATTTGCGCTGTATCATTCCAGTCCTTTTCCTCATTTTATCTATCAACCCATTATCTATTAAGTTCAGGGTTCATTATCTGTCCACTGTCCTCACTTCGGAGCCCATTATGTCTTTCAGTTCCCATCAACTTCAGAGCTCATTGTTTATTATTACTTCAGAGCTAATTGACCTCACTTCAGAGCCCAGATTATTCCCTCTAGTGACCATCTACCTCTCCAGATCCCATGTTCCCCGCTCTCACTATCCCTCTGCCTTCCTCTGCACCACATCCTTTCCTCTGAGTGCGAGTGCCGCCCTCCCCTCACTGTGACCCCTCACTGTCTTGCCCTCACTTCAGAGCCGAGGGGCGGGGGTGTGCGGATGGGGCCAGCCGGGTGTCAGGCCCCGTGGATGATTCAGGAGGCGGCTCTGCCAGTTCTGCCATGCTCCTGGGTGGGATCCCTAAACCGCCCGACCCACCCCATACCCGCAGGACGCCAGACCACGAGGAAGACCAGGAGAGCGATCATGGCCATGGTGAGTGACGGGCGACTAGAGTAGTGGAGACGTAGAGGAGAGTAATGAGGGGGGAAGGGAGTGTTTACGCACGGGTGTGGTGGGGGGAAGTTGTGGTGCCTAGAGAGGAGCAACTTGTTAGGGTTAGTGTATGATGGGGTGTTAGGAGCGGTTAACTGGGGAAATTGGGGGCATTTGGACACGGAAGAAATGTGGTTGTAGAGAGGAGTGCAAGCGTGTATAGGGAAGAGATACCATGAGCGTGGGGACGCTTTTCGAAGAGTGTATGACAGAGCACAAAGAACACAATAGGGAAACCAACAAGGGAGATGCAAGCAAGATAAGGGAAAAAAGATCAGTAGATAAGTTACCAATACTAGGGAAAACTAACAGGAAAATAATCAAAACTAGCAAAGATAAAAATACATGGAAGACGTTAGATGTATCACTGAGTACGCTTGTAGCATGATGGTACGAGTAGGAATTTGTAAATAATAGGGAACAGTGGGCCAGTAACAGGAAGAACTTGGCTGATGGAAGGAAGGCGTAAGCTGACGAAAAAAAGAGATGAAATTTAGTGGTAGGGAGAGTTTGGATGATGACAGAAAGAGTAGGCTAGTGGTAGGGAGGGGTGGAGTGATGGCACGGAGAAATTGAGTAGGGTGGTAGTAGCAAGGGATTTACTAGTGGCAATGTTGGGAAAGGTTTGAAGCCGGGAGGGACAGACAGCTGGTAGGGAAGTGGGTGCTGACGGTAGTCGGGTGTAGAGAGGGACAGGGAAGAGTAGACTGGGTGTCAGAGAACGTGATTCTGATGTCAAAGGACTATTAAAGGAAGGAGTGAGCTGGTACCAGGGATGGATCCGTCTGGTAATGAATAATTATTCAACTGAAGACAAGAGGTGTATGGGAAGGTGTTAAGAGGGCTGGTGGAAGAAAGGGGGGGGGGATGGGGAGGGCAACTAGGTAGGAGCCAAGGGTGTGACGCATGCGCGTGTCCCTCACAAACAAACGCCACTGTAGTTACAGGAAGGTGGTGTTGGGCCTCTCCTCTCAGTTCTCCCCAGTAGCCTAATATTAGTCTGCTGCCGCTCTAAACCATTCTGCATGCGCTGGACCCTTCCTCACAATCCCTAGTTGTATATAAACACCTAGTTTTGTGTGTGTGTGTGTGTGTGTTTGTTGCTTGTGTGCGTGTTGTTCTGAGTTCATTAAAATTGCATTTTCTTTCAGTTTGTACTTGTAACAGGCAAGACATGTCTGAACCTGTGTGCGTTGTGGGTAGGTGGAGTGTGCGTACACACACACACACGCACCTACATGTGTCTNATTACTCCCTTGCAAAAGAAAAAAAGTATGTATGAAATAGGAGAGCTGAGGGCGACATATGATTGTATAATTAAAAAACTGCCTACAGAAAACACTCTACATGTATATTGTGATGGGTCAGTAGCTAGGGATGGGAAGGCAGGATGTGGAGTCTTGATCAGGGAGTACACTGACATCGGCACTGTAGATACTGTTATTGGACGCCGCTTAACTGACAATGTCTCTTCAACGCAGGCTGAACTCCAAGGTGTATTAGCAGGATTACAGGAAGTAGTTAAATGTGGTAAAAATGCTTGCTTCTTTATTGACAGCAGAGGAGCGTTAGAGTCTTTAAATAGCAGACGCCCAGTATATCAGAATATTGTGATAGAGTGTAGAGAGAATGTTAAGAAATTAGAAAAAACTGGGTATAAAGTAAGATTCATGTGGATCCCTTCACATGTGGGAATCCTGTTGAATGAGGTAGTTGATGACATAGCGAAAAGAGCCACTGAAAAACCTCTTGTTGATGTTATATGTCAGTTAACCTTGAAACAAATAAAAACAAGAATCAAGATGATCCAAGAGGGTGAAGAAATGATAAAGAGAATGGCAATGGTGGACAGTAGTAACACACTTAAGCATTATTCAATAATAAATACAAATTCGTCCTTCACCTATGGTAAAGGAAAGTCTACTTGGAAGGACTCAATTTACATGAGATTAAGATTAGGATACAAATATATCTGGCAATACGGTGTTGATGTCAGTGAAGAAGATAAGGAGTGTAAATTATGTAGTATGCCGCACGCCCACACCTTAGAACATTATGTATTAGAGTGTCAACTTATTGAAAACTATAGAAATAAGGAATTAAATAGCGTACCACATCAAATTGTTTGGATGTGTGATAATGGTATGATAGACAGTATACTTAGGAGCTACAAAAAGTTTGCCCCAAGAGTGTGACAATTATATACTGTACTTGCTATATTAACCTGCAATGTTAAATGGGATTCTTGTAATATGCTGTACTTACTATATTAACCTGCAATGTTAAATGGGATTCTTGTAATGTTATTTGTGTATTTGACTCACTGAATTTGTGCGCCCCTTGAGGGACTTGAAGTAGAGGGGGGTAGAAATAGCCTAAGCTACTCTATCCCTTTGAGATGTATTTCTTGCTTATCTCAATAAACATACTTGAACTTGAACTTGAGGACAAAACTGACCAGGGAGATACTTTTCAGGGAACTTCTTATGAGGATATTTTCCTTTATAGACCTCCCAAATCATATACTCCTGCATGGTGGGGGGATTACCCCCCAGCGCCCGCGGGCCCGACATAAACTCCGGAACCACCAGATCAGGCGGAAGCGGCCAGTCTCGAAGTTCAAAAGGACAAGTCGCATAACGAGGCTTGGGAGCGCGCGCCACGCCCCCTGACGTAGCAGATGACACCGATGAATCGGACGCGGGCTGACGAGACGGTCGCGCCGCCGGAAGCACAGGAGCAGGGGATAAGCGACGAGAAGGCAATACCTCCACCGAGATCACAGGGGACACTGAAGAAAATGTCGTAGATGGAAGAGTCGTCAAAACCGCAGACGATGAAACAGGGACCGATGCAGTCATCACAGAATCACCAGAACGAGCAGTCTTTTTCAACAGCATCACCAGGCCACCCCGCTCACTACGGACGTCAGCAGGGGTCACCACCCCCCACGAAGAACCGGATCCATCCGAGGCAGGCGATGCTCCCGAAGCAGGAACCGCAGACACGAGATCGGAAGTGGAAGCCGAAATACCGGCACATTCATCCTCTGGCAAATGTACCTCCGCCGTCACCGTAGTACGCAACGCAACTGTAGCCACCCCTCCGTCGCCGGCAGACTCACATGCGTCGAAATCACCAACGTCTACCCATGCAGGCGACGCACGCCGGGAACGCTTAGGCTCGGGCCGCAGATCATCAGAGCCGGAGGCCGACTCAGACATACGCTCAACACAAGCCGGCCGAAACGACGCACGCCGCAATACTGCAGCATCCTCCACCACATGGGGTACCAGGCCAGACACAGAAGGAAGCGCCGAATCCACCCCAGCACCCAGTACAGCCGGAGCAAACGTCGAGGGTGCAGGGACAGGGTCAGATGCATCAGAGGAAGACGGGGGAGTCGTAGACTGAAGAACTCCAGAGTCACTAGGCGGAGCAGGACGATCACCAGGCGATGACACAACCTCCGGAGGAGAATCCACCACCATAGAGGGCGCACCAGGCGACACAGGGGGCATATCCGCGGCGGGAGAGGCGTCTACATCCACAGAATCCTCCTCCACAGGAAGCGGAGGAAAATCCTCCTCACTGAATAGGTTCACGGGAGCAACGGCCGGCGCAGAACAAGCAGCAGCCTGATGGCCCAACAGCCCACAACGATAACACGTCCGAGGCTGTCGGGCGTAAAACACGCGAACTGTGTACCCCATCAGGCGCACAGAGGACGGAATATCCTCCCGGAGCCTCATGCCCAGGGTACGAATGTTCGTCCTCACACCTTTCAGGGTGCTTGAAGTGACCACGTTCACCCGTACACTAACCACCGCTCCAAAACGGCCGAAGTACCGCCTTAGCAGGCCCTCCGGAAACTCCAATGGAGCTCCATGCACGCTAACGTATGTGAGGGCACCACTCCTATCAGAGATAGAAACCGTGCCCCCACCATCCGGCAGGGGTAATGTCCGCCCCTCGTAACGACGTAGAAATTCGCGATAAGCCAACTCCTCAGTGAACTTCACGATCACTCGACGAGCTGTCACCAGCTCGACTCCGTAAATGTCAAGCACAGGAACATGCAGCATCTCACACACTTGCGCCATCTCCGGGTACCCAGCCCGGCTGGAAAATTCAAATCCCACAGACTGAGCCCGCAGTATAGGTGGAAGGGGGACCCCCATCGTCAACGCCACGTCAACACAGGCAGGCAGACACACCTGCCCCCAACCGGCCAATTATGGAAACACTCCCACAGCCGGAGCGCCGCGCACACACGTCCGACCCCTACCGAAGCTCGGGCCGGTCTCCTTCAATGTCAACTTGTGGTTTTGATGTGGCACGTTTGGCCAAGTCATCCGCCACCTCGTTGAGCACTATTCCAACATGAGATGGAATCCACATGAATTTCACACTATGACCTTTCAGCTGTATCTCAGTTATTCTTCTCTTACAATCCTCAACCATGGAGATGAAGACTGGGTTTCGACTGTTTAAGGACTCAAGTGCTCCTCGGCTATCGACAAATACAAAAACATTTTTGTCGTCATGACGTACTTCCTCCAAACACGCCAGAATGGCTTGCAGTTCAGCTTGTGTGGATGATATATAATCACTAAGCCGGAGTTCAATTATCCTGTCCACAGTCCCAAACTCCGTATATTCTCTTTATATTTATACCCCAATTATACCCCAATTACTCATCCATTGAGCGGTAGTTAAACTGAACCCAAATTTAATCAAGTTCCTTTTGCTAAGCAAGCTACAGTCTTGATAAAATCATATATATTGTTTGTTAACACATTTCTCAACAATGAACAGTCAGTTTTATCAAGCTAACATATCCTAACACAACGAGTGAGAGTATTAACTGGTCTAATTATTTTATTAGACCAGTATATATTATTAGCTTATACTGGTATATATATATATATATATATATATATATATATATATATATATATATATATATATATATATATATATATATATATATATATATATATATATATATATATATATATATATATATATATATATATATATACTGTGTATATATATAAACCTAGAAGGGGTACCACCTCTGGTGCAAGTGTAGGGACCCATAGCCTCGGAGAAGAAAATAAAGAGTACTTAGAGAAGACCTTGTGGATCCTCACTGAACACTTTGATATTTTCTTCTCCTACCACCCCTATTCTTTTGGTATGTGTGTATGTTTATCTAAATTTATTTGAAAATGTCATTACACAAAAAAGGTTACAATATTGATTACATGCAGGGTACAAGGCTGCTTGTCACAAGTTGAAAAGCTCCTCCAGCTCCTCAGATGGCGGGCAGGAACCATGGATGCAGTGAGCATTTCCTCTCTGGATTGCCACACTGAGGCGCTGAAAAAGAAAACTGGCAGCTCTAGGGTCTCTAGTTGTTTCGATTAGCTTAGACCCCAACTCCTTCAAAAATCTAGCAGCACTTTTACCCCAGGCACCAAGTGTCTCTGAGGCAATGGGGACAAAATTGTAGTGGTGCTCAAGGTCTCTGTATTTACGTGACTTGGCCGCTTCCCGGTGATTGGCAGCTCCTCCTGCTTGAGTAGCACTGAAGTCAACATAGGTATTGGCTAAAGTTGAGACGCAAGTGTAGTCCCACACCAACTGTCTACCATTCCATTCTGTCTACTATATATATATATATATATATATATATATATATATATATATAGATATATATATATATATATATATATATATATATAGGTACTCCAGCAGATAAGGGAGTACCTAAGCAGCAGAGACAGCGACTAGTTCCAGAACTAAGAGGTATAGTTATGAGGAAAGGCTGTGTGAACTGCACCTCACATCGCTGGAAGACAGAAGAGTTAGAGGAGACATGATACCACACACAAAATTCTCGGCCGAATAGACAGAGGTAGATAAAGACATTATTAGCATGGTGGTACTCGCAGAATGGGGACACAGGTGAAACTGAGTACCCAAATGAGCCACAGAGACATTAGATATAACTTCTTAGTGTCAGAGTAGTTAACAAGGAATATATTAGGAAGTGATGTGGTGGAGGCTGACTCTATACACAGTTTCAAATGTAGATATGATAAGAGCCTAAAGGCTCAGGAATCTGTAATCCAGTAGATTAACAGTTGAGAGGCGGGACCAGAGAATCAAAGCTCAATTAGGTTAGTACACACACACACCACACACACACACACACACACACACCACACACCACCACACACACACACACACACACACACACACACACACACACACATTAAGCGAGCAGATTAAACAAAATGTCTCGCTGGGAAGCGCTTAAAACTATCTCTTTGTTTCTACAACTTTTTTAGTTACCATTAAACTCATTAAAATAATTTTTTACTATGGAATTTTTTTATTAATTAAGAGGTAATAAACACATCTTTTATTGATTACATAATGAATTATACACCACTGATAGCCCACGATAAACGCTACGTGACACTAACAAATGATCCGTGTCCATCACTAACAAATGATCCGTGTCCATCACTAACAAATGATCCGTGTCCATCACTAACAAATGATCCGTGTCCATCACTAACAAATGATCCGTGTCCATCACTAACAAATGATCCGTGTCCATCACTAACAAATGATCCGTGTCCATCACTAACAAATGATCCGTGTCCATCACTAACAAATGATCCGTGTCCATCACTAACAAATGATCCGTGTCCATCACTAAAAAATGATCCGGTGTCCATCACTAACAAATGATCCGTGTCCATCACTAACAAATGATCCGTGTCCATCACTAACAAATGATCCGTGTACCGTATATTGTTATTTTCTCCTTGCAAGGTTGGATTGCAATGTGTTGACAGCACCTTATGGTATTGACTTGAGACGCCCTTCACTTATAACTCATAACACTATCTTTTTTGTTTTAAACTGGTTAACTCAGCCACGACAGTATATTTCTAGGTCTATATCAATTCTCTAGAAATACCTATTCGTGTTAGCATATAACTTGAAAGTTAACAAGTTTATATATGATTAATGAAATTATTGAGTTTAGTTTTGAAATCGGGCATTGTAGCCTTAGTGCTGAATCTCTAATGCCATATAAAATATAAAATCTCGGCACAACCATCAATAATTTATATAATAATAAAAGACAATGATCTCAGTCATTGCTATTTTTCATGTTGTTTCTATTCCTGACACGTCTACTGTTAGCATGAAAGATTTAACGGCTATTTTCAGTTTGTTTTATTATTCAAGTACGTTTATCGAGACAATAATATACATCTCAAAAGGATAGAGTAGCTTAGGCTATTTCTACCCTCCATGTTCTATTGTTATCTGCATATTAACTTGGTCATCTTAATGACCAAGGTTAATGATTCCCTTGGTCATCTTAATGACCAAGGTTAATGATTCCCTTGGTCATCTTAATGACCTAATGTGACCATACTTCTTGACCATATGTCCTCATGATCTTAAGGTAATAGTCAAACCCTGTGTGTTTGATCCTAATGTTTACCTGGTTGATACCTGGTTGATGGGATTCTGGGTGTTCTTCTACTCCCCAAGCCCGCCCGAGGCCAGGCTTGACTTGTGAGAGTTTGGTCCACCAGGCTGTTGCTTGGAGCGGCCCGCAGGCCCACATACCCACCACAGCCCGGTTGGTCCGGCACTCCTTGGAGGAATAAATCTAGTTTCCTCTTAAAAATGTCCACGGTTGTTCCGGCAATATTTCTTATGCTTGCTGGGAGGGTGTTGAACAACCGTGGACCTCTGATGTTTATGCAGTGTGTTCTCTGATTGTGCCTATGGCACCTCTGCTCTTCACTGATTCAATTCTGCATTTTCTTTCATATCGTTCACTCCAATACGTTGTTATTTACTGTGCAGATTTGGTACTTGGCCCTCCAGTATCTTCCAGGTGTATATTATTTGATATCTCTCTCGTCTTCTTTCTAGTGAGTACATTTGGAGGTACATTACATTACCTCCAATACACTCTACCTGTGCCTTTTAATGACCTGACCCCACCAGTACCTCTCAATGACTTGACCTTACTTGTCACTCTTAACGACTTGACCCCTACCTGTGCGTCTCTGTGACCTGACCCTACCTGTGCGTCTCTGTGACCTGACCCTACCTGTGCCCGCAAGCGACCGGCATTGACCTGAGCCTCCCTCCCATTCATTACCAGGTGAATGACGTGGCCAGCCTTCGGGACGAAAACAAAAGACTGATGA
Organism: Procambarus virginalis; assembly: GCA_020271785.1. Lineage (NCBI taxonomy): Eukaryota > Metazoa > Arthropoda > Malacostraca > Decapoda > Cambaridae > Procambarus > Procambarus virginalis. The sequence goes on along the minus strand of WNGS01165523.1, from coordinate 23,109,439 downwards.
TCATTGCTCAGCAACTGGAACCTTACATCCGCTCCATCACCGCCCTCATGGAGAGAATATCTCCTAAGCTTCAGGTGAGACTTTGTAGCTGCTGGTCAGACTTTCCTCCAAGTGAGACTTTCCTCCTCGAGGTGAGGCTTTCTTTCCATGGTTGAGAATTTATATCTCCAGATTCACATGTCTAAGAGGCAATTCCCATCTCTGAATGAGAAACCTCATTATCACACGGTAAAAATTACCATATCCAGGTGAGAATTGTCATATCAAGGTGAGAATTGTCATATCAAGGTGAGAATTGTCATATCCAGGTGAGAATTATTATATCTAAGTGTGAATTGCCATATCCAGATGAGAATTGCCATAGCCAGGTGAGAATTGCCATATCCAGGTAAGAATTTAAATATCCAGATGAGAATTTCTATACCTAAGCAAAAATTTATATTGACAGGTGAGAAATCCCACCAGACCTCCGGGTGATGGGAACATGTGACTCTTGGTAGGCATTATTTTCTTCAAATGGTAATGTGTTTCTCTCAGCGATAACGTTTACCAAATTCCAAGGAAAGTAATGTTGACCAGACCACACACTAGATGGTGAAAGGACGACAACGTTTCGGTCCGTCCTGGACCATTCTCAAGTCAACATCACAATCGACTTGAGAATGGTCCAGGACGGACCGAAACGTCGTCGTCCCTTCACCATCTAGTGTGTGGTCTGGTCAACATACTTTAGCCACGTTATTGTGACTCATCGCCTGCAAAGTAATGTTATTGTTGAAGCTGTTGTTGTTACTTGGATTATGTGATATTTGCCAATACGCTGAGATAGTTTTGAGACAATGCGTAGTCTCCCCATCTAGTCACTACTGTGCTCCTAGCTTGCTACTAGCTCTCCCACTTTGTCACTAGCATGTTCATTCAATCACTAGCACGACCGCTAGTGGCTAAGTGGGAGTATTATCCGGTAACACTTCAATGTAGCTGTTGATAACCCGCCTTATCGTCCCCGAGCCTTCCGGACCCAAACACACTCCCATTACTAACCCCCTTAAACACCTCTATCCACCCCACACACCCCCACACACACCCTATCCTTACAACACCCACCACAGTCCACTTGCACACCATCACGCACCAGAGTCCCCTCACACTCACACAACCCTCACAACATCACGCACCAGAGTCCCCCACACTCACGCACCAGAGTCCCCTCACACTCACACAACCCTCACAACATCACGCACCAGAGTCCCCCCACACTCACGCACCAGAGTCCCCTCACACTCACACAACCCTCATACCCCCTCTTCCCCCTCTTCACCCCACCAGTGGCCTGACAATGTGCGTGTGTTCGACAGGTGCCCCAGAGTCAAGCCGCGTCGACGGCGTCTGTGGTGGACTCCAGCGAGAACATAATGCAACAGATCCTGGACCAGATCAGCGCCTGCAAGCCTGAGCAGCAGCAGAGGTGAACCTTCTCGCTAACCTTCACCGTTTGTTTGGATTGGGAGGCAATTCTTTCTTCCCCTGGCTTTGGGGACAGTTTATTAGCTATAGGGGGTTTTTGATGGCGAATGTTCGAGGGGGTTTGTTTCTCCCTTTTTGTCTCTGTCTCCTTTCTTATCTCTGTTCTATCTTCCTTATCTTTTCTCTTTCTTGCTTACAACATATGTTCGGTAACTTTATTTTCTATGGAGGATAATTTGATTGGCTGAATCATTAGTAAACAGCAATTTTCTTGTTTTTGTATACCCTATTTAAGGGTATTTTACTTATTTTTATCATAGTCGTAGTAGGCATCCATCAGTCTCAGGAGACTATGGAGTTGCGCTCTGGTTGTCGGTCTGGAGTGGCCTCACCAGGGCGCAAAGCCCGGGTAGGTTGATACGGGGGAGAAGCTGTTACCCAGGCAGCAGGTCCCCCCCTCCTCTCCACGGCGCTCAAAGTCTCCAATGGAAAGGCATACGCCAAAACGATTGGTTCCAGCGCCGTCGCAGGAACTGTGAACTGGAACTTTACCAACGCCTGTTTTATCAGGGGGGGAAATCATTATCTTCACTACTACTTTACAGACACCTGTTACTAAACATTTGTACATCAAGGAACAGTTGTCTAGGTATTATGCTTGAGGGGGGGGGACTGCTTGCCACGATTGGCTTCTTGGAAACATTTTCTATATTTGTTTTGAAAAGACCTGAAGAGGAGAACTATATTCTTGAGAACACCTGAACCTTTAAAGAGATCTGTACTCTTGAAAACACTCATAGGAATGTTCTGTACTCCAGAGAACATCTTCAGAAAGAACTACACTCTCCATAACATCTTCAGAAAGAACTACACTCACAAGAACATCTCACAGAAATAACTGTTCCCTTAAGACTACCTGTCATAACTTCTCTTAACAACAAGCTGGGAGGTTAATACTCTTACTTAAAAAACAGAACCATATGCCCACGCTAGATAACACTGACGCTATCAAAGCATCTTTACAAGACGTATGCTTTAATAAAAACATCTGTTAAGGAAGAAACAAATCTAAGAACCCTTAACAAAGTGGATGGTGAGGGGATCGAATCAGCGTCCTAGGTGTCACCCCAGACGCACGCCTTAACCCATAGACATCGACGTTGACCAGACCACACACTAGAAGGTGAAGGGACGACGACGTTTCGGTCCGTCCTGGACCATTCTCAAGTCGATTGAGATTGGATCGTTGTCTTGGATCTCCTAGACAACGATGTACTAAAAGTTACACAACCTATAGTCTGCCCGACTCAATATATCACGTAATTGTGATTTCATTCTATAGATAATCTCTTATCACTCATAGGGAGAATATACTCTTGATAGGGCACCATATATACCCCCTAGGAAACACGTTTTTTTTTTTTGGAGGGGAGGTAAATAGGTTTTACATAGGTAACCTATCCCTAAATGCTAGTAAGTCACCTGTTCAGTGTGAATATCAATTGCGTCTTCAACAAGAATCAAGATCAATGTGCTTTCGTCACCAACGCTATATTAAGAATACAACATTTGGTTCATCATTTATAATGTTAGAAACCTCTGTGTTGGGATATCTCATGCCATTAGAAGCCCATGTATAGATATCTGTTATACCTTTCCAAGCCTCGGTATAAGATCTCTTACACCACTAGAAATATATATACTCGGATCTACTATACCTCTGGGAATCCTTTTATGGGGATCTTATTTTCATTTGGAAACCTCTGTATTGGGATCTCCTACACCCTTGGAAACCTCTGTATTGGGATCTCCTACACCCTTGGAAACCCCTGTATTGAGATCTCCTACACCCTTGGAAACCCCTGTATTGGGATCTCTTACACCCTTGGAAACCCCTGTATTGGGATCTCCTACACCCTTGGAAACCCCTGAATTGGGATCTCCTACACCCTTGGAAACCCCTGAATTGGGATCTCCTACACCCTTGGAAACCCCTGTAATGAGATCTCCTACACCCTTGGAAACCCTGTATTGGGCTCTCCTACACCCTTGGAAACCCCTGTATTGGGATCTCCTACACCCTTGGAAACCCCTGTATTGGGATCTCCTACACCCTTGGAAACCCCTGTATTGGGATCTCCTACACCCTTGGAAACCCCTGTATTGGGATCTCCTACACCCTTGGAAAACCCCTGTATTGAGATCTATTTTATCATGGAAACTTCTAAATTGTGATCTATTTATGTGACCTAGAAATGTATTTGGGATTTATTTTACCACTGGAAACTCTTGTATTGGGATCTATTACCCCCCCCTTCCCCTGGAAACACCTCTGCTGTAATTTAAGTGAATTATCAACGTGAACGTTTGCATAACGTGAATAATCTAAATTCAATGAGACTTACTAAGATTTTAGATTAGGGAGGAGAGGTTTAAGAAGGGTGGGGGGGCGGAGGGGGAGAGGGGCGGGGGGAGGATGTGACAGTGAGGAAATGTTGCTTAAGTTGCTGTCATTGTTGCAAAAAATTATCCACCACTTATCGTGAACAAAAGATGTGAGATGTGTACTGCTGTAGTCTCAGTGTACTGCTGTAGTCTCAGTGTACTGCCGCAGCCTCAGTGTACTGCTGCAGCTTCGGTGAACTGCCGCAGCCTCAGTGTACTGCCGCAGCCTCAGTGTACAGCCGCAGCCTCATTGTACTGCCACAGCCTCAATGTACTGCCGCAGCCTCAGTGTACAGCCGCAACCTCAGTGTGCTGCTGCAGCTTCGGTGAACTGCCGCAGCCTCAGTGTACTGCCGCAGCCTCAGTGTACTGCTGTAGTCTCAGTGTACTGCTGCAGCTTCGGTGTACTGCCGCAGCCTCAGTGTACTGCCGCAGCCTCAGTGTACTGTCGCAGCCTCAGTGTACTGTCGCAGCCTCAGTGTACTGCCGTAGCCTCACTGTACTGCCGCAGCCTCAGTGTACTGTCGCAGTCTCATTGTACTGCCGCAGCCTCAGTGTACTGTCGCAGCCTCATTGTACTGCCGCAGCCTCAGTGTACTGCCGCAACCTCATTGTACTGCCGCAGCCTCATTGTACTGTCGCAGCCTCAGTGTACAGCCGCAGCCTCAGTGTACTGCCGTAACCTCATTGTACTGCCGCAGCCTCATTGTACTGTCGCAGCCTCATTGTACTGCCGCAACCTCATTGTACTGCCGCAGTCTCATTGTACTGCCGCGCCTCATTGTACTGTCGCAGCCTCATTGTACTGCCGCAGCCTCAGTGTACAGCCACAGCCTCAATGTACTGCCGCAGCCTCAGTGTACAGCCGCAGCCTCATTGTACTGCCACAGCCTCAATGTACTGCCGCAGCCTCAGTGTACAGCCGCAGCCTCATTGTACTGCCACAGCCTCAATGTACTGCCGCAGCCTCAGTGTACAGCCGCAACCTCAATGTACTGCCGCAGCCTCAGTGTACAGCCGCAGCCTCAGTGTACTGCCGCAGCCTCAGTGTACAGCCGCAGCCTCAGTGTACTACTGCAGCCTCAGTGTACTGCCGCAGCCTCAGTGGACTGCGACACCTCAGTGTACTGCCGCAGCTTCAGTGTACTGCCGCAGCCTCAGTGTACTGCCGCAGCTTCAGTGTACTGCCGCAGCCTCAGTGTACTGCCGCAGCCTCAGTGTACTGCCGCAGCCTCAGTGTACTGCGACACCTTAGTGTACTGCCGCAGCCTCAGTGTACTGCCGCAGCCTCAGTGTACTGCCGCAGCCTCAGTGTACTGCGACACCTCAGTGTACTGCCGCAGCCTCAGTGTACTGCCGCAGCCTCAGTGTACTGCCGCAGCCTCAGTGTACTGCCGCAGCTTCGATGTACTGCCGCAGTCTCAGTGTACTGCCTCAGCCTCAGTGTACTGCCGCAGCCTCAATGTACTGCCGCAGCCTCAGTGTACTGCCGCAGCCTTAGTGTACTGCCGCAGCCTCAGTGTACTGCGGCAGCCTCAGTGTACTGCTGCAGCCTCAGTGTACTGCTGCAGTCTCAGTGTACTGCCGCAGCCTCAGTGTACTGCGACACCTCAGTGTACTGCCGCAGCCTCAGTGTACTGCCGCAGCCTCCGTGTACTGCCGCAGCCTCAATGTACTGCCACAACCTCAGTGTACTGCCGCAGCTTCAGTGTACTGCCGCAGCCTCAGTGTACTGCCACAACCTCAGTGTACTGCTGCAGCTTCAGTGTACTGGCGCAGCTTCAGTGTACTGCCGCAGCTTGTGTACTGGCGCAGCCTCAGTGTACTGCGACACCTCAGTGTACTGCCGCAGCCTCAGTGTACTGCCACAGCCTCAGTGTACTGCCGCAGCCTCAGTGTACTGCGACACTTCAGTGTACTGCCGCAGCCTCAGTGTACTGCCGCAGCCTCAGTGTACTGCCGCAGCTTCAGTGTACTGCCGCAGCCTCAGTGTACTGCCGCAGCCTCAGTGTACTGCCGCAGCCTCAGTGTACTGCCGCAGCCTCAGTGTACTGCCGCAGCCTCAGTGTACTGCCGCAGCCTCAGTGTACTGCGACACCTCAGTGTACTGCCGCAGCTTCAGTGTACTGCCGCAGCCTCAGTGTACTGCCGCAGTCTCAGTGTACTGCCGCAGCCTCAGTGTACTGCCGCAGCCTCAGTGTACTGCCGCAGCTTCAGTGTACTGCCGCAGCCTCAGTGTACTGCCGCAGCCTCAGTGTACTGCGACACCTCAGTGTACTGCCGCAGCCTCAGTGTACTGCCGCAGCCTCAGTGTACTGCCGCAGCCTCAGTGTACTGCCGCAGCCTCAATGTACTGCCGCAGTCTCAGTGTACTGCGACACCTCAGTGTACTGTCGCAGCCTCAGTGTACTGCGACACCTCAGTGTACTGCCGCAGCCTCAGTGTACTGCCGCAGCCTCAGTGTACTGCCGCAGCCTCAATGTACTGCCGCAGCCTCAGTGTACTGCCGCAGCCTCAGTGTACTCCCGCAGTCTCAGTGTACTGCCGCAGCCTCAGTATACTGCCTCAGCCTCAGTGTACTGCCGCAGCCTCAGTGTACTGCCGCAGTCTCAGTGTACTGCCGCAGCCTCAGTATACTGCCGCAGCCTCAGTGTACTGCGACACCACACTAATTACTTTTCTTCTTACTTTAGTTCATGCTAAACCATGCTTCACATCATTATCCTTTATAACCCGGGTGGTCGGGCACTGGGAGCCTATTTACCGCTAGGTAAACAGAGGAATTAGGTTGAAGGATACATGCCCAGTCATTTCTATCCTGCTGGGAATCGAACCTGAGATCCCCGATTGTGAGTTGAGAACGCAGGTTACTCCTAAAATATATAATACCATAACCAAATAATCTCACGGGGAGGGATACCGTTCTGTTTGTGGTCCACATGAAGGAAAGAATATGGAACAAGCAACTGAAGCTCGAATTATTTGAACTGTTACATAAAATAGACTATGACACATCTGTTTCAATGAGAAAATATGGTGGGCGGGCCGTGCGGACGATGGGATCGATCCCGCATACCTGAGGGGCGAGGGTGTAGTGTGTTAGTGAGTGGGGGAGGGAAGGAGGGGTGAGGGAGAGTGTAGGGAGAGAGGGATGAGAGGGAGTGTTTCAGCGTCTGAGGAGAGAGAAGGAGGCAAAGGGGAGAGTGTGTCAGCAAGGGCAAGGTTAAGGGAGGGTCAAGAAGAAGAGAACACGATGTAAACGAACAAACGCAACACTCCGACATGCGATGCATCAGTAGATGGAGTGTTTTGATCATTACAGAAAAAAAAACTTTACATACAATCATCAGTGACAAGAGCTGCTAACAACGTTCAGTGTAAATATTTGTTTACATACAATCATCAATGTCAAGCGCTCTTATCGTTCGTTCACAATAAAGTGAACGGACTAGTTATATTTACGAAAATACATCCATCAAATCAAACCAGGTGGGAAGCANTCTATCAGTATACCTGAACACCTTCGTGAGTTGCCGTATACCATTCTTATTACCATGAATGAATGAGCAATGAATATAATAGTCAATGGTGAAGAGTGATCGGGATGGCATCGCCTGTCCTTTTCCCATTTTGGGGGGGTTATTTGGGTCCCATTTCCTCTCTTTATACCTCTGGTTCAGGGCCATACACGTCCTATTTCTTGTTATCCAGCCCCTGGTCCTATGGAAAGAACGTCCCATTTCTTGTTATCCAGCCCCTGGTCCTATGGAAAGAACGTCCCATTTCTTGTTATCCAGCCCCTGGTCCTGTGGAAAAACACGCCCCATTTCTTGTTATCCAGCCCCCTGGTCCTGTGAACATTCACGCCCCATTTCCAGGCATCACACCCTTCCTTACAGTTCTTGACTAACGGCGCCCGTCTCCTGCTCCTCCTACAGGCAGTACGACGCTAAAGACAAGCTCTTCAGGAGCCAGCTGTCGTCCCTAGGAGCGCTCCTGCCCATCATCCAGGTGCACCTCCTCATGTGCACCACCTTCTCCTCCTCGGCCTCCAAGTACGAGTTCCTCGACCTGGTGTTCCAGCTGATGGAGCGACTGGCAGCCATCGCTCACCTCTCACACCCGTCTCAGGTAAGGAGGATGTGTGTGGCTGACTGGAGGGAGGAGGGATGGAGGGAGGAAGGGTGTGTGTGTGGTTGACTGGAGGGAGTAAAGTCATGGCTGAAGTCTAGTTTGGCTGGAGGGAGGTCATGTCTAGCTGGCTGGAGGGAGGTCATGTCTAACTGGCTAGGAGAAGCAAGGAGGGTACGTATGGCTAGCTGATTTCACATGTGGCTGACTGGCTTGGTTAACTGGGTGACTGGCTGGCTGGCTGACTGGCTGACTGACTGCAGGCTGGCTGGCTGGCTGACTGGCTGACTGGCTGAATGGTTGACTGACTGCAGGCTGGCTGGCTAGCTGGCTTTTTCTCTGGCTGGCTGACTGGCTGGCTGGCTTGTTCGCTGACTGGCTGGCTGGTTCGCTGGCTTGTTCGCTGGCTTGTTCGCTGACTGGCTGGCTTGTTCGCTGACTGACTGGCTGGTTCGCTGACTGACTGGCTGGTTCGCTGACTGACTGGCTGGTTCGCTCGCTGGTTCGCTGGCTGGCTGACTAACTGCATTACTGACTGACTGACTGACTGACTGACTGACTGACTGACTGACTGACTGACTGACTGACTGACTGACTGGCTGGCTGGCTGACTGGATGACTGGCTGGTTGCTGGCTGACTGCTGGCTGGCTGACTGGATGACTGGCTGGTTGCTGGCTGACTGATTTGCTGGCTGGCTAGCTGGCTGGCTGGCTGGCTGGCTGGCTAGCTGGCTGACTGGCTGGCTGGATGGCTGTTCGCTGGCTGGCTGGCTGGCTGGCTGGCTGGCTGGCTGGCTGGCTGGCTGGCTGGCTGGCTGGCTGGCTAGCTGGCTGGCTGGCTGGCTGGCTGGCTGGTTCGCTGGCTGGCTGGCTGGCTGGTTCGCTGGCTAGCTGGCTGGCTGGCTGGCTGGCTGGCTGGTTCGCTGGCTGGCTGGATGGCTGGTTCGCTGGCTAGCTGGCTGGCTGCTGGCTGGCTGCTGGCTGGCTGGCTGGCTGGCTGGCTGGCTGGCTAGCTGGCTGGCTGGCTGGCTGGCTGGCGTCTACCTGCCTATGTTAAAGGGCGATAGCTCGGTGTGGGCTTCCTAATGGTGGATTCTGTTGTTTGTGTCTGCCTCGAGGTGCTTGGGTGTGGCCCAGTTGTGTGTGCGGGTGTGTGTGGGTGTGGCCCAGTTGTGTGTGCGGGTGTGTGTGGGTGTGGCCCAGTTGTGTGTGCGTGTGTGTGTGGGTGTGGCCCAGTTGTGTGTGCGGTGTGTGTGGGTGTGCCCAGTTGTGTGTGCGGGTGTGTGTGGGTGTGGCCCAGTTGTGCGTGCGGGTGTGTGTGGGTGTGGCCCAGTTGTGTGTGCGGGTGTGTTGTGTGTGGCCCAGTTGTGTGTGCGTGTGTGTGTGGGTGTGGCCCAGTTGTGTGTGCGGGTGTGTGAGTGTGGCCCAGTTGTGTGTGCGGGGTGTGTGGAGTGTGGCCCAGTTGTGTGTGCGGGTGTGTATGTATTTACATGTATGTATGTATGTATGCATGTATGTATGTATGTATGTATGTATGTATGTATGTATGTATGTATGTATATGTATGTATGTATGTATGTACGTATGTATATATGTATATATATCGTACAACCAGTACTATAACGTGAACATCATACTCAGTATGACTCAAACAGCAACACACTTAGATTCACAAAATCAAGAAAATCATTATTGAAAATGTTTTATGTGTTTAATTATATAACTTACTGTTGCAATGGTTACCTACTTGTTCGGTATTCCTTTATATACTGGTCAGTAATTCCCTATAGTCTGATTTAGTAATCAGCTATACTAGGTCAGTATTGTCATATATTCTGGGTTAATAATCCCTATATACTTGCCAGTAATCCTTCTATATACTTGCTATTAGTCCCAATTTAAACTAGTTAAGTAATTCCCTGAATGTTGTATCAGTAATACCTATATGCTAGTCAGCAATAGCTTATAACTGATCAATAATTCTCCAAATATTGGTTCAGTACTCCAATATATGTATATATATAATATATATATATATATATATATATATATATATATATATATATATATATATGAATATATATAATGGTTCATAAAGCTCCATAAATTCCGGCTCAATAATCCTCTATATTGTATTAATAGAGGATTATTAACCCATGTATTATGGCTTAATAATCCTCTATATATCCTCAATAATCATCTAAATTACTGATTCGGTAACTCCTTATATAATGGTTCAGTAAACCCCCTATTTGCTTGTTTAGTAAGCTCCTGTATTCTGATTAAGTAACACTTTATTTACTGGTTCAATAATACCTTATATGCTTGGTCAGTAATACTTTACACACTAGTTCATTTATACCATACATATTTTGAGCATTCTTTCCTTTTTATATCTATGATGTTTCCGTTGGTTCTCATCAATGTGTAAGCGTGTATTTGTATATGCATAGAACAGTGTAATTATCGACTAGTTTCAAGGGGAATATATATATATATATATATATATATATATATATATATATATATATATATAATATATATATATATATATATATTCCCCTTGAAACTAGTCGATAATTACACTGTTCTATGTAATAATTACAACATTTCTACTCTCGTATATATTTTGAGTGAATATATATACAAATGCATTAAAAATTTCTAACGTTATTTAAGTTTAACAATTTCGGATTATATGAATATCTTAATGCTACATATATAAACACACGCACACGCACTCACGCATACACGTACAGGAATTGATAGGGTAGATAAAGACAGGCTCCTTAACACAAGAGGCACACGCACTAAGGGGACACAGGTGGAAAATTGAGTGCCCAAATGAGCCACAGAGATATTAGAAAGAACTTTTTAGTGTCAGAGTGGTTGACAATGGAATGCATTAGGAGTGATGTGGTGGAGGCTGACTCCATACACAGTTTTAAGTGTAGATATAATTGAGCCCAATAGGCTCAGGAACTGTACACCAGTTGATTGACAGTTGAGAGGCAGGACCAAAGAGCCAGAGCTCAACCCCCACAAGCACAAATAGGTGAGTATAAATAGGTGAGTACACCACACACACACACACCACACACACACACACCCACACACACACACACACACATACACACACACACACACACACACACACACACACACACACCAACACACAACATCACACACACACACCACACACACACACACACACACACACACACACACACACACACACACACGCAGCCCCAGCATGGAGCCCGTACCTTGTCAAGCACAAGTCGAAGCTGGAAAAAGTCCAAAGGTATGCCACTAGAGTAGTCCCAGAACTAAGAGGCATGAGTTACGAGGAAAGGCTGCGGGAAATGCACCTTACGACACTGGAAGACAGAAGAGTAAGGGGAGATATGATCACAACCTACAAAATCCTCAGAGGAATCGACCGGGTAGACAAGGACAAACTATTCAACACTGGGGGACGCGAACAAGGGGACACAGGTGGAAACTGAGTACCACATGAGCCACAGAGACGTTAGAAGGAACTTTTTCAGTGTCAGAGTAGTTAACGGATGGAATGCTTTAGGCAGTGATGTGGTGGAGGCTGACTCCATACACAGTTTCAAGGGTAGATATGATAGAGCCCGGTAGGCTCGGGAATCTGTACACCAGTTGATTGACAGTTGAGAGGCGGGACCAAAGAGCCAAAGCTCAACCCCCGCAAGCACAAAATAGGTGAGTACACACACACGCAACAGGCCCAGGAATTTGAACAAACAGTTGATTGAAAGATGAAATGTAGTACCAAAGAGCGGAACGTCGACCCCCCCGAAAAAAAAAAATATATGTATAAAAAATAAAACATTTCTCAAAGCGTTACAAGACAAAAAGTACTTGGAAGACGGGACACACGAACGTAGCTCTTTAATTACACTTAGGTAATTACACACGCCCTTCCCCAACACCCCTCCACTCCTACCAAGACCCTTCCCTTAGCTGCCCTACCGAGGACTGCTGCCCACTCAGCAACAGCTGCAGCCGGCCCGCACACATATATATACATTCCTTTCCTGCCACTAAGTAATGTATCTTTTCACTCCAAGCTCTTCCCCAGGCCCGGTCAGAGCAGTCAAGTCCGGAGCGCTTCAAGAGTGAGTTCTCCAGGAGTCTTGAGCCCCTCCTCTCCAGCGTCGGCAAGGGAAGGGCAGGGGAGCCCTCACCATGCCCTCAGGTACGTGTATGAAGAGGGGAGCCCTCACATTGCCCTCAGGTACGTGTATGAAGAGGGGAGCCCCTCACATTGCCCTCAGGTACGTGTATGAAGAGGGGAGCCCCTCACATGCCCTCAGGTACGTGTATGAAGAGAGGAGCCCCTCACATTGCCCTCAGGTACGTGTATGAAGAGGGGAGCCCCTCACATTGCCCTCAGGTACGTGTATGAAGAGGGGAGCCCCTCACATTGCCCTCAGGTACGTGTATGAAGAGGGAGCCCCTCACATTGCCTCAGGTACGTGTATGAAGAGAGGAGCCCCTCACATTGCCCTCAGGTACGTGTGTGAAGAGGGGAGCCCTCACCATGCTCAGGTACGTGTGTGAAGAGAGGAGCCCCTCACATTGCCCTCAGGTACGTGTGTGAAGAGAGGAGCCCCTCACATGCCCTCAGGAACGTGGTGAAGAGAGGAGCCCCTCACATTGCCCTCAGGAACGTGTGTGAAGAGAGGAGCCCCTCATTGCCCTCAGGTACGTGTATGAAGAGGGGAGCCCCTCACATTGCCCTCAGGTACGTGTGTGAAGAGAGGAGCCCCTCACATTGCCCTCAGGAACGTGTGTGAAGAGGGAGCCCCTCACATTGCCCTCAGGTACGTGTGTGAAGAGAGGAGCCCCTCACATTGCCCTCAGGTACGTGTGTGAAGAGAGGAGCCCCTCACCATGCCCTCAGGTACGTGTGTGAAGAGAGGAGCCCCTCACATTGCCCTCAGGTACGTGTGTGAAGAGAGGAGCCCCTCACATTGCCCTCAGGTACGTGTGTGAAGAGAGGAGCCCCTCACATTGCCCTCAGGTACGTGTGTGAAGAGAGGAGCTATCATACCTCCAGATTCGTGAGTGGAAGTCGCTTACTATGCCCACAGGTACGTGTGAGGGTATAGGAAGTCGCTCCCCCATACCCTCAGACACGTATGAGAGGAAGGGTGTTCCTCGCCATGCCCTCAGGCACGTGTAAGGGAAGGGTAGTCCTTGATTATGCCCTCAGATAAACGTGAGAGAAAGGTAAATGAGTCAATGATCTTGGCCTTAAGGCTCGTCTGAGGGGAGGAGAGGGGAAAGGTCTGTTGTAAGACAGGGTTTAGAAATTTATGTATAGTAACACACGCGTTAATTTATAATGCTCAGCCATGTATGCGTCCGTGGGCTTATGTATATATGAGATTAATACATACATAGCCCTAAGGGTTTGTGCCACAGCAGATAGTTCTAAGATTCTGTGGCACCTCAGATAATCCTAAGGATCTGTGACACAATAGATATTTCCTAAAGATATGGATGACACAGCAGACAGCCATGAGACTCTGTGGCTCAGCAGATGGCCCTAAAGATCTGCGGCACATCAGATAGCCCTTATAAACCCGTGGGATAGCGTAGATATAACTAAAACCATATTAAGGTGTGAACGTTCAACCAGGCTACTGCTCAATAACTTTATCAAAAGTTTATGCTCAGTTTTACATCATCACAATGTTATGTTGTATTATGTTTGTTTAAAGTACTTTTATTAGCTAAAGGTATTGTATTATCTTAATGTATTATATAGCTATTTAGAGATCGTTGCTGTAGTTAGGATACAGCTATTGTTACTACGTTATTTCATTTATTTGCTACGTATTCGAGTTCATGTTTATTTGACAGTGACAAGAACTCTCGCATGAAGCTTTTTATGATGGTAACTGGCGGGGAACTTTAGATTGTAGCTGGGTACCTCCTTGTGTTCTCCGTGTATTGTCAACTTGTTCTCCGTGTATTGTCAACTTGTTCTCCGTGTATTGTCACCTGTTCTCCATTTATTTGCCTTTATTCTTTATTATATCCGTCAAAGAATTTCACGTTCATATTCACTCAGGTCAAAACTCGTCTCATGAGCTGTTACTCCTCTCACCTAGGGTGACCTTGTGCCCATAGCGAGAGACTGTCCTCGCAGCCAGTCTCTTCCCCCCATAGCGAGTCTTTACCACCTATTGAGAACTTGTCCCCATAGCGAGACGTCTCGAGACCTTCTCTCTCCCTCTCCCTCTCTTCCCCAGGGTCGTCTGGCTGCAGCGAAAAGCAGTCTTCTGAGGGAGGGTGTGCGTCTCGCCCTCCCTCGGCAGCTTCTGTGATGGGTCCCGCCTCCTTCGGGATGCCGGGGTCCAGACGCTCCCTCTCCGCCGCCAAGCTCAAGATCCTGGAGAGTGGCGGACCCTTCGCTGAACACTGCAAGACGCACGATAATAAATTTAGGGTAAGCTTATTAAAATTTATGCAACATTGCACTCTTGGAACTCCTGTCGTAAACAGACGGCTTGCACGTCATGTGCATCTTATATTTTGCGATGGCGATATATATATATGTTTCAAATAGAACTCGAATTTCAATGTCTGCAAGTATTCCGCCGGAATGTGTCTACGAGTCACAGAGACTGAAGTGTGATCAATTCACCGTCATTTCCTCTTGCCCACCAACAGCAGGAATTGACAGGCAAGTTCACCAGGCTAAAAGAAGAGGCCCAGGAACTCCATCGAGACGTGACGTTGAGAAGGTGCTTGACGAGACGGGGCCGCGTCGAGGAGATCGTGAGGGAGTGCGCGGCCCTCGAGGACGAGTTCCATGCTTACACCGACGAGATGGAGGAGCTGAGGGCCGTCTTTGATGCCGCTTGGGACGAGCAGATACAGAGGGTCTATGCTGAGCAGGAGGTCTTCCAGTCTCAGGTGAGCCCGCCGGCCAGGGCTGGAGGTGGGGTTGACTCCTAAATACCTGTAAGGGGAGGCGTGATGGCTTTGAGCTCAGTCGAGAGTGTTGTGTAAGGTTACTGCGAAGGAAGTATTGTATAGGGTGTTGTGTAGAGTATTGTATAGGGTGTTGTGTAGAGTATTGTACAGGGTGTTGTGTACAGAGTATTGTATAGGGTGTTGTGTAGAGTATTGTACAGGGTGTTGTGTACAGAGTATTGTATAGGGTGTTGTGTAGAGAGTATTGTACAGGGTGTTGTGTAGAGTATTGTACAGGATGTTGTGTAGAGTATTGTACAGGGTGTTGTGTAGAGTATTGTACAGGGTGTTGTGTAGAGTATTGTACAGGGTGTTGTGTAGAGTATTGTACAGGGTGTTGTGTAGAGTATTGTACAGGGTGTTGTGTAGAGTATTGTACAGGGTGTTGTGTAGAGAGTATTGTACAGGGTGTTGTGTAGAGAGTATTGTACAGGGTGTTGCGTAGAGAGTAATGTACAGGGTGTTGCGTAGTAATGTACAGGGTGTTGTGTAGAGGGTATTGTACAGGGTGTTGTGTAGAGTATTGTACAGGGTGTTGTGTAGAGAGTATTGTATAGGGTGTTGTGTAGAGGGTATTGTACAGGGTGTTGTGTAGAGAGTATTGTTCAGAGTGTTGTGTAGAGAGTATTGTACAGGGTGTTGTGTAGAGAGTAATGTACAGGGTGTTGTGTAGAGGGTATTGTACAGGGTGTTGTGTAGAGAGTAATGTACAGGGTGTTGTGTAGAGAGTATTGTTCAGAGTGTTGTGTAGAGAGTATTGTACAGGGTGTTGTGTAGAGAGTAATGTACAGGGTGTTGTGTAGAGGGTATTGTACAGGGTGTTGTGTAGAGAGTAATGTACAGGGTGTTGCGTAGAGGGTAATGTACAGGGTGTTGTGTAGAGGGTATTGTACAGGGTGTTGTGTAGAGAGTATTGTACAGGGTGTTGTGTAGAGGGTAATGTACAGGGTGTTGTGTAGAGGGTATTGTACAGGGTGTTGTGTAGAGAGTATTGTACAGGGTGTTGTGTAGAGAGTATTGTACAGGGTGTTGTGTAGAGAGTAATGTACAGGGTCTTGCGAAGAGAGTATTCTCTACACAACACTAAATCTTCTGCTCAACAATGTTGTGGAGAAGATTTTGAGACAAAACTAGTAGAACATCTGAAGAGAAAGTGCCTTGTAACATATCACCAGCATGATTTCAGGGTTGGCAAATCTTGCCTCACAGGATTAATAGAGTTCTATTACCAGGCGACAAGAAAGAAAGACAAGGGTGGGAAGACTGCATATTTCTTGATTGCCAGAAACACTTTGTCACAGTTCCCCCACAATTCCCCAGTGCCTAAGTTAAGGTGCAGGCAGGAATAAAAGGGAAGGTACTCCAGCAGATAAGGGAGTACCTAAGCAGCAGAAGACAGCGACTAGTTCCAGAACTAAGAGGTATGAGTTATGAGGAAAGGCTGTGTGAACTGCACCTCACATCGCTGGAAGACAGAAGAGTTAGAGGAGACATGATTACCACACACAAAATTCTCGGCCGAATAGACAGAGGTAGATAAAGACATTATTTAGCATGGGTGGTACTCGCAGAATGGGGACACAGGTGGAAACTGAGTACCCAAATGAGCCACAGAGACATTAGATATAACTTTCTTAGTGTCAGAGTAGTTAACAAATGGAATATATTAGGAAGTGATGTGGTGGAGGCTGACTCTATACACAGTTTCAAATGTAGATATGATAAGAGCCTAAAAGGCTCAGGAATCTGTAATCCAGTAGATTAACAGTTGAGAGGCGGGACCAGAGAATCAAAGCTCAATTAGGTTAGTACACACACACACACACACACACACACACACCACACACACACCACACACACAACACACACACACACACACACACACACACACACACACACACATTAAGCGAGCAGATTAAACAAATGTCTCGCTGGAAGCGCTTAAAACTATCTTTGTTTCTACAACTTTTTAGTTACCATTAAACTCATTAAAATAATTTTTACTATGGAATTTTTTATTAATTAAGAGGTAATAAAACACATCTTTATGATTACATAATGAATTATACACCACTGATAGCCCACGATAAAACGCTACGTGACACTAACAAATGATCCGTGTCCATCACTACACAAATGATCCGTGTCCATCACTAACAAATGATCCGTGCCCATCACTAACAAATGATCCGTGTCCATCACTAACAAATGATCCGTGTCCATCACTAACAAATGATCCGTGTCCATCACTAACAAATGATCCGTGTCCATCACTAACAATGATCCGTGTCCATACACTAACAAATGATCCGTTGTCCATCACTAACAAATGATTCCGTGCCCATCACTAACAAATGATCCGTGTCCATCACTAACAAATGATCCGTGTCCATCACTAACAAATGATCCGTGTCATCACTAACAAATGATCCGTGTACCGTATATTGTTATTTTCTCCTTGCAAGGTTGGATTGCAATGTGTTGACAGCACCTTATGGTATTGACTTGAGACGCCCTTCACTTATAACTCATAACACTATCTTTTTTGTTTTAAACTGGTTAACTCAGCCACGACAGTATATTTCTAGGTCTATATCAATTCTCTAG